>CP092865.1:93783495-94321316 GCA_030710605.1 Cordylochernes scorpioides
TATAGGTGAAACATAATAGATAGTTATCCAGTAGATATGGTTGAGAATTTCAGAATCAACAAGTCTCCAAGAATAACTGTCTTCTTTTATTACCAACACTTCGAACTTTCGGATATAACGATCCTATCTATATGAATATCGAATTTCATATTTATAATATATAATATAAAGATGGACAACACGTGAGGTAAGATAAGTTTCTTTTAATTAAACGAAATGCAAGCTTTCGGGACGAACGCCCTTCTACAGGCAATTATGAATACGCGCAAAGATACTAATGGTAGGTAGGAGCGAATATTTATATATGCTAGTGTTTAACATATTTACAAGAATTTTGCTGTAAAATGTGGCCACAGTTCTACCTGTCTCACCCACATATGTGGCAGAGCACTGCTCACATGAGACAGAGTAGACTGCTCCTGTACTTTGAAGGGGGCTGGGAGGAGTGTCTGCTTTGGTTATGGGATGTCTGAGGTGTGTGGATATGTTATTGGTGTTGCTGAAAAAGGTCTGGATGCCATGGGTTTTAAGAAGTCTGGATATGTTGACTGTGCAGGGTGAATAAGGTAAAATACAAGTGGATCTATGAGCTGTTGGGGGTTTGTAAGGGCTGGGTACGTAAGTGTGTCTGTTAATAAAGGTAAGGGGGAAAGCTGAGGCAGTAAGATGGGAAATTACTAATTCTTTTTCTATGGTTTTGAATATGGGGAGGGAACAATGGGTATGTATTCGTTTTGTTAAAGTTTTAACTATGTTAATTTTATGGACTATGGGGCAGTATGAATTGAAATGGGTATAGTTGGGGGGGGGGGGGAGTTTTTCTTGTAATAAACTGTGGTGTGGAAGGAATTTGGAGTACGTATAATCAGTATGTCTAGGAAGGGGATGACATTTTTGTGTTCTTGTTCTAAAGTGAATGAGATATCAGGGTGATAATTGTTGAGGTCTGTTAGGATGGTGCCCTCTTGGCTGATTTTGAAGATGCAAAAAACGTCATCTATGTAACGCCGCCATATGGAGATGCTTGATGCATGTATTTGGTTAATTCACGCATCAATTTTGGTCATCACTATTTCTGCTGCTATGGAGGAGAGGGGACTTCCCATAGGGGAACCTTTGGTCTGTTTGAAGTGTTCGCGATTATAGGTAAAAATGTTCATTTTAAGGCATATTTCTGAAAGTTGTGTTATTGTGGTGACTATTTGGGGATCTATATTAATGGAGGTAAGGAACTGGTGTATACTGTCTGTTATTAAAGTGTGTGGGAGGCTAAGGTACATAGATGTTACATCGAAGGAGCACATTATATAATCAGGTGTGGGATGTAGTGTGACACCCACCTCGATCTCAAAACACTTAATAGGTTAAAGAACGCGAAATCCATAGTTATCAGTAGATCAGACAAAGGATCCAATACCGTAGTCATGTATAAAGATACTTACAACTCAAAAATGCTATCATTATTACAGGATGCCTCAACCTTCTCTCCTATATCGAATCAAGACAGTGTCACAGCAGTTAGGGATTTCAAGATTTCCCTTAATAAGTTGAAAAAATCCAAGCATATCTCCATAGAAGATTTCAGATCATTCACCTCCAACCTTTGTGGCAATGCCTACATCTACGGCCTCCCCAAGATCCATAAACCTTCCATACCTCTCCGTTCTATCATATCCTACCACCTCTCGCCAGCATATGCACACAGAGAAAATTATTCCATTGCCAGCACCCCCTCATTCATCAATGAAATAACCACACTACATCCCACACCTGATTATATTATGTGCTCCTTCGACGTAACATCCATGTACCTTAGCCTCCCACACACTTTAATAACAGACAGTATACACTAGTTCCTTACCTCCATTAATATAGATCCCCAAATAGTCACCACAATAACACAACTTTCAGAAATATGCCTTAAAATGAACATTTTTACCTATAATCGTGAACACTTCAAACAGACCAAAGGTTCCCCTATGGGAAGTCCCCTCTCCTCCATAGCAGCAGAAATAGTGATGACCAAAATTGATGCGTGGATTAACCAAATACATGCATCAAGCATCTCCACAAAAATGTCATCCCCTTCCTAGACATACTGATTATACGTACTCCAAATTCCTTCCATACCACAGTCTATTACAAGAAAAACTCCCCCCCCCCCCCCCCCCCCAACTATACCCATTTCAATTCATACTGCCCCATAGTCCATAAAATTAACATAGTTAAAACTTTAACAAAACGAATACATACCCATTGTTCCCTCCCCATATTCAAAACCATAGAAAAAGAATTAGTAATTTCCCATCTTACTGCCTCAGCTTTCCCCCTTACCTTTATTAACAGACACACTTACGTACCCAGCCCTTACAAACCCCCAACAGCTCATAGATCCACTTGTATTTTACCTTATTCACCCTGCACAGTCAACATATCCAGACTTCTTAAAACCCATGACATCCAGACCTTTTTCAGCAACACCAATAACATATCCACACACCTCAGACATCCCATAACCAAAGCAGACACTCCTCCCAGCCCCCTTCAAAGTACAGGAGCAGTCTACTCTGTCTCATGTGAGCAGTGCTCTGCCACATATGTGGGTGAGACAGGTAGAACTGTGGCCATCAGAATGACAGAGCATTCCCGTAATATAACTAACAAATACCCCAAATCCCTCATCCATCAACATATAGCATCTACAGGACACACATTCGATATTAACCATCCAGTAATCCACTATAGACATATCCACAACCAACACCAACGATTGGTGTTGGAATCCATAGTCTCACACAAACACAATAGCATTAATAGAAAGATAGAAATTCCCGACATCTATGGTGTTTTCTTGGCTGAAACATCTGTAACATCTTAGTTTTTCATAAAATATTAAATATACAATAGTTCCCGTCATTAAGTTTAATAATTGAAATAATAGTTAGATATTTGCATTTCTTTGGTTTAGCTTACTATGCTAATTTTACAGCAAAATTCTTGTAAATATGTTAAACACTAGCATATATCAATATTCGCTCCTACCTACCATTTGTATCTTTGCGCGTATTCATAATTGCCTGTAGAAGGGCGTTCGTCCCGAAAGCTTGCATTTCGTTTAATTAAAAGAAACTTATCTTACCTCACGTGTTGTCCATCTTTATAATTTACTAGTAAGAGTCCCTGCAATTTTTCTAAATATATAATATGTTTATATGGTTTTGACCAAGGACTTGGTTGTTGTTGTATGATGTAATCAATATATAGCGTGAGATATTCATGTTTTTAGTTCTGGGGCTAGAAGACCTTACCATAAAGGCCAATTAGCCCGGAATTCAAGAATTCAATGTTTTTAGTTCTTATGATAATGCTGTAATAATATTATACAAATATATAACATACAATCTCTTTTAATAGAAACTACACTACCTAAGATTATTGAATATTAGGTAGAAAAGTACATAACAGTATGTATTATTTCACATAAGATAGACGTAATCCGGGTTTTTTTCTGTAATGCATCGAGGTTTTATTGTTGTTGTTGTTGTGTCCGATGAAGAGCCTCAGATGTCTTTTTTCAGTAGCATACAATATCTTTTAATAGAAACTACATTACCTAAGATTATTGAATATTAGGTAGAAGAGTACAATATTCTATATTTCATATTCGATTTCATTTCATATTTGATATTCCTGTAGAAATGTCGTTATACCCCAAAACTTGAAGTTTTGGTGATAAAAGAAGACATTTATCCTTTGAGACTTGTTGATTGTGACCAAAGTATACTATTTAATGATGAGAATAATATTGTAGTAGATACCGTACTTACAATCATTAACGCAGGAACGGTAGACGATTTTCATCTTTTCTACGGCATCGCTCTTGCTGAAGACTTTGGGGTTCTCCAGCATGTCTGGAAAATTCACCAAGTTCCCTGCAGCGTCTTATACTTTTTTTGTAATTTGTTAAAATCCTGTGATAATGTATGGATATAGTTGCACCAGTTTGGCAACTTCTTTAGCCTTGATTCAGACATGTCATAACGTGTTTCAACCATCCTACAATTCTTTCATCTTTCTGTATATACTGAATCTTAAGAAAACTTTGGCAAATTTAGAGCTAATTTGTACACAGATTTATAAATCACTACTAATTCATCGTGTAGATAATTTCAGATATATATGTAAATAATTCTAATATAACACAATAGTCTGATAGACTTCGTGCTTCTGTAATAATAAAATAAAATTAAAATTAAAAAAAAAAACATCCTACAAGTTTATATAAGGGAATAATGAGATAACTACTTTAAGTAGCCTCCAGAATAATTTAATTATTTCTCACATCAAAGTTTAGACTCTAAACTTTAGAGAGTTGTGCAAGTCAAACGGTATACAGCAAAATACAAATGGTGATTTTTATGATATACATAATCTATTTATAATACATATTCTCTGTATATTAAAATAAATAAATATAAAATATTAATTTGTATTTAAAATACTTTTTAAAATGATACAGTAGAACCTTCCTGTAAAGGACACAGCATTGCAGAGCCAAAGTGTCCTTTAGGAAGAGGTGTCCTCTTCCTGGAGAGTTACTAAATAATAAAAATGGTAATTTTGCAAATGAAAACTGTCTTTTGTGGAAAGATGTCTGCTAGCGGGGTATCGGCTAAAGGGAGGTTTTACTGTATTACAAATTAAAATAAAATAGATTAATCAAATATAAATTTCCGAGGTTAAGGTTCTTTATTACACTATTAACGAGTTTACAAGCTTTCGGGTTTTAAACGACCCATCTACAGGTAAAAGGTTTTAGAAAAGGATTTTTACTTGTAGAAGGGTCGTTTATAATCCGAAAGCTTGTAAACTCATTAAAAGGCATAAAACGTGAGTAACCAAATTTCCTTTGATTACTTGGCCCATCCTTTTTCTACTTACCAAATATTTTGTAAAATGGCAAACACGACGATTACAAAATTAAATGGTGCTAATTACTCCAGCTGGAGCTTCCAGATGAAACTCGTTCTAATCGAAAACGACTTGTGGAGTTTGATCAATCCAGGAGAGGCTAAGCCTGACTCTAGTGACCTTGTTGTAACAAAACTTTTTTTGTCGCGGGAGGGTAAGGCGTTTGCAAAATTTTGCCTCGAGATTAATGATTAACAACAATTGCATGTTCAACATTTGAATACTCCGAAAGAGGTCTGGGAGGAACTGGAAAAATGATACGCACCAAAGGATAGTAGATATCGAGCCGTAAAACTAAGAAGGCAGTTATATGGCGAAAGGTTGACTCAGCACAGCAATATGGAAGGGTATATGGGGAAGATAAACCACACTGTAAACGAACTGGCCCTAATTGGCGACAAAATTGACTATGGCGATTTGGCTATGGTTCTTTTGGGTGGATTACCAGAGGATTGGGACACCGTTGTCTCAACCATATGTAACTTGCCTGATTCAGACTTCACGGCCGCCACAGTTAAAAGACGGCTGTTGGCAGAAGCAGAAAGGCGTTCGTCAAATCTACCAAAAGATGTGGGTGCCATGGTCGTTAATGCCTCTTCGAAGCCCATTGAAACAGAAAAACAATTTAAAGCAAAGGTTGTTTGTCTCAAATGTGGAGGTAAAGGCCATTATGCAAGGGAATGCAGGAAGAAAGGAAAGAATGAACAAAGACCAAAGAGGTTTGACCAAAACAAAGACGTAAATATGTCGGCAATGTGCAACACTTTGTTTGGAGCTAACGCCGAGACCTGGATCATAGATTCTGGAGCGACGCACCATATGACTCCCAAGAGAGATTACTTCACATGTCTGAAAGAGTGCACAAGCAATATGAGTTCCATCACTGTTGCGAATGGCTCTTCTATAGAAGCATGTGGTATCGGTACTGTCAGTGCCAATATTGTTGGACACAAGGGAGATGCCAGCAATTTGGTTGCCCAGAACACCTTGTACGTTCCAGATATGCGTCACAGTGTTCTGTCTGTACTCCAAATGATAGAAAACGGTAGAAAAGTTGTCTTCAACAAGGGTGGTTGCCACATTATGGACATGAAAGGTAAACTCTTGATAGAGGGAAAGAAGTTGGGTAGACTTTACTACGTCCAGACTACTCCATCCTCTCCGATAGATCAAAATGATCGTGTTTCTCTTGCATCTGAATGCAAGGAAGAGCTTACACTGAAACTTTGGCACAAAAGGCTGATGCATGTAAATGCATATACGTTAGCAAAGATGGCCAAGAACCAAAGCGTAAGAGGACTTTATTGCAGCCCGGCAAAGCCAGAAAAGTGCGAAGACTGCTTTATCGGCAAGTCTTACGGTCTGCCATTCCTTCAGCACTCACACAAGGAGGAAAAAGAAATCATGCCGTGCGGACTTGATGGGTCCACTTGACGTATTGAGCTGGGGAGGAGCCAAGTACGTCTTAACCATCATTGATGAATCTACGAGATATGCAAGTGTATTTTTCCTGAAAAACAAAGGCGGAACTCTGGGAAAAGTCAAAGAGTGGATTCAAGAATCTGAGAAACAAACCAGCCGGAAACTAAAACGAATACGTACGGATAATGGCTTGGAATTTTGTTCCAAGGAATAGGACACTTTCTGCACGAGCGTTGGAATAGTTCATGAACACACTATGACGTATACACGCCACACATGGTGTGGCAGAAAGAATGAATAGGACACTCCTAGATCTTGTCAGGAGCACTATATCTGGAAGTGGTCTGCCAAAGGCTTCCTGGGCGAAGCTGACTTACACCGCAGCCTATGTCAGAAACAGAGTTCTCAACAATCACAATGGTGAAAGCACGCCATATGAACTGTGGACAGGGAACAAGCCTAGTCTTAAACACATAAGAGCTATTGGCTGTCAAGTATTTGTCCATATTCCAAGACAAGTCCGTAAATCCAAACTCGAAAGGAGAGCTGTCAAAGGTGACCTTGTTGGATATGCACTCAGAGGACGTGGCTACAGAGTGTGGATTCCTGAGATGAAGAAAGTGGTGGAATCTCGGGACTGTGTCTTCAAAGAGAGTGATGTATCGAGGAACGACAGCAACCGGGAGGTGCTTCCATCAGTTGAACACTACAGCTATGGGACTCAACGGGATATTGAAGAGTATCCAGTGTCTTTATTAGATCAAGAAGACGTGATACCTACCTCTGGTGAATCCTGTATAGGGTCAGTGACCCTGAATAAAGGCTTTTTGTTGTTGTTGTACTCGATCTCATCCAATGATCCTAAGGAACCAGAGAAATGCTCAGAACTAAATTGAACTCATCAGTACTGAAGTAAATAAGGGAGATCCTACTTCGTATAAAGAAGCTATCCAAGGCCCTGAAGCTGAGCATTGGCTTGAAGCAATCGAAGAAGAATTGGAATCCTTGAGAAAGTACAAAGTTTGGGAACTAACAGAACTACCAAAAGACTCTGCCCCAATTGCTTGTAAGTGGGTACTACACAAGAAGGCCAACGCCGAGGGTCAAGTAGTTAGATACAAGGCCCGATTTGTGGCAAAGGGGTTCACTCAACAAAAGGGAATCGATTATGATGAGATTTACTCACCTGTTTCTAGTTTTGAAACAACAAGACTGCTCACAGCAATAGGTGTTGAAAATAACTGGTTCATAGACCAATATGAGTGAAAAAGCTTATCTCTACGGCAAGCTTGACCGAGTGATCTACATGGAACAACCAGAAGGCTTTGTTAAACCTGGTGAGGAACATCTTTACTGCCAACTCAAAAGGTCTCTGTACGGACTGAAGCAAAGCGGCAGATGTTGGAACAAGTGCCTTGATGAGTGGTTGAAGAAAAAGGGATTTATGAGGAATCCAGTTGACCCTTGTGTCTACAAGCTCAAGCTGAACGAAGAAATGATAATCTTATCATTATACGTGGATGATATTCTTACTCTGACGGAGAATCAAGAAGTGAGAGAAAAGTGCATTGAACTGCTAAGAGGTCACTTCGAAACAAAGTACATCGGACCAGTATCCTACCTGCTTGGTGTCAACTTCACTCGATCAAAGGGTGGATGCGTAACTCTAAAACAAAGAGCCTATATAAAAAGTATACTGGAACGGTTCAATCTTCAGGAATGAAGAGAAGTCTCAACGCCGATGGAAACCAGACCAGAACTTCTTGAGGAAGAAGATGAGGAAAACTGCCAAGACCTTCCTTACCGTGAACTAATTGGTGAACTGCTCTACATTTCACAGCGGACAAGGCCAGACATTGCCTATGCAGTAAGTCAATTGGCTCGCTATTGTTCAAAGTACACTAGAAAACACTGAGTTGCTGCGAAACGAATTTTAAGATACTTAAAATTTTCATAGCATCTAGGCATCACCTATAGACGGACTGGGGAACAACTGTGTGTCTATTCGGATGCAGATTCGGGAACCAACCTGGAAGACAGAAAGAGTACATCGGGTTACGTAGTGATGTTTGCAGGCGCTCCAAACCTTAGGCGAAGTTCAAAGCAAACTGTCACCGCCCTCAGCACAATGAAGGCGGAATACATTTCCCTATCATCGTCAGTCAGGGAAGTGACATGGATCAGGGAGTTCCTGAACCATTTGGATATACCACATAATATGGTTGAGCCAACTCCGGTGTGGTGCGATAACCAAGCGGCTATAGCACACGCCAAGAGCTACATCGGCCGATCCGAGACCAGGCACATCGCTATTAGATATCACTTCGTCAGTGAAAAGGTGGATGACGGTGTGATTCAACTGGACTATGTTACAAGTGGAAGAAACCTAGCGGTCATTTTGACCAAGCCACTGGGGAGAAACCTACACGAACTTCATCGTTTGAGACTTTTAAGCGGCGAAGTAATCCATGAATAAGAGATCACTTCGAGGGAGGAGACTGCTGGACCGTGACGGCGGGCGGCTAACTTCGGCAACACCGGAGCTGACGTTACACCCGTACTTTCATTTTCTGTTTTTGTATCCTGCATCGGCGTAGCCGCGCTGACTCATATTTTCTTTCCCCATGATTACCATTTCATCAATGTATATAATCCTTTCACCTTGTTGTAGTTAATTAAAGATTAATTAACGTTAAGCGCTGTGTGTGTAATCAAATTGAAACACAACAATTCTATTTAAAAAAACTTTTGAAATTTCCGTGATTTGTAACAAACATTTGATTAATCTAATTGATACAGATGATTATAGTTCCAATAAATAAAATAGGTGTATTAGTCATGGTGTAACCATATAGAGTTGACAGATACTCACTCTTAACTGCATGTTCGGCCACCTGACTCATCAACGCGTACAAAGAGTTAGAAGAATGGGCGTAGATCTTCCGGAAATTTCCACAGGAGAATTGGAAGAAGTCTTCACAGGGATCCACTGTGTCATCGAGATACTGGGAGATGATTTGAGCTGGACAGACAGTATGTCACATAACTCTCTCTCTCTCTGCCAAAGAGACTTATTCAAAGAATGCACCAACCATCCAATCCACAATACCAAAGCTCTAAAAGAAACAGCCTCTACAGATCACTTTACAACAGGTATAGGAGCTGTTCGAAAGCTTGAATGCCAACACCATCTTATAACCTCTTTATAAAAACTATTATAGGGAGGAGATAGAAGACGCTGTTGTCTCCCCTTCTAACAGGGAGGACGAGTACCTGACGCCTGAGCAGAGGTCTGTTCTGAAGCTATTCCTCGACATGGCAATAGTCGGGGAGATCTGTCCGATCTACACGGAACGCTGTCCGACTTCAGGACGTGAAATCATAACAGACAACCATCAGTCGGATTCCTCTGATGAAAATAATATTTATTTTTTTTTCTCCTATTAATCTTATAGAATCAACAACAACAACAAAAACCTTTATTAAGATACTATTGTCTTACAAGGGGATTCCCCTAAAATGTTATATATGTACATGAGCGAGGAGGAAAAGCAATTTAGAGGGGAGGGGGAGCAATCAGTCGTTGTCTGTGGAGTTGAGCACTTCTTCCCTCATTTTATCAATTGCCTTGAAAATTTTAAAATATTTATAAACAAATGTTTTATCCGGCAGGAGAGTAGTAAAATTTTATATACATGTTGTTCATTATAGTGAGTTAGCCCCGAAATTTCGTGAATTTCCAGTCTCTTTTCCTGTATAAATGGGCAATGGAATAGATAATGGACCAAATTGTCTTGGATGACTGCATTGTAGAAGTAGAAATTTAAAGGGCCGCTATTCCAAAATCCCCTGATATCCTCGGGGGAAAATAGCCATAGAATCCTTTGACGTTTAATATAATCGTTTAATTTTCAAACGGAGGTTTAATAGGTTCTTATATAATTTTATATGGACATTGTAATAAATCAGTTTGAATCTCTCTCTTTCTCTTTCGAGTTTCTCTCGCTCGAGCAGAGCTCTGCTCTGAAGAAATTCCTTTACATGGCAATCGCCCGGAACTCCGACTTCCGACTTCAGGACAGAATGTGACGTTGAACCAGACGACACCCAGTGGGATTCTTCGTCTTATAAAAATAATTTGTAATTATTTTGCTTTTATAATTTTTTTCTCTATAATCTTAACCCTATATAATCTTGTATATTTTTTAAATAGAGCAATCCATAAATAAATATTCAATTAAAAGTCATATGTTGGATCAAAATGTCATTTATTTTACCAATATTTCAGTTGGCTGAACGCCAACCTTTATCAAGGTATTATAACATACTAGCCGAATGACCCGGGCAACGCCCAGGTTTTACCCGATTAAATGTTTTTATTCAAATACTATTCGTTACAATTATAAATTGGCGCCGTGGATGTCACTCTTGTAAAACGTCCCGCTCCAAACTTTGTGTCAGAGAAGCGATATTTTTATAAAGAGATGATCTGGCTTTGTGTCTTCTGCTCGAATGAATGTTTTTATGTTAGAATTTTGTTCCTGCACACTAAAAATGAACTGGCTTCACCCGTGGTCTCAGCTTTTTGGAATTTTTCCCGATATAATCTTGTATCTGATAATCAAACATGATACAGCAATATTGTCATCATCATTTTCTGACTAAAAAAACAACTATTTTTGCCCAGAACCTGTCAATTTTATTTTTTATTGGCTAAAAATCCGATAAATATCTTTTCCAGATTTTTCTCTATGTCCTTTCAAACACGTTTTACATGTACATTAGGTCAGCTGATATTACCTCCCATCTTCACCGCTAGAGGCGCTGCTTGCGAGCGAAAAGGCAAATTTGCAACGCAATTTGCAAATAACTCGAAGAATATTCGAGTTAGAGACCTGAAATTTTCACTATAAGTTTTTCCAGATTATACTCTATATACTGTTAAAATTTCAGTCAGATTAGTTACGTATTGTGGACGTGTATAGCCGACATAGATACCCACATACATACTGTTGCATCATGGCTAATGAACCTATTTTATTTTAATTAGTAATATTATTTTTCATATATTTTAAATTCAAAATTATATTTTATTTTTATTTATTTTATTAAACAGAATATATGTATTATAAACAGAATATATGTATTATAGAATCATCATTTGTATTTAGGTACACGTGTGACTTCACTGCTCTCTTTGATGTGAGAAATAAATAAATTATTCTGGAGGCTACTTAAAGTAGACTTATCTCATTATTCCCTTATATAAATTTGTAGGATGGTTGAAACACACTCTGGTAAGATGCAAGACCCAGCACAGGAGAGAATCATGGCTGAAGAGTCTGCCAAGCCGCAACCTGGTGCAACAATTGGTAGAGATGCTAGTTCCGACCCAGTTGTCCTGAATCCCAACATCGACATCCCCAAGTATGATGGAACGGAAGACCCTCGCCCATGGATTGAATCTCTTGAAGAAATTGGCTTCCTGTACCATTGGGCAGACTACATTATCTCTCGTTATGCTGCCATGAATATGATTGGTAGCGCCAAAACCTGGCTGAACCTACACAAGATAAGTTTCACCAGCTGGGAAAATTTCAAGAGCCGCCTAATTGAGGATTTTGCCTCAGACGCCAACAAAGAAGAAATGAAGATGAGACTAAACAGGATGCAACAGTGGAATGAACCTGCAATCAGGTTCGCAGAGGATATCCTTGTACTGTGCAACAAGGTCGACCCCCAAATGGAAGAAGAGACTAAATTAAACTGGGTTATTGGAGGGTTAAAGAAAGAATACTCTTTTGCCCTTCACCTAAACCCTCCTAAAAATACCAATGAACTTCTAGAAATTTGTAAAAAGCTGGATTTGTTCGAAAAGAATTACCAAGAACGTGTAGAAAAGTCAAAAGCTCTATATAATGGACCACGCTCTCCTCGTCCCCATCATCAAGAGCAATGGAAAAGCGCTCCGTCGTTCAGAAGACCATACCAGAACACCTCCAAGCCCCAGGCCCCCGCTCCGAGGTACTACCAGAACACCTCCAAGCCCCAGGCCCCCACTCCGAGATACTACCAGAACAAGCCTCTGCCCCAGGTATCTGCCCCTAGACGATCTTACACTCCCAATCCTGAGCCAAAACCGGTCTACCCAAGTAAAACATACAATAAGAATCCAAATTCAAATAGGAATAGGACAGAAGACGGGAGACCAATATGTTTCAAGTGTAACAAGCCAGGACACGTAGCGCGGTATTGCAGAGTCGGGTTTGTAAGAATTGTGGAAGAGGACCCCATAGTTACACAAGACAAGGTCGAAGAAGAAATCCGAATGGATAATGGAACTGAGAAGTCGAAACCTCTGCTCTACGCTGACGTAAGCAATAGCCCGTACTCGAGTATCCCTACAAGGAATAGATATGCCGCATTAGAAGATTTAAACTAAGCATCGCACCTGAGACCGTCAATCAAAGCAAGTCGACCATAAATGGAATTAAAAAGTTGGACCCCAAATATAAAATGAACATTAACGTGGATAGAATCGGTATCTGCGAAGCTTTGATTGATACAGGCGCCGATCTTTCAGTGGTCGACCTTAGTACAGCTCTTAACACAGGTCTTGAAATAATAAATCCTGATAAAATGTGCTCCGGACCCGATGGCAAAGAATTAGATATCGTAGGAAATATTATTTTAAATATTAAATTTGATGACAAAACAATTACACATCAATTTGTGATAATGAGAACACATTTGCGAATATTTATACTTGGACGTGATTTTCTTAAGAAAATGAAAGCAAAAATTGATTGTCAGCGTGAAATAATCAAATATGACTTGACAGAAAATCGTGACGTAATCAAATATCAACAGAAGAAAATAAAAAGTGCAAAGGATGCCATTATACCAGAACTTTCTATTAAATTGATTAATGCATTTGTAGAAGCAGAGGATGGCGAATACATCATCGAGGAGAACCACAAAATGTTTCAAACAAATGGACTTCGACTAGCGAGAAGCTTAATAAATGTTGTGAATAAGGAAACATATATCTGGATAACAAACCCTTACCCTCGACCATTAAAAATATTAAAAAACCAAACATTGTGCTTTGGAAGCCAGCCAGCCGAAGTGAACTTTATGGAAGAAAGTGAACAAAAAGAACATGAAGAACCCCAATTTCAGATAAACGAAAATTTAGCATATAAGGAAAAGGAGCAATTGAAACAAGTTTTGGAAAAGTACGAGGATTTGTTTTCGTCGGGATTAGGAAGATCCAACTTAGCGAAACATCGGATCGATACAGAAGGCGCGAAACCGATCAAACACAAGCCGTATAGGGTGAGCGCGAAAGAGCGAGAAATCATAAAAGAACAAATTGATGAAATGCTCAGAGACGGCATAATTAGACCATCCTCGAGTCCATGGTCCTTCCCTGTAATCTTGGTCAAGAAGCGAGATGGTAAGTACAGATTTTGCGTTGACTACAGAAAATTGAATGATGTAACAGTGAAGGATGTTTACCCAATTCCCAGAATTGATGAAGTATTGGATACACTTCAAGGATCCAAATACTTTTCAGCAATTGACCTTAAATCAGGATATTGGCAAGTAGAGATTGAGGAGAAAGATAAAGAAAAGACAGCCTTCACTACAGCACATGGCCTATATGAGTTCAACGTAATGCCCTTTGGTCTATGCAATGCCCCTGCTACATTTGAGAGGAACATGGAAAATATGCTTGGTAATCTTAGATGGCAAATTTGCTTATGTTATCTAGATGACGTAATCATTTATAGCTCGGATTTTTCAACACATCTCAAAAGAATAGAAGCTGTTTTAAAATGTTTTCGCGAGGCTAATTTAAAATTGAACAACAAAAAATGCCAATTTGCTTTCGAAGAACTGGAGATTCTTGGCCATATAACTAATCAACATGGTATAAAACCAGCGGAGCATAATATCAAGGCTATTAGAGATTTTCCTCGGCCCAAAAAGATAAAAGAAGTTCAATCATTTTTAGGAATGTGCTCATATTATAGAAAATTTATCAAAGGTTTTTCAAAAATTGCCGATCCATTAACCAGTCTTATAAAAAAGAATGTACCTTTTACCTGGACAGAAAATCAAGAAAAAGCATTTCAAACCCTTAAAGTAGCATTGATAAATCCCCCAATCTTAGGGCACTTTGATCCGAATGCAATTACTTACATTCATACTGATGTATCTAACATCGGCCTGGGTGCAACATTAGTCCAAAAGTTCGGCGATAAGGAAAAAGTTATCTCATATTTAAGTCGAACACTGAGCAAACCTGAGCAAAATTATTCGACTACCGAAAAGGAATGTCTAGCGGTTGTGTGGTCAATGGCCAAGTTACGACCCTACCTATATGGAAGGCACTTCAAAATCGTAACTGATCATCACGCACTATGCTGGCTTAAGAATCTGAAAGATCCGACCGGCCGATTAGCACGATGAGCACTGAAGATTCAGGAATATAATTTCGTAATTATACACAAATCGGGTAAAAAACATCTGGACGCTGATGGTCTATCTAGAGGACCCTTACCTGAAAACCAATGGGACGAAGATTATGAAAGACTATTTCTGAATCAAATAATAGACGAAAAGGATAATTTTATTGAGAATATTAAGGAGAACCTTAGTGGAAACAAGCGTTCAATTACACAGAACTTCAAAGAAGAAAATGGGTGTCTCTACAAGAAAAATCCAAATCCTGAAGGTAGAGAATGGTTGCTGGTAGTACCAAAGAAGAGAAGGAAGGATATCATGAGTGAATACCACAACCATATGCTGAATGGCCATCTGGGCGTCGCCAGAACCACTTACCGATTGAAGAATAAATACTATTGGCCTTCCATGTTGAAAGATGTTTCAGAATTTGTAAAGACGTGCCATCTTTTCCAAAGTCGGAAAGGTTCAAATCACTTGCCTTCTGGACTTCTACAACCTATTCCCCCAGCTAACTACCCTTTTGAAAGAATCGGAATTGACTTTGTTGGCCCCTTGCCATCAACGAAAAGAAGAAGGAAGTGGATAATTGTGTTGACTGATTATTATACCAAGTTTGCTGAAACAAAGGCAGTATCAGAAGCAACCGTGAAAGAAGTCTCTACATTTTTAATCGAACATATTATTTTACGTCACGGGGCCCCAAGATTTCTTATTAGCGATAGAGGTTCACAATTCACTAGCAATTTGATGAAGGAGGTAATGAAAATGTGCAAAGTTAAACACTGCTTCACAACGAGCTACCACCCCCAGACTAACGGACTAACGGAACGGCTAAATAGAACTTTAATCAATATGATCAGCATGTATGTGAACACAGACCAAAAGAACTGGGATGAAATCCTCCCTTTTATCACCCACGCGTATAATACCACGATTCAAGAAACCACAGGCTACTCTCCATTTTTCCTGTTGTTTGGAAGGGAACCCATGTCCCTCTTAGACGACGAGAATATCCCAACGGACAGTAACATGGACGATTACGACGAATATATAGAAAACTACTTAGATAAAATAGCAAGGACGAGACAGGTAGTCATTAACAACACAGAGAAGACTCAGGAAAGAATGAAAAGAAACTATGACAAAAAACACAATGAGAAAATCTATGAACCAGGACATTTAGTGACAGTTTGGACACCAGTCAGGAAAATCGGAAATTGTGAAAAACTATTGAGAAAATATTTTGGCCCATATCGAATATTAAAGAAGCTGTCTAACGTAAATTACTTAATTGAGCCGAAGGATAATCCTGGCCAAGACCCATTGATTGTCCATGTCTCAAGACTCAAACCCTATTTTGAGAGAATTGATGAGGTAATTCACGAGGACGTGACGACCTCTGGAGAGGGGGAAGTGTTGCATCATGGCTAATGAACCTATTTTATTTTAATTAGTAATATTATTTTTCATATATTTTAAATTCAAAATTATATTTTATTTTTATTTATTTTATTAAACAGAATATATGTATTATAAACAGAATATATGTATTATAGAATCATCATTTGTATTTAGGTACACGTGTGACTCCACTGCTCTCTTTGATGTGAGAAATAAATAAATTATTCTGGAGGCTACTTAAAGTAGACTTATCTCATTATTCCCTTATATAAATTTGTAGGATGGTTGAAACACGCTCTGGTAAGATGCAAGACCCAGCACAGGAGAGAATCATGGCTGAAGAGTCTGCCAAGCCGCAACCTGGTGCAACAATACATCGACCGTGCGGCCACGCGTCGCGCGAGCTCTGTGTGTTTTCGCCTTTTCCCTGACTTAAAGTCTGTTTTGCTAACTTAAAATTGTATCATCTTTCTCATCTTTACTCGAGCTTCATTTGGAACCATCACTCATTGACTTTCATCAAGTTTGTAATTTTTCTTATTTTTCAATTTTCATAAATTCGCAAAGCTACAAGTCGTAGCTTTGCATCATCGTCATGACAACGGCCAAGCAGATCGTTGCTTCATTAACATCTGAGAGCTCATTGGCTGAGAAGACCATTAATCATTCATCTACTTCAAAATTCATGAATGCAAATTCGCCATCTTCATCGAATAACGAAAACCAATCTGCAAATATGCAAAATCCGAGAAGACTATTTTCCAAAGAAGAAAAAATGAAATTTGATGAACGGAGAAAGACTACTTTTGAGAAACGAAGTAACTCCATCAATTCGACCATCAATTTTATCCCGATACAAAACAAAAGCGCGGAAGAACACCTAACCTCGATAGCAAATTTAATTGGACATGAAAATATCCACTCCATCGGGAAAATGAATGGCCAGGCGGTGGTGTCCCTGGCAACCAATGAACAGGCAACCCTGCTAATAAACAACGGATTCAAGGTGGGAGACACCACTATTTACCCTACGCCACTCTTCAATGTGGCAAGAAAGTACATCCTGTCGGGGGTGATGGCATTCATCCAGGATGAAGACATTACCAGGGCCCTTGAGCCTTATGGAATAACCGTATCTATTCGACCACTCCCATTCCCCACCGACAATCCCCTCTTCAAACACTTGTCATCTTTGAGAAGAGAGATCACCTTTAAAAAAAAAAGAAAACCAAGTCATGCCAGCAACAATCTTAATAAAGTACATGGAAAAAACCTTCAGGATCTTTATAGGTGATGACGTCATCTGCACAGGATGTAGAAGACATGGTCACATCAAATCCAAATGCCCATTCAACCCGGAAATCAGAGCCAACGTCACAAGAACTTATTCAGAAGTCATCAATCCCACAGCCCTGCCCGCTATGCCAGGCCCATCAGGAGAAACAGTCACAGTGAAAACCACCGCGAATGATGAAACCTTAGGCAGGAAAAGAACACTGCCTGAGACGCCTAACGGCAACACCGTAGAGTGCACTGACCAGGGTAAAAGGCCAAAACCAAGTCCACCAACAATCGAAACCCCACTTCCCAAGAACATCCCGATGAATATTGAGGTTAAGAAGATTAACGTCGCTAGTTCTGCTGAAATTGACAACATCGAGACTCCCCCCCACAGAACTCCCTGTCGTACAGTCCATCCTAATGAAAGACGGAAACGATTCAAATGACGACGCCCTCTCCATCAAATTCGATATATCAATGACGTCCTCTCAATTCGAAACCGAATTCTCGTCATGGGAGAATATACCTGAACCCGAAACCGAGAAATCGATCGCCAACATTTTCCGAAGATCCGGACACTCCACAATTATTAAGGTGAAACGACAGTTAGAAAAGCACCCGAATCTACGAATAGACATTTCGCGTTTCCTCGACGGTCTCCTAGAGCGGCGAAAGACAATGGGAAGCATGAAAAGCGACGAGAGGAAGGCCCTAAGGGAGAAAATAGGGAAAGCCGAAAAAATTCTAAAAACGCTTGAAAAAATTTAAATCTACGACTTTTAATTTGTTTTACTTCCTCTTTTTTCATTACCTCGTTGAATTTACTTTCTAATCGTGTCTCGTGTTTGTAACTCTGACTAACCTAAGCCTTGAATAGACGTTTATTTTTCTCTCCATTCTTGTAAAACCTTTTTTTTATTATTTCGTTATTTATTTTTATTTTTCCTCTCTTTCTTCTAGTTCTGTATTCTTACTGGGTGTTGGACTCTCTTGAGCCACCCTCCGCCGAGAACAACGATAGAAAAGATCCTATCAAGATTTTAACTTTGAACGCCTGTGGCATCGCAAAAAAAGAGATATATTTACCTGAATGAATGGATGACGAAGATGAACGCCGACGCAATCGCGCTGCAAGAAACGAACGTCGAGTCTTTTGACATGATTTATGAAAAGAAGAATTACGAAATCTACGTAAACAAGGCCAACAATAGGGGCAGCGGTCAACTTTTAATCCTGAAACGAACCATCTTATGCGCAAACTTTGCTATTTTAAAACCGGGAAAAATCTGTGCCATTGAGACGATCTACAACGGGAACCTCCTTTTACTCATCAACGTACATCTTTCGCACACGCTTGACGACATAAAAACCGACCTTACGCTGATTGAACGTTATATCTTAGACTACCCAAGCAACACCAGGAAAGTGATCCTCGGAGACTTTAACATCAACTACAGGCCCGGAAAAACAGAAGCGACGGGCAAACTACACGCGATGAGAGAGTTCATGAGGAAACACTCGTTAATCGATGTATATCATATACTGCACCCCAACGAATACGGACCCACACACGTTACTATGAAAAATAATGCACAAGTTCGCACTCGAATCGACTATACTTTATGCACTACGAATTTTATCGGAGAATTCGAGGCTTGCGACGTTCGACCATACCCACCATCCGACCACGATGCTATCGTCTCTACCTTGCGCGAAGCCGCCCATGAATACAGGAACCCCGAATTTATCGATAGGCGAATCTTCTCCTCACACATTTTCGACACGATTTTTAATTTCGAACATAACCTTTTTAATTCGAATTTTTCTGAACTTGGAGATTATGCTAAACTACATAGCCTGAAAACTTTAATTCGAGTCATCGCGAAGACATGTCAACGCTACCGGACACCATGCATTCCACGGCGAAGACCTGCCATTACATCGATATATAACGAAAACGGAATCCTATTGTACGGAACCCAAAACATCATGAACTACGTTTACACCTTCTACTGCAACAAATGCATGCAAATCTTGAGTCCTCGCACCCAAGACATCATCGACTTCATCGAGAAAATACCACCTAAAGACGTCGGCTTTGATGCAAACGATGAAAACTTCATCTCGAGGGAAGACATTGTCACAGCTATCAAAGACATTCCAAACGGGAAAATGGCGGGTGATGATGAGGTCCCCGGAGAATTCTACAAAAAATACTCGGACACGATCACGGAACCCTTATACAAAGTTTTTACTCGTGCCCAGGAGGAAAACGCCCTCCCATTCTACTTGCGTCAAGGCAGAATGATGCTGCTCCCGAAAATACCACGACCAACAACAATCCGCGACTGGCGCCCAATTACGTCCATGAACGCGGACTACAAGATCCTTTCGAAGGCCTTACTCAACAAAATCAAGCCCCACGCCTCTAAGTTAATTCCGGTCGAACAGAAGTACGCAGTCCCAGGGAGGTCGATCTACGATATCATCCCCGACATTGAAAAACGCATCTTTAACGCCAACCTTCTGGATACGCCTCTCGCTCTCGTCGCGCTCGACTTAGAAAAAGCTTTCGACTCCGTAGACCGTCATTATATTTTAGCGATTTTAAAAAGAATGAGACTCCCCGACGTTTTTATACGATGGATACAAATAATATTTCGAGACAACGAGATAAGAATTGAGATAACGAAACCTCGCCGTTTTTGAAGGTCTCTACGGGAGTCAGGCAGGGCTGCGGACTTTCTGCGCTTCTCTATCGCGACAACGGCACTTATTTACGACCTCAAAGAATCTTTACACCCTTCGACGACAATCTACGCTTACGCCGACGACTTTATATTTCTTATAAAAGAAGACCGCGACTTTACGACAATCCGCGAATGCTTCGCGCGTTTTGAAAGCGTTTCCAGAATAAAAGTCAACTATGGAAAGAGTACGGGACTGTGGTGCGGGAGCTGGAAAGGGAGGACAGACGCACCTAGCGACATCAAGATGAGGAATGACTGTATCAACCTGCTTGGACTGACCCTGGAGAACAGCAGAACACCTTTTAAACTTCAAACTGACAAGCTTCGATCGAACTTTCAACAATGTCTCTCCATCGCGAAGCAAAAAATACTACCCTTGCCTTTAACATCAAAAGTCCGATACCTAAACGAATATTTTATTCCTAAATTTACCTAAATTTAACGAACTACAATCAGAAATGGACGACGCCCTCTACCTATCCAAGACATGGACGAATTACACAATCAATTGCCTGCCCGTCCCTAATGGAGGCCTTGGACTGCTACACCTACCTACGCAACGCGACTTATTTACCATCAAGAGGATACAGAAACACGTGAACGGATATACGAACGAAAATGGCTTTCTATTCGAAAATAAAAACACGACTAATTACCAGAATTTATTTAATTACGACCTATACCACATATCGTCACCGCGAAACAAAGAAATTTTACAAAGCTTAAAGAAAATTGCGCCTTCGTTCGAAATCGACTTTACAAAATTGTCACGTAAAGACTTCCTCCACCTCGTCCTTCTCAAATGCCGCTTTCTACAAGATCTTAGAATGCAGAATCCCGCCGTTTTTAGTGTTCGGAATCTTAAAAGATTTAAAGACCTCGTTAACGACGACGGCTCTTTTCGCCCTATTGACTGCCTCTTTTCACACGCCACGAGAAACGTTATTATGGATTTCGCGAATCTTACGACCCTTTACGACAAACTCAAAAAGACGAAATTTTTAACCCGCGACAACAATTCCTGCGTTTACCTTCCCATCGTAGCAAGGGCAACAAAACGACCCTTCTCAGGAGTAAAGAGCGCGTATATGAGAACCTTGATAACAAACACCTATCTTGATGCTAATAACGCAAATACTAAGGCAGAAAGGTGGCTGCTCGAGTGTACACCATCCTGGCACCGCGAAACCAATATCCGCGACGATATCGCATGGCGACTCGTGATTCGTGCCCTCCCCTACCCTCGACGCTTCGGAAAGACTGCCTGTCCAACATGCCACGGACCGCCAGACGTTGAACACCGATATCTAACCTGCGACTCTATTCAGCCTATTCTAAAAGACGCCATCTCCAAATGCCGCGATATACATAACGACTTCGTCTTTGACCGCGGGAAATACATAATGAACCGAGAGCCCGAAACCGTCAGGAACATCCTCAACGCCGCCAAACATGACATCTATAAATACTACCTACAATTTGATTTTCCTTAACTATTGCTATCCCCTCCCCCACTAACACGTTTCCCTGTAATCTCGATTTTTAAATAAAGTACCGTTTTTGTACATACATACATACATACATACATACATACTCGGCCGTGCGGCCACGCGTCGCGCGAGCTCCGTATTTTTCGCCTCTGGCGAGCGGAATAACGTCGCGGATGGCGACAAGTTTGGTACGGGCTGAAAGCCCTTCAAAAGCCGAAAAGAAGCCTGTAAGGCACGGCATGCAAGCGCAACCATGTGCTGAACTAACAGCGAAACAAGATCTTCAGAAGAATTTTTCAAATTCTTCTAGCGAAGATCAAAGATATGCAAATCCGCCGACAGGCGTTATAGATGCAAATCTAGCCGCCGCGCGCGGTATCGTCACGACCGGCTCGGCAGCTGCTACGTCATCTAATGGCGCTGCCCGTGTCCTGGGAAACTGGGCGGACTACACCGAAGACCCAAGCCCTGGAGCGGACGAAGACTTCACCGTCATCAAGAGTCGAAAAAGGCGCCGAAATTCGGCGGATTCACCCACAGCGGCGAAACATCACTCTAACCCCAGGGGCGCAGGAGCCAACTCCCGGCCACGATCGTCCACGGGATGGGTGCCGCGGGCGGAAGAGATCAAGACCACTCGAGCGCATATCGCGGAGGCCAGGGCGCGGCAGGCGTCCTCCGCCGAAGACAACTGCGTCTACGTGGAGTACAGCCCCGAACTTGAGCCCTACCACTACATAAGGGCCGTCGATAGGATGATCGGTGGAACCAACAATGTCTTCCAGGTCTCCAAGATCAACGGGCACTACCTGATGGGACTGAACAACAGAGGCCTGGCCAAGCGCCTCATCAGCGAGGGCCTCGAGGTTGAAGGCACTCTATTCAGGGCCTTCCCGTTCCGCAAGAGAGCGATGAAAATCACCGTGGGCAACCTCCCCTTCTTCGTGGAGGATTCTACCATCATCAGCGCCCTAACACCCTACGGGCGCGTAACTTCAATCGCGCCCAAACTAATGAAAGCCGGCCCTTACATCTATAACGACGGCCGCCGAGACGCTTTCATTGTCCTCCACGAAGGAGTAACCACCGAGAGGCTCCCCACTCGCCTCGAGATAAAAATCAAAGGCGAGGTATGGCCCGCATACCTGTCCTATGGCATCAGGTGTTCCAGATGCCACGGGCAGGGGCACCGCAGGGCCAACTGCCCCCTGCTTGCAGGGCGCTCCAACGCTCCTGGACCGGCCACCCCAACCTCTCCAACCGGCGTCCCCCCAGTGACTGCGCCTAGGCTGCCTCGGCCGCCAACTGCCCAGCCTCCACCACCGGCGTCCCCCAGTCCAGCCATGGAGGTCTCCGACGTGCCCTCCACAAGCCGAGCTGCGCTTCATCCACCTGCAGCACTCCGGCAATCACCACCAGTGGCCCCGGCCGTACCTACGGAGATGGCGCCTCCTGCCCCTCCACCTGTGACCCCTGCTCCGTCCCTGCGGGCACCTGGGAGTCACGAGCCTGCAGTCCCTACACTGGACATTGAGATGTCTGTCATCGAGGAGACATCAACATCCTCCACATCCTCGTCAAAAACATCAACGAGAGAAGGCCTCGTGACATTCATAGAGAGGAACCCAGGCGTCTCCTTTGCCCAGACGGACGCCCTTGGCCTCGGGCGGGAGGAGGTCTTGGACATCCTCTCCTCGAAGACCAAGGCTCGGAAGCGGGGACCCCTCCTGTCACCTTCGCAGGGCGACGCTCTCGCCGGCCTAATCCGTCAACTCTTGGGCCAGAGGCCCGGAGGAAGCTCCAACATCTACAAAGTCCTCGGGCAGGTTAGGGCGGCGCTCAAGACCTCACCAGCCGCAGTGCCTCCAACACCCCCACTGCCTGCGCCTCGGCCTGCTGAGCCCACGCCGCCCGCTCCCCAGAGGAGGGAATCGGCGTCAGCTATGGCGGCACCTCCGCCTCCGCCGTCTGCCCATGCGAAGGATGATCCGGTGCCGGACCGTTGGAAGGTGTTGAAGGTTAGAATAAAAGAATCAATGCGAGGACCCTTCTCGAATTTCGTGCACGATACGTCGTTCTGCGCGAGCGAAATCGTGGAGGCGGTCCAATGCCCTGAGATGAGGGAGAGCTTCCTCGCATACCCTTCGCCGAGGCAGAAAATCTTTCTCGCCCAATTCCTGGATGCGGTAATCGAGCACACTCAGGACATGGATCCCTCTATTCGCCGGGGATTGTCAGAGATCAGAGCCGCCTTGCCGTGACCCTCTCTGAGGGTACCCCTTGTTGAAAAAGTGTACATTTTAATGTAGTTAACTCTCCGGAGTGTACAAATTGACAAGCAGTCAATAAATTTATTTTAATTGTCATTGTCATACATACATACTGATTGATATTTAATTCCTAAAACAATAAGCGAGCTCCGCCGTTTTCGCCTCTGGCGAGCGGGAAAATGTCGCGAATAGCGACGAATTCGGTACGAGCTGAGAGCCCTTCAAAAGCTGCACAAAAGCCTGTAAGGCACAGCACACAAGCTCTAACTTGCGCTGAATTATCTGCGAATGAAGATCTGCAGAGGAATATTTCAAATAATCTAAGCGCAAAGCAAAGCTATGCAAATCCGCCGACAGGCGTTAAAGATGCAAATCTGGCCGCCGTGCGCGGTGACGTCACGACCGGCTCGGCAGCAGCCACGTCATCTAATGGCGCTGCCCGTGTCCTGGGAAACTGGGCGGACTACACCGAGGACCAAGGCCCTGGAGAGGACGACGACTTCACCGTCGTCAAGAGTAAGAAAAGGCGCCGCGACTCGCCGGGTTCTCCTGCAGCGGCTGCACCTTCCTCTGGCACCAGAGGCGCAGGGGCCACTCGCCGGCCACGATCGTCCACTGGATGGGCACCGCGGGCGGAGGAGGTCAGGACCACTAGGGCGCATATCGCGGAGGCCAGGGCGCGGCAGGCGTCTTCAACCGAAGACCACTGCGTCTTCGTAGAGCGCAGCCCTGAACTGGAGCCCTACCATTACCTGAGGGCCATTGATCGAATGTTCGGGAGCACCAGGGAGGTCTTTCAGGTGACCAAAATGAACGGCCACCTCCTGGTGGGACTGGCAAACAGAGGCATGGCCGAGCGCCTCGTCAACGAGGGCCTCGAGGTGGAGGGAACCCTCCACAGGGCCTTCCCGTTCCGCAAGAGGGCGGAGCGAATTACAGTGGGCAACCTCCCCTTCTTCGTGGGGGATGCAGCCGTCATCAGCGCCCTTTCATCTTTTGGGCGGGTCACATCTATCGCCCCCAAGCTGATGAAGGCTGGCCCATACGTCTACAACGACGGCCGCCGAGAGGCGTTCATCATCCTCCGCGAGGGAATGACCATCGAGAGGCTGCCCACCCGCCTCGACATCTCAATCAAGGGCGAGGCCTGGCCCGCTTACCTGTCCTCCGGGATTAGGTGTTCCAGGTGCCGTGGCCAAGGACATCGCAGGGCCAACTGCCCCCTGCTTGCAGGGCGAGCCACCGCTCCTGGACCGGCCACACCAACCTCTCCCACCAGCGTCCCACCAGTGGCCGCTCCTGGGCTGCCTCAGCAGCCATCTGCCCATCCTCCACCTCCGGCGTCACCCAGTCCAACCATGGAGACCCCCAGCGCTTCTCCTGCGGCCCGAGCTCTGACCCCACATGCAGCACCTCGGCCATCTACACCAGTGGCCCCAGCCGTACCTACGGAGATGGCGCCTCCTGCCCCTCCACCTGTGACCCCTGTTCCGTCCCTGCGGGCACCTGGGAGTCACGAGCCTGCAGTCCCTACACTGGACATTGAGATGTCTGTCATCGAGGAGACATCAACATCCTCCACATCCTCGTCAAAAACATCAACGAGAGAAAGCCTCGTGACGTTCATAGAGAGGAACCCAGGCGTCTCCTTTGCCCAGACGGACGCCCTCGGCCTCGGGCGGGAGGAGGTCTTGGACCTCCTCTCCTCAAAGACCAAGGCACATAAGCGTGGTCGCCATCTGACCCCTCCGCAGAGCAATGCTCTTGCAGGCCTAATAAACCAAATCCTCGACCTAAGGCCCGGAGGAAGTAGCAACATTTATAAGGTCCTGCGACAGGTCATTTCAGAGCTGAGGACCGGTCCAGCCGCAGTCACTTCCAACAAGACAAAACTGACACCTGCTATGATAACACCCCCGCCGCCCGCCCCGACGGAGATAGAGGAGGACGTTCCGATGACGGAGGAAGAGCGATGTGCACCCCCACTGCCTGCGCCTCGGCGCGCTGAGCCAACACCGCCCACTTCCCAGGGGCAAAAGACGACACCGGCCATGGCCACACCTCCGCCTCCACCCTCTGTCCTTATGGAGGACGACTCGGACTGTTGGACGGACTTGGTGGATTTAATAGATGAACTGATCCATGGTCCCGGCTTGGAGCCCATTCTCCGAGCGTTCGACGCGGACGAATTCGTGGACGTGGTCCGAGACCCTGAGATGTGGGAGTGCGTGGTCGCAGAGCTCTCAGGGCAGCAGAAGAAGATGGTCGCCCAATTCCTAGATGGGCTCATCGAGCGCACTCGGGACTCGGCTCCCTTGATCCGTAGGAGACTTTCGGAGTTCAGGGCTGCTTTGCCATCCTATGATCCAGACCCTCCCTGAGGACACCCTATTGAAAAAAATTCCATCAAGAATTGTCCGTGCTCAGGCCTGGGCTCCTGACAGAGTCAGGATATTTGTAATTATAAAACTATTTTAGAGGCGTATTATTCTTTTTAAAATAAAACAATTTCTACTGTCCTTACTGCGATGAAAAAATTAAAGGGAGGGCCTGGCTCATCAGTGGTGAACCCTCCCAGCGGTTTCGCCAGTTTAATCTACCATAAGGTAAAATAGTTTTATAATTTGATAACAGATGGCGCTCTAGTACATCGTAATATTTGTAATTAATTAATTGTAAATTTTTCCCATTGACTCTTTGAGTGTAGCCATTGACTGAACGGTCAATAAAGTCTGTTTCATTGTCATTGTCATACATACATACATACGCAGGGGAATTCACAAGCTAAGGATAGCCTTGCCCTCCTGATCAATGTACATTGTTTGCCCTTTTGACTCCTCGTGAGTAATTGTTGACCAGCGGTCAATAAAAATTATTTAATTGTCATACATACATACATACATACATACATACATACATACATACAATGACTTTTATATATATAGGGATTAATGTGTAATTGCGCGGTCTCACGCAATTCTGGCCTTAACTACCCGTTTCATGATTTTTTAGGATGCCTGAATAACCAATTTTTTTTGGTCGTTGAGGTACAGCTTGCACCACGCTGATGAGGGCCAACAGCCCGAAACGCGTCCGTGGTTAGCTTTTCTTGATTAATCAAGAATGGGTATTTGGCCAATTCTGGATTAGAAATCAACGAGAATAGTTGATATTTATTCCGATAGATGGCGCAAGCCATCAGCAACTTTCAGTTGCACGATAAGGAGATGCCTTTTTCTTAATATTAATGTGTGCCTTAATTATTAATATATTAATTTTTATTATTATAATTTATATATAATTTATAATATATTTATTATTATAATTTATTTATTACATTAAAATGTTATAATACCTTGATAAAGGTTGGCGTTCAGCCAACTGGAATATTGGTAAAATATATGATATTTTGATTCAATATAGGCACTTTTAATTAAAAAATCACTTATATTTACAAGAACTTCGAAAACTCAATAGAAATCAACAAACAACTTTAGCAAGACTAAGAAGTGGCCATATAAAAACCTTAAAATTTCAAAATGGACAAAAAAACCTTCAATAACTGCTTGAAATGCAATAGTGAAGAAGCTTCTCCGGAACATATCATGCTCAGAACTGACAATAGAGTACCTATTTTCCAGGCCTATAACTACCATCACAAAATTGGAGAGGAGTGGACTTCGGGAATTGGTTTAACCATGGAGATAAGCACCACCACAACTCTTCTTCTTCTTCTTTCTTATCTCCACTCAATCATATTAGGGTATCAATTTTTGACCCTTGATGGTGTCTGTTTGACAACCATCATGACTGGGTGAAGTAGAATGCATCTGCCTTTGTCATTAAGACTGAGAGCACTTACTCAGTGGCAGGCCGACTTAGCTCCAAAAGAAATGGCCGCCTCTGACATAAGAACAGACGCCATGTACAGAGGCTCCTAACATGGAGTACAAATGCAGTTCATCCTGTATCCCTGGATTAGGAGTCCTTACAGGTTACTATCAGCCGGGCCAGCTGAGCCCAGGTTTTTTACCGAGCTTGTTACTGCTTCCCCTCCTCCTTTTTCATCCGGGCTTGGGACTGGCAAAGGCGGATTAATGAAAGTATATTTAATCTCAATATCTCTCTGGAGATATCGGCCTCCATCCCGAGTTACTAACAAGTGTGGCCACCATCTACAAGTACCATCTAGGTCTTGAGTAACACCAGCCATCACATCGACACTCTGTGAACTCTCGCAGTCCATCGATGGCGGAGTCTTTCCCGCGGTGGACGCCACACACAAATGAAGACTTTTTATATATTCTATATATGTTTATTATAAAGTATTTTATATATTTTTTTTATATAGAGAATATTTAATATTGTGTAATAAATCATATTTGAATAGAATAAATATTTTTTAATCAGTGTATTTACATATATTATAAACGCTACCTTTCTATTTTAAAATACATAATTAAAATTCATTTCTCTACAGCTCTTTTTCCTTTTATGAATAAAAAGCATATGTCCATAGTTTTTTCATCAATTTACAGAAACACACACACAGCCTTTATTAAGACACCAGTCAGATTTTCCTCACTCTCATTGCCGGCTTGCAACGATATCCTCACGATGATCAATCACCATCATGTAGTGGAGGAGACAAGTTCCTACTTACTTCTTTGTAAAAGTTATATAGGGACAACCATTATACTTGATATGGCGCTGGTAAGAGTCGGTGGACGAGTGGGTAACACCCTCGATTCCCGACAGCCATGAACCGGGATTGTATCCCACGTTAACATTTTGTTTAATATATGAATAACCTTCATATTCATTGTTGTAAATATCATAAACTGGGTTTCTATTGTTGAGCGGTACCTAATAAAGTGATTTTGGAATCGATATGGTGCTGGTACCTTGTACTGAGGTAAGTTGACTGTCGTTTACTTACTTTAAGAAGAACATCTCTCTTTCTTCGCTAATATACTGACACTCAAAGATGTAATGAGATATTTCAATTTCTATTTTTTCTTTGCAAATATAGCATACTGTATCCTCCTCACTGAAGATTTTGACATGGTTTTCTTGAATAAAGGAATGGAGTATTCTCTGTTGGGCAATATAGCATTTTACTGGAAATGGAAGAATCACTAAGTAAATAGCATTTAGTCAAAATTTAACTATGTAAATAGAGATCACCAATTTACAGTATTCAATAGCAAATGCTGTATAAATAAGAACCACAGTCTAATACAATATTGAAGTGGTCTGGAGATTAAAATGACGAAACCGCTGGGAGGGTTCACTACTGATGAGTCATTCCTTCACTCTTTCAATTTTTATTCATTGTAGGATAAGGGCTGTAGAAATAAATTTTAATTATATGTATAGTAGAACCTCCCTGTAAAGGACACCTAATTACAGAGCCAAATTGTCCTTGAGGGGAAGGTGTCCTCTTACCGGAGAATTTTTGAATAGTAAAAATAGTCATTTTAGAAATCAAAAACTGTCCTTTGTAGAGAGAAGTCCTCTAGCGGGAATGTCCTCTCATGGAGGTTCTACTGTATTTTAAAAGAAAGAAACGTTCAAAATATGTTTATAATTTTCAGCGATAGATGGCGTTAGATCTATGATGATATTTTACTACGTATTTGCATATTTTCAAAAATTAACATAGCTAAATACTCACCTGATTCGATGCATTCTCTGGTAAGGCAGATTTCTTTAGGTGCCGGAGTATTTTCTGGGATGACAATTGTGCAGAGTTAGAAATATAGATAGGCAACAAAAATACAATGCTGTCTCAAAAAGTTCTAAACACTTGCAAAAAATACCAATATTATTCGCCGTTATGTATATCTTTGTGAAAATTCGAAACTATTTTAGACGCGTGAGATTCTTTTTGAAATTAAACAATTTCTACTGCAATGGAAAAATTAATGGGATGGCCTGGCTCATCAGTGGTGAACCCTCCCAGCGGTTTTGCTAGTTTAATCTACCATTACTGCCCTTACTGCAATGGAAAAATGAGTTCACCACTGATAAGCCAGGTCCTCCCATTAATTTTTCTATTGCAGTAAGGGCAGTAGAAATTGTTTAATTTCAAAAAGAATCTTACGCGTCTAAAATAGTTTCGAATTTTCATAACAGATGGCGCGCTAGTACATCATAATGTATATATTTGTATTGCAAATATCTAGGCGAAGAAAGAGAAAAAAACTTGAAAACACCTTCTGGAGATTTAGCAACTCACTGAAGACGCTGAGAACTATTTCAGAAAAGAAAAATATAGCAATAGAACTCTATAATTCCTACAGATCAATTGTAAATAGATTCACACACAAAAGAGGTAGTGAGGAAAGTTTATGGAACAGTTGTGTAAATAAATCTCTTTTCCAATAAAGACTCACGTGCACATGGGGAAAGGAAGAAAAAAAATTACTGTATTATTTTGTTCTTGTATGGCGAATCCATACAGGGCAATGGGCCCTAATAAAAGTTTTTTGTTGTTGTTGTATATCTTTGTATTATGTATAAAGTAATTGTATTATGTATTCGCCGTAATAATATTATTCGCCAAGTAATAAGAAAAACACGAACTTTTGGGGCAACCTTATATTACTTTGAAATGTTATATTTAGAGGAGAATAGAAATAAATTGCTCCAATGGCAAACTCATGCAAACTGGATGCTCATACATCCTTCACCATAAACTGACACTAAATTGCGATGAATATTGACCTCAGTTTCACTTTTCGCCGTGAAAAAAAAAACGAATTACAGAACGGAGTTCGCAAGTGGATACGTTCACCAGTGGTAGCTCCATGGAAACTGTAGCGCTACGGACTTGCGCGTACGAGTAGCGTGATTTTGAAGGTCACGCGCTTCCAACGCATCCTAGTGACCATTTCTTACACTACTAACTAATTTTTTTCAACGTTTCGTTCGCAGAAAAAAAAATAGGGAAACTTATTTATTGGATGGCCCTCGTATTATTGCAAAATTCCAATTCCGTTTTATTTTACTATATTAAAGGAAGCTTTCGGACAATCCCTTCTTCAGCTAACTAAAACGCTGTAATTAACATTTGAGTTAGGTGAAGGGCTTACCTGAAAGCTTTAATCAAGTAAAATTAAAAGAATTACGGCGTCTTATGCTTTTTTTGTAACTTCTTGATTTTTTAAGGTTGTTTTAAAAGTTCGTGTTTTTCTTGAAACGTTGTTTTCCTTATTATTCTGCGAATAATATTATTATGGCGAATAAATTATAATACAGTAGTTACTTTATTATAAAATTACAATTACAATTACAATTACAATTATTTTATTTCCAAAGCGCTATATCCCGCAAGGGATACTTGCGCCAAACAAGGAGAGAAGTTTGTTTACATAAGTTATTTACATTATTCAACGAATAAAAACATTAGAAATTCAGATTTTGTAGAAATTTTAGAATGTATTTACAAAATGAATTGAACTTTAGATATGATTTTTTATCGGAAATCAAATCGTTTAAATTATAAACAACTAGTTCATTCTTCATTCTATAATCTTGAAATGCTGGGCAATCGATCAGTAGATGTTGTTTTGTTTCCCACTTGGCAAATACGCAAGTAGGAAAATCAGAATGATTGTTTACAAAACAATTTGTTCTCGTTAGGCTTAATTGAATAGAATGTTTATACTAGTTTAAAGAAATAAGTTTACTTATCTTGGTCAGGCAATCATCCCAAGCTTTACAAATGAATTTATTTTATTTTTCTTTATAATGAATATTTAAAAGATTTTACAAATGAATTAAAGCCGCAGCTCTGGTAGGAATAGTTCTCTAGTGGCGACGTGGCAAGAAGAATATTCGAGAAGGTGGCCAGCTCCCTCTGGCAGTCCGCCAGCTGGCCTCCCATTGGTCAGCGATGACGTAGCACTCCTTCACCGCCGAGCGTACACCGCCGCGTGCTGCCTTCTGCTACCTATGTTAGAATAAAACGAAACATACTCCCCTCCTGTGGACGTAGTCCACACACAAGGCAAAAGAAAAGGATCACATAGTGTAGAAAGTTTTTTTTTTTTTTTTTAAGAAGAAGAAGAAGAATTAGAATGGCAGAAGTGCAATCTTCGAGATGGGTCTTATTAGATGATGTTGTTTCTCTGTTTGAAGTTCCACAACTCGGACATTGCCATCCGCTCCAGGTGACACCTTGGTGATGCGGCCAAGGCTCCACTGCAATGAAGGCATAGGAAAGTCTTTTACCAACACCAAATCTCCAACCTTCAGGTTGGAAGAGGGTTTTTTCCACTTGGACCGTTGTTGCAGATTGTTCAGATATTCCCTGGACCATCTTTGCCAGAAAACATCTCTGGCCTTTTGAATTAATTTCCATCTAGTTAAGTAGTTGTCATTAGGGTGATAACTGGGCTCTGGGAGTGCTGTTAATGGTCTTCCAATCAAAAAATGTCCTGGAGTGAGAGGGTTGAAATCATTTGGATCCGAACTCATCGGATACAACGGGCGAGAATTCAAGCACGCTTCAATTTGACTTGTCAGAGTATTGAGTTCTTCAAAATTTAAAACTGCAGATTTTAAACACCTTAGGAGATGATACTTCAATGATTTAATTCCTGCTTCCCAAATGCCGCCGAAGTTTGGAGCAGATGGAGGTATAAAATGCCAAGTGATGTGTTCATTAGCGACATAACTTTGAATGGAAGAATCCTTTACAAGTTGATGTATATTATTCAAAATATTCTTAGCTCCTTTAAAGTTAGTAGCGTTGTCGGTGAAAATATCAGAGGGTTTTCCTCGACGAGAGATGAATCTTCTAAAAGCAGCGAGGAAGGCAGGGGTTGACAGATCTGAAACTATCTCAAGGTGAATAGCCTTCGTTGAGAAACAAATGAATAATGCTATATATGATTTTAATGTTACTTTTGTTCTTATGACATTGGGTTTAGTTATAAATGGTCCTGCGAAGTCTATTCCTGTTTTGCTAAAAGGGCTTGAGGGTATGATTCTATGGATAGGCAGATCTCCCATGATTTGTTTTGACACTTGGCGTTTCGTCTTGAAACATGTCATGCAACGATTAATGAGCTTTTTTACTAGAATTCTACCGGATGGAATCCAGTACTTTTGTCGGATGGCACACAGAGTTAATTGGAGACCAGAATGAAGATGCTCTACGTGGAATTGTTGAACAATCAATTCTGTAACGAAATGGTTGTGAGGAAGAATTATTGGATGCTTCTCATTGAATTGCAGGTTGGATTTGCGCAGTCGACCTCCTACACGTAGAATTCCTGATGAATCAATAAATGGGTTTAAGGATAAAAGTTTTGAGTTTGATGGTAGTACTTTGCTTTGATTACAACATTGAATTTCAGTTTTAAATTCTGAACTTTGAATGATTTGAATAAGAGTTCGAATTGAATTATCGAGCTCATTAGAGGACAATTCTTTGTGTTTTATTTTGTCGCTGCTGTGTTTAGCATTGTGGATAAATCTTAGGAGCCATGTCGTAACTCTGCTCAGCTTCCTGAATGTTGAGAATTTAAAAATAAAGTCTATAATAGGACAAGTAGTGAAATGAACAATCGGAACAGTCTTTCTTTTTTCATGACAAGCTTCTTTTGGAAGTTCATATGTGATTGGTAGCGGATCTTGTAAACTTGAGTTTGATAGCCAATCAGGACCATTCCACCAAAGTGAATGGTTTACTAGTTCTGAAGAAGTTATGCCTCTGGAGGCGCAATCTGCAGGATTATCCTTGGTAGACACATAGGACCAAGAAGATTGCAGAGTTAGTCGCTGAATTTCTGCAATCCGGTTACCAACAAAAGGTTTCCAATGTTTTGATTCAGATTTTATCCAACATAAAACAATCTGGGAATCTGTCCACAAGATTACTCGGTCAATCTGCAACAGCAATGAGCTGCAAATGGAATCATATAAATTTGAAAGGAGAAGAGCAGCACAAAGCTCCAGACGAGGTATTGACGTTGCCTTCAAGGGGGCGACTTTTGTCTTGGCAGCAATCAATGTGACTTGAACCTGACCAGATTTAAAACGAGATTTCATATAAACAACTGATGAATATGCAGATTCGGAAGCATCACAAAATCCATGGAGTTCTAAAGAATGTATAAGTCCCTTGCAGGAAATATATCTAGGAATTTTAATATGATTTAGCATGGCCAAATCCATTTTCACTCTCCTCCAATGAGAACATAACGATTCAGACAAGGGATCATCCCAATCCAAATCCTGTTTCCACAAAGTTTGGAATAGAATCTTGAAGCTAATGATCACCGGTGATAACCATCCCAAAGGGTCATAAATTCGAGAAATGTCCGATAACAATTGTCTTTTAGAATATACTTCTTTTAGTGAATTGACTGTAATTGTGAAATTATCCGTGGATGGATTCCAATTTATCCCAAGAATCTTAACAGATGAATTATCTCCGATTTCATATGAATCATGTGCTTTCAGCGCTTCTGGTACCTCTGAAAGAACCTCAGGGACATTTGACATCCATTTTCTTATGCAAAAGCCACCAGATAAAAGGATTTTCCGGATATCATCAATGAGAACTTTTGCTTCTTCGATTGTTGTTGCGCTTGAAAGTAGGTCGTCTACATAAAAATCAGTTTTTATGATTTTAGATGCCTCTGGGAACAGGAGTTCTTTGTCGGTGGCAAGTTGCATCAAGGTACGGATAGCAAGATATGGTGCACACGACATTCCATAAGTTACTGTGAGCAATCTATACTCCAATAAAGATTCCAATGGACTATTTCTCCAGAAGATTCTCTGAAAGTCGAGATCAGAAGAGTTCACTTTTATCTGTCTGTACATTTTCTCAATATCTCCCGTAAAAGCTATAGGATTAGTACGAAACTTCACAAGAATATTGAAAATATCATGCTGCAATTTTGGTCCAGTATGAAGAAAGTCATTTAAGGAGTAATTGTTGCTCGTTTTGCACGATGCATCAAACACTACTCTTAATTTTGTAGTGCTGCTCTGCTCACGCAGAACGCAATGGTGAGGTATATAATAGCACTTGTCTGATGGTTTGTCACGTTCGTTTTTCGGAATGAGCTCCATGTGGTTGAGAGAAAGATATTCCATCATGAAATCCTTATATTGCTGAAGAAGATTCGAAGATTTGTGCAATTTTCTCTCAAGAGCAAGAAATCGTTTCATGGCATTCTGACGTGAGTCTCCGAGATTAGGCACAGATTTAAACGGTAGATCAACAGAATATCTTCCATCTGTTGATATGCAAAGTTTTTGTCATAAATGTCCCCGCAACTCTTCTCCTCTTTAGTCAATGGAAGAGCGGCAGGAACCGATTCCAATTCAAAAAACTTTCGCAGATTATCATCTCCTTGGGATGTTGAGCATAATGAGATATAGTTGTTTCCAGTCTCAGAACTGGAAACATTTCCTGAAAGTATCCATCCTAACTTGGAACTACAGGCAGTGGGTCCTGGATGATTTTGGAATCGTAGTTTTCCTGTATATAAAAATGGGGCTAGGTCTGCACCAATTACTAAATCAATGGGACTTGTTTTATCAAAATTGGGATCTGCTAATAAAGTATTCTTAAGATGAGGCCAATTATCTCTATTTATCAGAAAATTAGGTAAATCAACAGTGATTTGATCGAGTATTATGGATGAAATTTTGAAAATTCTATCAGAAAAATGAGGCTTAAATTGAAGAAAAGTCTCACTAGCAGACTGCTGTATTGGTTGGTTACCAATTCCAAAAACTGTGAGTTGGCTCTTTTTAACAGGAAGATTCAACTTTTTACGACAATTTTCTGTTATTAGACTTCTTTGAGAACCAGTATCAATCAAAGCTCTGCATGGATGAAACGATCCATTTTCTGCTCTCACTCTCACAATAGCAGTAGATAATAAGATTGTCTCATTGGGCTTTGTTGTATCACTGAGAAAACATGAAACGCTAGATTGGGCAACTGGGGCTTCAATTGAAGTGGTATTCAAAGGTTCGGGTTGGAAGGAATGCAAAAGAGTGTGATGTTTTTTGTTGCATGATTTACAATGCATAGTGATTTTACACGATGTTACTCTGTGGTTGGATCGCAAACAATTGAAACAAAGGTTATTGGTTTTTACTATGTTCCATCTTTCAAGGAGAGAACTTTTATGGAACTTGTCACATTTGAATATAGGATGTGAATGTTTGCATAATAGGCATTTATCATCACCTTTTGAAATAGAATTATATACATGTGTTTGTTTCACTACAGATTTATCCTCCCTAGCATAACCTTTTATCGATTGCAAACTTTTTGCTTGTTTTTCAAGAAACATAATAAAATTTTCGTAGGATGGAAAGCCATCATCTATCAACGTCAATTCCCATTGCCTTTTCAAATCATCACCTATTTTTCTTTGTAGGAAATGTATTAGAAAGATATCAACAAGTGTATTTCTCTCCAAACCCAGTGATTTCAAATTTCTCATGGCTTCATTACATATATCTAGTAGTTCGAAAATGGCCTTGGAATTTATTAGTTTTAAAGGTTTTAAAGTGAATAATTTTGTGCATTGTGAAAAGGCAAGTTCTTTTTTGTTATCATATCTGGAGACCAATGTGGCCCAAGCATGGGCATAGTTTTCATCAATAACAGGAAATCCCCTAATAAGTCGTTCAGCGTCTCCAGTAACAGCTGATTGTAAATATTGCAGCTTTTGTGAATCAGTTAGAGCGGTATTGGAATCAATAGACAGAGAAAACAATTGCTTGAAACTAAGCCATTCGTTAACATCACCAGAAAAGGAAGGTAAATTAAATTTAGGAAGTTCTATTTTACTTGTGGTTGGTTGATTTAGATCATCAATTTTGCTTGAAATGGCTGTACAAGATACTTTATTGATATTCGCCACTAAATTTCTAAGATTATCATTGTATTGCATAACTCTAGAAAAGTAAACTTCATTATCAAATTCAGAAAATGTTAAAAGATTACAATAAGTTTTTTCAATGTTAGATTTTATATCTAAAATATCTTGTTTAAATGTCTGTAAATTTGCATCATCCTTCGATTCAATTATCTTGAGCGAAATTTGCTCAAAATAATCCACTTGTTTGAAATGAAATTCAAGAATATTTAAAGTAGCTTTAAATTTGGCAGCCATTTTTAATTTTTGCTATTATTAATTTTAATAATATATTTCAAAAATGAATTATAATTATTTATATTTAAATAATTATTTAATAGATTTATTCCCGGGTTTCGGCACCAATGTTTTGTTTCCCACTTGGCAAATACGCAAGTAGGAAAATCAGAATGATTGTTTACAAAACAATTTGTTCTCGTTAGGCTTAATTGAATAGAATGTTTATACTAGTTTAAAGAAATAAGTTTACTTATCTTGGTCAGGCAATCATCCCAAGCTTTACAAATGAATTTATTTTATTTTTCTTTATAATGAATATTTAAAAGATTTTACAAATGAATTAAAGCCGCAGCTCTGGTAGGAATAGTTCTCTAGTGGCGACGTGGCAAGAAGAATATTCGAGAAGGTGGCCAGCTCCCTCTGGCAGTCCGCCAGCTGGCCTCCCATTGGTCAGCGATGACGTAGCACTCCTTCACCGCCGAGCGTACACCGCCGCGTGCTGCCTTCTGCTACCTATGTTAGAATAAAACGAAACAGATGTCTTGAGGTTTGTTCCTCCATACCACAAAAGCAACTTGAATCCTCCACTGCCTTTATTCTATTTAGAAAACTTTTGAAATTTCCGTGGTTTGTAACAAATTGAGTATTATAAATATTTGGACGAAAGTATTTAGGGATTTCTTGGGGAAAAAAGCTTAAGAAAGTATTATTTGCTTCGTTTTTCAGAACATTCATTCTTGATTTGAGAAAGGTATCTATAATTCCTGGAATAAATGGGTCATAAATTTGTTGATCATCTGGGGATAAGTTTCTCAGATCAGATATCATGATTCTGGATTCGATAAAGTCTGATATCAAAGGAATGTTGGCCAAACTATGAACACAGCTATATGATGTGGATTTATAGGCTTGTATACACCATGTCAGTATTTGATATTGGGTTGAATTTAGTTTTTGTAAACATTTTTTATTTAAATATTTGAACCAAATTTCGGCTCCATATGTAAGTATTGGTCTGAAAATGGATTTATATAAAGTTAGCCTTTTCTGGGTGCTTAAACCCCAAGATTTCCCGCAAATTGAGAAGAGATAATTTTTAAAACGTTTTGTACGATTTACTATTTCTTCTATGTGGTATGTAAAATTTATTTTGTTTCTTCTTCTGTGATTTGCAATTATTATTCCTAAAATTTTGGTCTTCAGAGTTGGTATGATTATTTCATTATTAAATTTGATTGGAATTTTTTCTTTGTTATGTAAATAAAGTATATTAGTTTTTTCTAGACTTATTTCAAGTTTGTTACTCTTACACCATACATCAATCGTATTTAATGCCTTTTCTATAACTAATTTCAGGTCTTTGCAATTGTTGTGCCAGCATATAATTGATACATCATCCGCATAACATACCACTTCACTATTAGGAACTTGATATTTGATCAAAAGATCGTTTAGTAATATTATCCATAGTAGTGGAGATAGCGGGCCACCCTGCGGACATCCCTTTGTAATTTGTTTATTTATTGTTAAGTTCTCATATGTAAATTTCGTTATGCAATTTTTTTTTTCATTTTTTTTTTTTTATTTTCAAGCTTTGGGACTTGTCAGTTCTTCAACAGGATTATCACTTTAACAAATTAATAATAAATACTATTTTTTATATACAAATTATTATTTACATAGTTTAAATACTTATTATATATTGAGAGAAGAATATAATACATTATTTCTGTTTGAAAAACAAAATTTTTTAAATATACGTGTGCGTGGTGGATGATACGTGCTGGTTGAATGATATCTCGAGACTTGAAATTAAATTTAATAAATTCGTGAACTATTGTGCTATATATCGAAGAGTGCCTACATCTATGGGATAGTACAAAGACATTATACATAACGGTTAAAAATATTGGTATTTCAATTTTTGGAAGTTTTTACGAATTTTTGAGACAATCTTGTGTTTACAATATATGTCAGTGGAAGTTCAATTCATGCGCCATGCACTTTTATTTCTTGGAAGGTTTTTCTAGGGATGCTGATAGGGATAATAATGATTTTAAAAAAATCGACGAAATACCTACTTAGTGCTATGGCATAGGTTCCAACACCAATAAGTAGCAAGATCAAGACGAAGATAAGGAAATAAAGGGGTCGTTGCTTCTTTGTCTCTTTTATCCATGGAGCTCTGCACAACAGAACGTTTAGAATATAGCCTTGTTAGATCCTTTTACACTCATGGACAAAACTTAAGAAAGTTGAAAGTCTTTTATATAGCCAGTTTTGTAGGAGACAGAGGCAATTTTGTTCATACCTGGTTATCTCGTACGCACATTCTGACGTTTGAGGCCAAAAACTTAATATGTACACTGTGTGACAAGGAAATTACTGAAGAAATCCCCCATTACCTGCTTAATTGTACAGCCCTTGATGCAGAGAGGAAGGCCCTATATCAACAAATTAAATGTACCAACATTTCACACTACGTATTGCTTTCAAAAATATCAGCAAACAAATCTAATGCAATAGCTTACTATACTTTTTATATCATCATTATGTAAGGACCAGTCAACAAGTGAATGACCTTGAGATGAAGAGTAAAGCCAGTTCAAGTTCTATGTAAATAACACAAGATGATTATTACCTTACCCAATTGGGAGAATCTGTATGGGGCAAGTCCCTAATAAAGGTTTTTGTGTGTGTGTGTGTGTGGTTATCTTGTATGTTTCTTCAATAAAGATCACTGTGTATCAAATATAAGGTTAACCCAAAAGTTCGTGTTTTTCTTAAAAACATTGTTTTTCTTATTACTTAACGAATATAATTATTACGGCGAATATATAATATAATACATAATACAATTACTTTATACATAATACAAAGACATTATACATAACGGCGAATAATATTGGCATTTCAATTTTTTGCAAGTGTTTACGAACTTTTGGGACAACCTTGTATCTTTCAGAGTTATTGTCTGAATACCGATACACATGCTAAAAGGTACAACTTCCTTAAGTTTTGTCCATGTATGTAAGATCCCACCCTTTAGTGTAGCATATATAAGCAGAATCGTCCAATACAGTATTAAAGCTCTAAGAAGCGGTCTTGTAGCTTAAATTGGCGAAACCGTTGAGAGGGTTCACCACTAATTAACTTAGCCCTCCAAATATTTTTTAATCGCAGTAAGGACTGTAGAAGGTTATGTTTTTTAAATAAACATTTTTGCTAAATGCTTTCATTTTTTTATATATAGATGGCGCGTTATTGCTTTATGATAAATATTTCATTTAAAAATGTGATCTATTGAATATATATATTTATACATAAAAAAGGTATACTTATATATATATATAAAATAAAGAAAACATATTCTGATCACAAGCACATGTGCTTTTTAGATGGCAGAGCGCCATCTAGTGGAGCAAAAATAAACCAAACGTTTATTTAACTTGCTCCGTGATATTTAGCCAACCCAATTTCTTGATAAATCAAGAAAAGCCATCCACGAACGCGTTTCGCGCTGTTGGCGCTCGTCAGAGTGGAGCAGGCTGTACCACTGCAACCAAAAAGATTTTTGGTCCCAGAGGCTTCTTGAGAAATCAATAAATGGGTATTTAAGGCCAAATTTGCGTAAATACGCTTAACACATGAAAATTTAAAAAAAGTGGGTCAGGTGTTGATATTAAAAATAAAGGAAGCATATCCTGACCACGAGCACATGTGCTTTTTATATATATATGTGAAAGAAAAACTATTTTTTCTCAAAATATTTCGAGGGATTGTTCTGTCTATATAAATTTATTGTCAATTCAAAAATTTATTGCCAGCAATAAATTGATAAAAAGGGCGAAATCCCTCGAAATATTTTGAGAGAAAAAAAATGTTTTTTTTTTTCTTTCACAGACCAAATACGTCCTTTTTTATATAGGTTTTTAAATTTTAATTAGATTTTTTTGAATTTATATTTAGATACTTTCATTTTTATATAGACATTTTTCATTTTTATTTAGACATTTTAATTTAGATATTAATCAATTTTAACTTAGAAAATTTTAATTCTAATTTAGAAATTTTTTATTTTAATTTATAGACACATTGGACTTTTTTTATATAATCATTATTTAAGAAAAACACTTTAAAGCAACTCTGATAACACTAAATATAATATTAAAATACGATCGTCTGTTTTCTAATAATTTTTAAAAAGGAATATATAACTCGTATAAAACAATATCAAAAGAAAAACAAGAAAATTTAATTAAGTTAGTATGCTTAAAAGACGAAATTATTGCAAAAAAAGCTTCAAAGATTTTTAACATCAATTATATTCCTGTTTTAGAACAATAATACAAAATTATAAAAATAAGTGTAGGACCATACCGTCTATCTTCAGGACGAGGAGACAGTGATCTCTGCACCTGTGTCAAGGAGAAAACTAATTTTGTTGCGGTAGTCAGTGATAAATAGACGGTGGCTTTTAATATTGCTACAATCAGTAACCACCGGGCTTACTGATTGTTGTTGGAGTTTTCCTGCTGGTTCTTTGCTTTTTTGTTGAAAGTACAAGGTGAGATGCATTTTCTTGCATGGTGCTTGAATCGAAAATGACACCAGCGCCAAGAGCCTTTTGGATTGTACTTTCTATAACTGTTTGGGAAAGATTTTCGAGATGAAGATGAGCTTCTGGATCTTGAACGAGATATTCTTTCTTCCTTCTTGTTAAGGTCAATTTTCAATGCTGAAATTTCCGCACGCAAAGATGCCAGTTTCTTTTCTAAAGTCGAAGTACTTGAAGATGGTGAAGAAGTAATCTCCATCACTCTATCAGCTAAATCTGCTAGAGAGTTTAGTGATGCTTGCTCTTGCGTTGTCAGAATTATTTGGATGTTTTTAGGTAAACGTTGCATCCAGAGCATTTTTAATGTTGTGTCACTGACGGCTTTGCTTTCTCCAACCAATTGTCTTAAGCGGCATAATAATTGGCAGGCAGTCTGTCTGTCTCCAAGTTCTTCTTGAGCCAACAATTGCTGTAGTTTTTTAAATTCGTGGTCAGCTGTACATTTAATTATGGCCTTCTTTAGCGCGTCGTATTTATTGTCTGGTGGAGGTGACATAATGAATTCACGTACCTCTATGGCAGTTGATGGAGGTAAAAGTGAAATTAGATAAGAAAATTTGGTGTCATCATTTGTAATTGGACTTGGCTTGTTCAATAAAAATTGTGATTCCAATGTTATGAATCACAATTCTGGATCGTTTGGCCAAAATTCGGGTGCTTTAATTGAATCCATTTTGAGAATATATTGTATTGAAAAAATTATATATCCTTAAGAGATATTAAAATTCAGATTATTATATTATTAAAATTTAGAATTATAATTTTGAATTTGAATTTTTTTATTTGATAAGAAAAAATATTTGAATATATTATCAAGTTATAATTTTTAAATTGTAAGTTATATATATATTTTTTTATTGCCAATTTAATGTGTATATAAAGTTATTTAATATTTATTTCTTAAAATTATATTTGATAGCGATTTGTTTTTAAGTTGAAAATTTGCCTTGAATTAAATACCAAACGATGTACGTTTTCGTTGTTTTTAAATATTGCGAAATATGTTATAATTTTTGTTTTAAATATAAATATTTAAGATGTATTTCTTAAATATTTATAATTTGATATTATGAGTAATTTCATTTTTCACTTTTGATCGAATTATCAGAAGGGGTTAAATTGTTGTATACTACATGTTGAAGTTCTTTTTGTATCTGTGTGTGGTCAAATATCATTTCTAGATCATAAAATGTTAGATATATGTGTTTGATATATTATAGATAAATATTTACATTTTATATGATTTATATTTAGAATGATGTATAATTATTTTATTATATTGATATGACAACAATTAATATGATATTAATGCTAATTCATATAATTTTAATAAAATATATTTTATGAGCATTATATATTTTAAAAATAATTTAATTTAATATTTGAATTAAATAGTTATTAAACAAATTAAAACTTATAATGAAAATATGAAAAGTTAATATTTGGTAGCCGCTACAGAAGAAATATAGGAGGCTTTAGAAATTTAAATCTCTGAGAGGATTCCAGCAAACCGCATCTAAAATATCTTTTTTTTTTTTTTTTTGCTTTAGAAAGAAAAAATAGATTAAGCTATTGATATTTTATTTAAAGTGTATATATAAAATAATTTTAAATATATATTTTTTTAAATCAAGAGATGAATTGGATATATAATATTTTTTTAAATCTAGAAGTGTCGCAAACAACAATTTTATATTGTAAGGTTTAGGTACTTACAGTTTGTAGGAAGGCATGAGTCTATTAATGGGTATCTGATATAATAACCTTTATTATCTATTTTAAAAAGGGAAAGTTAATAGCGAACAACATTCAGAGAATAAACATAGGCGAAAAGATAAACAAATAGTGTGTGATGATGATGATAAGTCCAGGGTGGCGCTGGTGGCGGTCGTAGCTTTAAGTTCCCAACGATCTTGAAAGTGAAGACGTCACGAGGTTGTTTCGTAACTTTGCAAATGTCATCTTCGGTAGCGGCTTAGTTAGCATGTCTTTGAGCTTCAGTTTTGTACAGTATGTAGTCATTGCTTATGGAAGGTATTCTCTTTGTTGATCTTCTTGGTGTGACAACTTGAATTTCTATGCTTGTACTGGGTTGAATGTAATCCTCGGTTTCTGAGTCTTTAAAGTTTTCGGATTGCATTTTTGGTACCAGATTTTTCTCTGTATTTTCTGTGTGATGAAAGGAAGTTAGATCTATGCTTAGTACTTATGGCGAAGTTGTTTTTGTAGAATTTGGTGTGTGTGTGAAGCATGTTTTATTTTTCTAGAAATTTACGGATCTGCTGATTGTGATGTTGTCCGTGTCGTGCAGGATTCTGTATCCTTTGCTTCGATCATCGTATCCAAGAAAGATCCTTTCGATAACTTTGCTATCCAACTTGTTTATTTTTTACTTTGGGAATATAGACGAAGGCTTTACATCCAAATCTTTTTAGATGCTTCAGACTGGGCTTCCTGTTGATCCATAGTTCAAATTGAGTCTTGTCTGTAGCTTTCGAGGGTATTCGGTTGTGTAGGTAATTAGCTGTGGTAACCGCCCATAGAGACTGTGGGAGTCCTGAGTCAAACAGCATACATCTTGTGATCTCCATTAGTGATCGGTTTTTCCTTTCGGCTACTCCGTTCTGGGCTAGTGAGTAGGGAACTGTTGCTTGATTCTTCTTTGGGTCAGGAAATCTTTGACCTGTTGGTTCACGTACTCACGGCCGTTGTCTGTCCTTATGGTTTGTGTAACGGCAGCTGGCATACCTACAGGATATTCTTGTATAGTAAATTATCAGTGAGCACATCACTGATGGTACTCTGTGGAGTTGTCTTTTTGACTGATTGTAATATATATTCACATATGTAAACTTATTCATGGTAAAATTCTATCTGTATACTCAATTCAACGTTCTTCCCCGCTCGTTTTTGTTTTTTTGAGTACATACCAATATACGTTAGATCGTTGGTCACAACAATTTGCTCCTGCCATGGCTCCTAGGAAGAAGAAGAAGAATGCCGAGAATGCCGAGAAGCCCCTCGTAACCCTCGCCCAACTGGAGATGGAGAACGAAGAGGTGAAGCAGAACTTCGAGCAGAAAATACAGAATACTTACCCTACCTCCCGATTTTACCTGTTCCAAAGCCTAATGGAATTCATCAACTTACGGTCTGAGCAGATCAAGGCCCTCATTGCCGAGGTAGAGAACCTCTCTGGCACCCTCGCGTCCTTTAAGGAACTGGACGAAATCAAGCCACAGACAGCCTGCCACAGCACTCAAACCAGCCCTTCTCCCTCCTGCAAGGAAACCAGCACTCAGACTGACCCCACCAAGCCCGCCACTCCCGCTCCAACCAAAAGGAAGCAGCCTGAGGCTCCCTACCCGCCCGCAAAGAGGACCAACCTCAATGGTCCCGCAAAACCTGCGCCCTCCCGAGTCCCCAAGCCTGCGGCCGCCCAAGTGGTCCTCCATGGGGAAAAATCGGCGGCCCACACAGTGGCCATCTCTGATGACCCACAGGCTGACCCAAGAGCAATGCTTAAAGCTGTCCGCGCTGCCCACACTCTACCCCAAGGCGTTTGGGCCTCCCTGCGAACCAAAGGGAAGCTTGTCCTCCACTCCAGCAACCCCGATACCATCCCAGCTGTTACCACCTTCCTGGCCAACAAGCTGGATGGCATGAAGGTCCGCCAACAGAAGGTAATCCTGCCTCGCATCTGCCTCTTCAAAGTGGATGAGGAAACATCCAACTCCACCATTGAAGAGACGCTGCTGGAAACCCCTGCTGTCAGCCAACTCCCTGGGGACAAGGTGGTGCGCGTGGCGCATCGCTCTGCACCCAGAAACGGGACCTGCACCGCCTTCATCGAGGTGGACCTCACGACCTTCAGAGCTCTGGGAAATCGTGGAAGGATCGTGGTGGATGGTGTGATCCTCAACTTCGAGGAGTCCATCCGCGCACGAGTCTGCTTCCGCTGTTGTGGCTTCGGCCACAACTCTGCCCAATGCACCAGAGCTCCCACGTGCTTCCACTGCGGTGAAAGCGGCCATGAAGGCCGTGCCTGCCCCTCAGTTGCCGACTGGCACACTTCCAAGTGCGCCAACTGCTGTGCCAAGGGCCTCCCAGACAAGCACGAGGCGAGAGCCTCAAGCTGCCCCATCTTGAAGCTTAGAGCCCTCAAGTTCTAGGCTTCCAGGACCTCCTGCCTCCTCAACTGGCCTCCATCCAGGCTTCTCACCCATCAAGGCGCTGTTTCCTTGACCTCTCCAGCTTCCTCCCCCCTGCGATGACACCTCCACTGCCAGATCCTAGGATCCCTTGCGATGATCCCTGGCCACCCATCCCCAGGCCCCCCAACTATGCTTTGTATATATTCCGCTTTATGCGTCCATCGGGGCTCAAAAATCATTCATTTTGGTTAGCAGCCCCGTAAAATAAAGATATTTTCTCTTATTCATGGTAAACGGTTTGCGGATTTCGACAAATTAGAAAGAAGGAATCATATATCGCCGCAACTCTTTTTATTATTATAGCGATTAAGGAAGCTTTCGGGCAAGCCCTTCTTCAGCTAATTATATTGTACAAACAAAGAGAGAATATATATCGTTTTTAATATAAATCAAAATAAACGAAAAGAAATTTACCACGCCCCTATCGCCCTCGTTTCAATAGCACCGCGTGGCCACGTTATGTCTGATCCTAACTTCAAATGTAATATGGTACAAAAATATCTTAAAAGAAAGTTACGTAATTGAATAAATATAAAGAATCAACTATAAACAGTTCAAAGGATTTAGTGGAGATTTTTAGGATAGAAGGGGAACGTACTGTGATGGCAACTGTATACTTTTGTTTAATGTTTAATAATAAAAAGAGTTGCGGCGATATATGATTCCTTCTTTCTAATGTAAACTTATGTCTGATGTTAGCCAAAAAGTAATAAAGACTTTTCTTTTAAACTTCCAGATACATCTTGCTGATTAACGTCAACTAACAAACACGAGGACGTTACAATTTGGATGTTTTTTTTTAAGAATTCCGTGTAGGCTGAGTTGACGTAATCTTTTATTTTTTCATAGACTTTGTCTTTTCCGTTCAGGAGGTAGATCTTCGTGTATCTGCTGTAGTCGTCAGTAAAGGTGATGAAGTATCTCTTACCGCTAAGAGAGTTAGTTGGTAGTGGATCTGTTGGATCGTTTTTGAAGACAACTCTCAGATTTATAAAATTAATTTATAAAAAAAAAAACATTAAACATTTTTAGATATATATAGAAACGAGTTAATTATCTCGTATTTAAGGCAACAAAAGAATCATCTAATTTTTATACATTTTCTAACCAGATTCAACTTTTGCAAAACAGACGACAAAGCAAAAAATAAACAAATTAATAATAGAGGGTAAGTTCCTATTTTTCACAAGCTTTCACACTCAAAGAATATTCAACTTCTTGCTTCAGGATCGCTCACTGTGGACGACTTGAAGTGTTGCAGTTGCTCTGTACTCTTATCTTCTTTGGAAATGGAATTTCATGGAATATGTAAATAGAGTGAGAAAAACCTGTATTTATAAGTGAGAAAAATGGCCATCTTATGATCGTGCAACTAAAAGTTGCTGATGGGGGGGGGGGGGGGGGGGGAGGCTTGTACCATCTGTCGGTATTAATATCAACTACTCGTTGATTTTTAATTATTTCTGAATTGGCCAAATTCTTGATTAATCAAGAAAAGCTAACCACGTACGCGTTTCGGGCTGTTGGCCCTTGTCAGCGTGGTGCAAGCTGTACCTCAATGACAAAAAAAAAAAACTGGTTCAGATATCCTGAAAAATCATGAAATGGGTAGTTTAGGCCAGAAGCGTGTGAGAACGCGAAACAATGTGAAGAAAAAAAATAGTACAAATGTGATATTGTATCACATTAACCCATTACATTTGTACTATTTTTTCAAGTTGATATTATAGTATTTTTTTACTATTAGTATTGATTAAGACACACAACATGGGTAAATCAATGTTCGTTAGGCAAACTTTCAATAATGTAAAACCGGGCGAACGCTAGAATTTTATATAGAAATAAATATTTTTCCAAGTGGAAATTTTGATAAGAAAAACAAATCGGTAAAGCAGAATATAGAAAAAATGATTAACCGAATTTATTTAAAACATAGCAGAAGATCAAAGATTAACTGCACATCGGCAAAATTAGTTAAGAAGAAGATTAAACATTAACTATACAACGTCAAATTCAGTTAAGCAGAACTTTAAGCAATTAAAAACGTCTTACGTTTCTTCCTCCAACTTTGCAGACGACTCCTTCTCAGCCGTCGCCATTTTGGAAGACAATTACAATCCATTAACGATGGTAAATAGGTTCCAAGGATAACACTACTTACCTTCCTGACCTTCCTAACTGTTCTTAAATAATATTTATATGTTCATTTACACTATTTATATTTTAAAGTCGTTAGACTATTGACAATTTAAAAATAATTTTATTGATTCTTATAATCTCAAAATATTGTTACCCAGAAATCTATTAAGATCAAATAAAGGATAAAATATTTTAACGTAGAAAATCAGAAAAGACAAACTTCAGGATGACACAGCAATTTATTTAAGTCACAAACATAAATCAATATTTATAAGATATAAGTTAAGTAATGAGGGAAGTTTCCAGAGTAGCAAAATATAAATATATAATATAAATATTAAAATCAATAATCTGTACATTGAAAGTGAAAAGAGAAGGCTCTACTGAGTCACGTCCCTCCTCGGTACCCTACCCACCTCTTAGAAGATTCCTCCAAGACACTGCCAGAACTATAGTTTATACAGATGGCTCTCGATCCTCTAATGGTGTTGATGTAGCAGTGGTACTCCCACCTCCCTATTCATCGTTCAAACTTAAACTCCACAACAATTGTACCTCCTTACAGGCGGGACTATAGATAATTCTATATGCTACCAGATCTATTAGGATCATGTCGCGACAAGATTTTGTCATCGCTTCTGATTACCAGGCAGCTCTACATGCCATCTATCATCCCGATATACCAACTTACTGCAGAGATACCCAAGGAACCTCAATACTTTGGGCAATGTTCAACTCTGCTGGGTCCAGGATCATTGCAGCATCGAAGGAAATGAACAGGCTGATCAAGTCGCCAAAGCTGGTGCTCAGTCCAACATGCCTTTACACTTCGCAACCTTTCCTAGGAAGAACATCCGCTCTCAAAGCAAACTGTCGCATAAAGCGTGTCTACGCCCAGGCTCTGCTTCGCATAGACGTCCTAAACTTCTTCTGGTACCGGGAGAAGTTCACCGTCCTTTCTCTATAATGGCGTCTTTCTACTTCTGACTGAGGTCGATCTAACACCAAAGACAACACTAACTGGCTCTCATACACAGACACTTTATTTTGAAATAAGTACACTATTTATAGTAAGACATATTTACATGTACAGTTAAACCTGTCTATAGCACCCGCTCTAAATAGCGCCTTCCTCTCTATAGCGCCCGATTTTAAATACGTAGTACGATGCGATTTACATTAAAAGTGACCTGTCTATAGCACTCCCTCTCTATAGCACCCTATTTTGGTGAGTCTCAAGAGAAAGCGCTATAGACAGGTTTAACTGTATATTGATTAAACATAGAAATAAATTTACATAACTCATATTTCTATATATTACAAATAACATATTTACATAAATGTTTTCCGATACATACAATTCGCTCTCCAACTATGGACCGATCTCTACACCACAGATCACGCTAAAAGAAATCTCAGAAGAGTGACTGCATCCCCATGTCTTGTAATCTTAATTCTCACAAAGCTAAAACATAGCGATATTACCTCCAAAATACTAACAGGACATGATGACATCCACAGAACCTCCAAAAACAAAGTCTACCAGCATTGTCACCAAGAGAACAATCAAAAAGTCCCCATCCTAACATCTTCAAAGATTCCAGACTACAACTCTACTTAATACATTCATACGATGCATAAGCAGCCATCTGTTATAAAAAAAAAATTGAACTATTTTTGACACTATCCTAAAGATAGGGGAAAAAATATCTTTATTTAACGGGGCTGTTAACCAAAATGAATGATTTTTGAGCCCCGATGGACGCATAAAGCGGAATATATATAAAGTACAGTTGGAGAGGCCTGGGGATGGGTGGCCAGGGGATCATCGCCAGGTGAGGCCAGGAGAGCAGGGATGTAGAGGAGGATCAGGGGGGGGGCAGGGTGGTGATCCGCGGAGTTCAGGGGGAGGCAGAGACGGGTCCAATAGTGTTGAGCCCAGGGGTGACCGTGGAGAGCAGACTTACTGATATATAGCTAGCAATAAATATGTATATATATATATATGTTTCTATGAAAATGTTAATCTGCAAGACGCAGGTTATCATCATCATTGATTTGTTTTTGTCACTTTTTGGCGTTTCGCAAATAAACAACTAAAGCTGTATCAGACTTTACTAAGACAAAAGATTTGCTGAAAATAACAGTGTACAAAGATGCTGCATTTGGCGACGAGGATATAAGAGTAAGTACCCTCGAATTTTGAAGTAAATATTTTTAGAAATTATCTTTGATTTTTTTTTTTTGCATATAATTGAAAGTTATTTTTAAAAGACTAAAATTGCAAAGTTTTAGGATGCAAATTTAAGAAAAAGTAAAATAAAATGGCTAGTTACCAATTTAAGGAATATAATGAGGAAACTGAAACTTTTGAAACGTTTTATGAACGATTGGAACAGTTTCTCATATTGGAGGAGGCAGGGGATGAGAAGAAAAAGGCTTATCTCCTAACCCTCATGGGAAGTAAAACATATGGTGTTTTGAAGAATTTGTGCAGTCCTATTCTACCTAAAAATAAAACTTTTGATGACCTAATAGATATCTTGAAAAGGCACTTCTCTCCAAAGCGCTCAATTGTAGTGGAGAGGTTCATTTTTTTAAAAGAATGCAATTAAAGGAAGAAAGCATCTCGGATTACTTGGTGGAAATTAAGCGTTTGGCTTCCTCATGCAACTTTGGAAATTTTCTGGAGGATTCTTTACGTGATAAAATGGTGTGTGGGTTATATAATGCCAAAATACAAAATAGAATTTTGTCGGAGGGTGACATTTCTTTAGCTAAAGTAATTGAGATAGCATTATCTATGGAAGCGGCCGAGAAAAATACAAAATTATTCCATTTGGAGCAGGGTGAAGATTGTGTAGATAAGTTGAGGATGGAACGCAAGGTTGAATCAAATTTCCAGAATGGCAAATGTAAACATTGTGGTAAACTGCATAAAGAACCATGTAGATTTAAGGAGGCGATATGCTTTAAGTGTAATAAAAAAGGACACATTGCCTCAATATGTTGGAGCAGTAGAAGAAATCTAAGGCGACATCAGAATCAGCCGGGAAATATACATCAGATAGGAGACCAAGAAGAGGAGGAAGAGTATGTCCAGAAAATTATAAGCGTGACGATACCTGAGTATAAAATTAATTTTGCCTCAAGTGACCCTCCCTATCTGATGGAGTTAAAAGTAGAAGGAAACTTTATTAAATTTGAAATGGATACGGGTAGTGGTCTAACACTGATATCAGAAAAGGATTTTAAAAATAGTCTTCAACACTTGAAATTGGAAAAAGCGAGTATTATTGTAAGAACTTATGATGGTACCGTGGTACCCATTCTGGGTAAAATCAATGTCAAAGTGGAGTGTCAAGATATTACTTACAAACTTAGAGCGTTGGTGGTGAAAGGAGAAAAGAGGGCGTTGATGGGAAGAGAATGGATAAATAGATTGAAATTGGGCTGTTTCGCGGTAAAAAATATGCCTGTGGAAATTACCATTGAGGAAATTTTGAGGGAAAATCAATCCTTATTTGTGGAGACAACTGAACCAATAAAAGGTTTCACATTTTCAGTAAACATGTGTGATGTGAATCCAATTTTCCATAAGGCTCGTCCGGTGCCTTTCGCCATTAGGCCAGCAGTTACTGAAGCATTAGACAAAATGGTGGCTAAGGGTTATCTATGTGAGGTGGCGAGCAGTAAATGGGCCACTCCAGTGGTTGTAGTGCCGAAGAAAAATAAAGAGATCAGAATTTGCTGCGACTTCAAGGTAACTCTAAATAAATATTTGGAGACTGCGGCCTATCCCCTTCCCACACAGCAAGATTTATTCTCCACATTGGCAAAGGGAAAATACTTTTCTAAATTGGACTTGAGGAACGCTTATCTGCAATTAGAGGTGGACCCAGGCACCCGACCGTTACTAACGATAAATACTCATAAAGGGCTGTTCAGGTTTAAGAGAATGCCATTTGGATTGGCAAATGCGCCCAGTTATTTTCAATCTGTAATGGATAGGGTTTTGTCGGGTATAGGAGGCGTAATTTGTTATATTGATGATGTCCTTATAGCCACAGCATCAATTGAAGAACATCTGGCGTTGTTGAAGACTATATTTGCTCGCTTGGCGAAGTATAATATCAAACTAAAGAAAGAAAAATGCCTATTTTTGCAAAAAGAAATTGAATATTTAGGACATCTTGTCACGGGAGAGGGCATCAGACCTTTAGATCATAAGGTACAAGCAATACAGAAGGCCAAAACGCCTACGAATATCTCTGAATTAAGGTCATTTCTTGGTTTAGTTAACTTTTATGGGAAGTTCATACCCAATTTGCCAGAGCTTTTGAAGCCTCTTCATGAGCTCCTTCACAAAAAACGCCCTTGGGTTTGGACAAAGGAATGTGGAGAGGCCATTGACAAGTGCAAGAACAGCATTACCTCTGAGAGGGTGCTAGTCCCATATGATACGACTTTGCCATTGTGTTTGGCCACTGATGCATCGCAGATTGGAGTGGGCGCTGTGTTGTCACATATTATAGAAGGCCAGGAGAGACCGATTATGTTTGCCTCACGGACTCTTTATCGGAAGCAGAACAAAATTATTCTCAGATTGAGAAGGAGGCTCTAGCCATTATATATGGAGTTACCAAGTTTCATCAATTTATTTATGGAAGAAAATTTATTCTTATTACAGACCATAAGCCATTGGTGACCATTTTGGGCTCAAGATCAGGAATCCCCACCTTATCTACTTCAAGATTGCAGCGTTGGGCGCTTATTTTGTCAGCTTATACTTACGATATTAAATTTCGAAGAACTCAAGACCATGGGAATGCAGATCTTCTGTCACGTTTTCCTGTGGGCTGTGAAGAAATTCCAAGATTAAATAATGTCTATGCTTTATCCTTTGTGGAAGAATTGCCGATCACAGCAGAGGAAATTGACACGGAAACTGAAAAAGACGAAGTGCTCTCATTGGCCAAATTTTATACTCAGCAAGGCTGGCCTGAAAAGGTGGCTGATCACCTCAGACCTTATTTTCAAAGGAAACTTGAGCTAACTGTAGATGGGGAGTGTTTGGTTTGGGGAATGAGAGTTGTCATTCCACCATCTCTCAGAATAAAAATGTTGAACTGTCTTCATGAGACTCATTCCGGTATGAACAAAATGAAGGCTGTAGCAAGATCACATTTTTGGTGGCCAAATCTAGATACCCAAATCGAGTTTTTGGTGAATAAGTGCAGAAGCTGTCAGCAATCCCAGGATGAGCCAAATAAAGGAAAATGGCAACCCTGGAGATGGTCAACCAGACCTTGGCAAAGAATCCACATTGATTTTGCAAGTAAGGAAAACATTAATTTATTAATAGTAGTAGATAGCCATTCAAAGTGGATCGAAGCCATCCCAATGAGAGAGACCACCACACGCAAAACCATTGAGCAACTACGGCGACTTTTTTCTTCCTATGGTTTACCGGAGGAACTTGTATCTGATAATGGACCTCAGTTTACTGGTAGTGAAATGAAAGGTTTTCTGGAAGGAAATGGAATTAAACAAACATTGATCCCGGCGTACCACCCGCAAAGTAATGGCTTGGCTGAAAGAGCGGTTAGAACAATTAAGACTGCCCTGGATAAAAATAAAAGGAAAATTGGGGATACACACACACCATTCAAGACACCTTATCAAAATTTCTGCTGGCATATCGAAGCACCCCGCATGTTACAACGGGAAAGACTCCATCAGAGCTCTTTATTGGGCGTGCGCTTCGAACCAGAGTGTCGTTGATACATCCCAGCTTGGCATCTAGAGTTAGGGACCAGCAAGCCAGGCAAATGAAGTATGATCGGTGAACCCATTTGGAAGAATTCAAGATAGATGATTTAGTGTGGTGTAAAAACTTTAGAGGTGGTGATAAATGGATCCCAGGAAAAATTGTGGGCAAGAAGGTAACTAGAGTCTACACCATTTTGATCCACGGACAGGTAAAGGCCTATCACAGGGATCAAATTAGAAAAAGGTGGAGGAATGGTGAGGAAGATGAGAGTGGAGATGGAGAGCGTCAATCCGAGCACTCAAGAGGAGCAGGTCCCAGTGCCATAATCTCGGAGGTTGTACGAGACAGAGGTTATATGGAGTCGATGTCGCCAGGACTAACTAGCCAGCGGTCGGATCAAGATTCAGAGGTTCAGAGTGATACAGACGATGGAAAGTCATTGGAGCCTCTTCGCTCGCTGGACCCCGAGGCCTTGAAAGAGGAGGGTCCTGTCCTAAGGCGGAACCCACCTCGAGCGAGGAGACCTCCTGTGAGATTTGAAGAGAGAAGATGGTGATATATAGCTAGCAATAAATATGTATATATATATATGTTTATATGAAAATGTTAATCTGCAAGACGCAGGTTATCATCATCATTGATTTGTTTTTGTCACTTTTTGGCGTTTCGCAAATAAACAACTAAAGCTGTATCAGACTTTACTAAGACAATAAAGATTTGCTGAAAATAACAGTGTACAAAGATGCTGCACTTACCGCAATGCTTAAAGTGTAAAGATGAGGCTGCCTGGCCGGTGGCATTCATAGTTCTTCAAATAAAAGACACTTCGGCCAGTAAATCTTTTTTATTGTCTCGACGTTTCGACAAAAATCTTTTGTCTTCGTCAACGTCGAGACAATAAAAATATTTACTGACCGAAGTGTCTTTTATTTGAAGAAATAATTTTTTACGCGATTCTTTTTTAAATGAATCAATTTTCTACTGACTTTACTGCAATGATAAAATAATGGATAGGCTTTGCTCACCAGAGGGTTCATTATTGATGAGCAAGGCCGTCCCATTATTTTATCATTGCAGTAAGGGAAGTAGAAAATTGATTTATTTTAAAAAGAATGATAAGAGTCAAAAATATTTCGAATTTCTTATTAGACATTTAACTAAGAAGCATTGAAGAACTTTCCCATAAGGAAAAACAGACTGGCGACATCTAATCAGCTAGCTGTCAGCAAATTTACGATAAGTCAGAAGACAAACATTGACAGTAAGCAATTTCCATACGTGGCTCTAGGTTACGTACTGAATAATATTTTTCTCATTAAGTATTTTTATGTCTGATGATTGTAACAACGTCTCTCTTTCTGTCCACTCTGTGGGAATTAACTCTCGCAGTCCACCGGTGGCGGAGTCTTTCCCGTGGTGGGCGCCACCAATGACGACATTGTATATATATATATATATATATATATATATGTGTGGCAATATAATAATAATAATAATGTGGAGAAAGAGAAATAAGGACACCACGATTTGGAAGATGGATTCCAGGCAATCAGAGAGAGAGAAGGAGAGAGAGGGGCCTGCCACCGCCGAGCGGCCGTTCGTGTCGCACACAATGACCAACTGTCTCCAAAGTCCCCAGGAGCCCCCTTGGAATGTCGCTGATGTCTAAAGTGACACCCTTTAGCTGCCCATCTCTCTCTGGGTTGACTGTAGGTTTGTTTTATTATTCCAGGAAGAGTATATATTATGACATATATATATATGTATATTTATCAATTATTTTATATATTTTATTATATATTATTACAGAAAATTGACCCAGAACAGCAGCTTTACACACCCAAGATAGAGGACATTGCTGTGATAGAGATGTATGAAGACATCTGAGGCTCTTCATTGGACACGACAACAACAGAAAATTGACCCAGAACAGCAGCTTTACATACCCAATATAGAGAACATTGCTGTGATAGAGATGCACGGAGACATCTGAGGCTCTTCATTGGACACAACAACAACAGAAAATTGTCCCAGAAAAGCAGCTTTACACACCCAAGATAGAGGACATTGCTGTGATAGAGATGTATGAAGACATCTGAGACTCTTCATTGGACACGGCAACAACAGAAAATTGACCCAGAACAGCAGCTTTATACACCCAAGATAGAGAACATTGCTGTGATAGAGATGTATGAAGACATCTGAGACTCTTCATTGGACACAACAACAACAGAAAATTGACCCAGAACAGCAGCTTTACACACTCAAGATAGTGGACATTGCGACTGCTGTTAAAGAGATGTACGGAGACATCTGAGGCTCTTCATTGGATACGACAAAAAACAACAATGTAACAACTCGAAAAAATAGCACAAATGTGATATTGTACTGGGATAAGGTGCATAAATTATTTAAAAAGGCATCTCCTTATCATGCAACTAAAAGTTGCTGATGGCTTGCGCCATCTATCGGAATAAATTACCCGAAACGCGTCCGTGGTTAGCCTTTCTTGATTAATCAAGAATGGGTATTTGGCCAATTCTGGAATAATTAAAACCCAACGAGGATAGTTGATATTTATTCCGATAGATGGCGCAAGCCATCAGCAACTTTCAGTTGCATGATAAGGAGATGCCTTTTTACATAATGTAACAACTGTTACTGAAGCGTCACAAATTTAGATTTGGTCTAATTACTGTATATGACATATTGAATTTATTTTAGGTGAATCAGTCTAAAGACTACAGGGCACGCCACCTATATAAATGAAAATAAAATATTTAAGCACGAAAGTTTCTTTTTACACTTAAATCGAATATCTACTGCCCTTGATGCATTGAAAAAATATTTTGGGAGGTCTTGGCTCATCAGTGGTGAACCCCCCCCCCCCCCCCCCTCCCAGTTTTCTCGTCATTTTTATGTAATATTTACTCTCCAAATAGCTTATGTCCGTTATTCTATTGTTCTAAAAACTTATGTCCATAGTTTACTTGAAAACCATTTCTGAGATTCCATCATTCAGTGTAACATATATAAGCAGAATCGTCCAATACAGTATTAGAGCTCTAAAGAAGCGGTCTGGTAGATCAAATTGGTGAAACTGCTGGGAGGGTTCACCACTGATTAGCCAAGTCCTCCCAATATATTTTTACAATGCAGTGAGGACAGTAGATATTTGAGAACGAAATTTGACAATTATACCGCAAATGTTTCTTTTGAACGAAAAATCGAAATTTATTTTAAGGAGAAATAACGATTATTTCTAACCTTTGGAATGAGTATGAAAGGATGAATTGTGAATAGAAATGATAAACGGAAAAATAAAAGTGTCCAGGGATGGGAATCGAACCCACAGTATTCCGCTTACCTGACAGAAACCATGTTCACTAGGCTACCCTGGACATATTTTTCCTTTAGTAAATATTATGATAAAATTCAAGAATCAAGGGACGAGTTTCTTTTATACGGCGATTTATTACAAAACGCTCATTTCCTGGTATGCTAATTATTCATCTCAACATTTCATAGATATGCAAAGTTCCTATAGTTTTTAAATATGTAAATAGTCTCATCCCTATATACTGTTCAATGTTTCATATGTTTTCACATTTCTCCTGTAGAAGGGCCGGCCAGCCCGAAAGCTTGAGCGTTTTGTAATAAATCATCGTATAAAAGAAACTCGTCCCTTGATTCTTGAATTTTATCGTACTTTATTGAAGGGATTCCAGTACTTATAAAGTAAATATTATGATTTATGTGTAAAAAGAAAATTTCAGGCCTAAATATTTTATTTTCTCTAAAGTCTTAAAACTGACTTAGCGTTTCAATCAAGCCCCGCCAAGATGATCTATCCACAGCCCTAGTCTGGTGGTAAGACATCTTGGTTTATTCCCTTAATTGTGGTGTTTTTATTAAATTACAGGAGGTCAATGGAGTAGTGGTCTAAACAGTTGGTTTTTTACTGCTACAACCTGGGTTCGAATCCCACATTGATCTCCTTTTTTTCTTAATAAAATATTGCGCCAAATGACCTCAATTCTTGCAAAAGTTCAACCTTTCCAGTGAATACAAATAACAAAACATGGCTCTGGAACACTTGTAAGTGCAAAATTCAAAATGCTTTCTACATATGTAGACATGTGGTTACTTACAGTAAAAGCAGTTGTCAACTTCTACCCACCATGATTATCATGGCCTGTATCTTGTGTACTGTGTCCTCAGTTGTCCTATCTAACAAAGAAATTTATTTTCCTCTGATGTAACCCAGACCAATCTGTATATGAGTTTAATTGTCTTAATTAAAGTTTTCCTTTATATAAATTTCATTATTACCATTATATGTGATTGGCCTATCCTTTTTTTTTTTAATTCATATCATTTGCATACCCCGTGGTATAAACCCATGTATAAGACAATATGTCTTAATAAAGACTTTTGTGTGTGTTCTATGAAACAACATGATACCTTCAATATTCATTATTACAGGATTGCAGATTTCGGGTAAGTCCTTCTTCAGTTAACTTATATTTACACGTTGTAGTTAGATGAAGGACTTGCCCGAAAGCTTCCTTTAATCAGGTGAATAAAAAAAAAAGGTTAGCGGTATATAATTTTTGTAGCCTTCAATATTGCTATATCGTGATTGAAGTACGATTTGAATTATTTAATTAAAAAGAAATATATTGGATCAAAATATCATTTATTTTTCAACAAATAAAAGTTGGTGGACGACGTGGGTAACACCTCGTTTCCCGACAGTCATGAACCGGGATTGAATCCCACGTTAACATTTTGTTTTAATATGTGAATAACCTTCACATATTATTCATTGTTTCAATTATCATAAACTAGGTTGTTCTTGTTGAGCGGTACCTAATAAAGTGATTTGGAGCAAGAACATTTATTTTACCAATATTTCAGTTGGCTGAACTCCAAACCTTTATCAAGGTATTATAACATATTAATGTGTGTCAACAACAAACTCAGCGACACTAACGTCAATAGAATTAAGTTAGAATTATGTGAATATTCACTCTTATCATGAAACTAGCCGAATGACCCGGGCAACGCCCGTGTTTTACCCGATTGAATGTTTTTATTCAAATACTATTTGTTACAATTATAAATTGGCGCCTTAAATAAATGCATATATTAGTTAATAACTATAACCTATGTGCTTTATCTGCCTATGTACGTGCTCGCCGGCAGCCAACGGGCGCGCGCCGCCGGCGGGGGGGGGGGGCATTACGTCACTCAAGGTCACCGGCGCGCCAACGATGACGCGTGATCGTAGCCGTCCAATGGCCATCCGTGACAGAGGCGGCCGATGACGGTGGAAAGACGCTCGTGACTATTATTAAATATATATAGAAATATGTAGAAATAGGATTAGTTGACTTTATAAGGTAAACTTATACATACAGTTTGTATCCCTTGATAGCTCAGTTGGCAGAGCGGAGGACTGTAGATGTAATTAAGCGATGATCCTTAGGTCTAATTGATGTAAATAATTATATGTAAATAATCTTTGTCAGGATTAGAATGACGAATCCTGTATGGGACTTTGATTCCAGTAAAAGGCTTGTTGCTGCTGTTGTATATAGTCACAGTGTAGAAAATACTATACTATACCTACTACATATATCTCTGTATTCTTAGTTCTCTTCAATTACTCTGTAAACTGGCGAATCCTTTATAGGACGAGAGGTCCTCAATAAAGGATTTTGTTGTTGTTGTTGTAAATTACTTTGTAAATATATTTGACATCTTTCGCCAATATTTAAGTTTGAAGAATAAAGAGACTCCCTGTTTTTTACCAAAAAAGCTCATTGTTAAAACCTTTTTTTTTAACAATAGGCTTTCTTGGTAAAAAACAGGGAGTCTTTTTATTTCTCAAACTTAAATATTGGCGAAAGATGTCAAATATATTTACAAAGTAATTTATGATGAGTGAATATTTTCATATTTCGGATTGTACCTCAATCATAATGACTTCAATATAAAACCTTTGTTGTTTTTATTTTTCCATTCATCATTACTCTTCATAATTCACCTTCTCATACCTCATCCAAAAGGTTGGAAATAGTTAATATTTCTCCTTGAAATAAATTTTGATTTTTCATTGAAAAGAAACTCACGTGGTATAACTTCAAATGTCGTTTATAAAACCTTTGTTGTTGTTTCTTATCCCCTTGTGTAAAGATTACACAAATTCCATGAGTCCAAGCTCCTTGAGTTGTTTGAAGATAAGCAGCAACCTCTCCCAAAGGTCCTGTTTAGTGCATCTAATACAAGCCAAAATGTGTTCTGGAACTGCAGGTGCCAAGCTACATTTTGGGCAAGTGGGGTAGATTTTGCTATTATTTTCTATCTTCAATGGCTTGAGATGGCCTGTTCTAAATCTTGTTAGTGTTGTTTGATGCTGTCTATTTCTGATGTTCAGAGCTCCTCCTGGGTTCCCTCCACTGTACTAACTGTGCTTAGGTGGGATCCTCCAGTTATTATTTATTTTTGATTTGGCTACTGTTTCTATTCATTTAAAGTAAGTTTATTATTCTGTGGCAAGGGTTCTCTTGTGCCTTTTTTTTTTTCTATTGCGTCAACAGCTTCATTGCCTTAAATGTCAATGTGTGAGGGTATCCATTGAAGATGAATTTTTGTAGGTTTTTCTAGAGTTGTTGTTGTTTCTTATCCCCTTGTGTAAAGATTACACGAATTCCATGAGTTCATGGTCCTCGAGCTTTGATCTGAGGGAATGGGGTGTAGGGGTGCAGCTTTCGTTGATCATGGCACCATGATTCAGGCACACTTTGGTGAAAGTCTGACTTTGCCTGTAATTTGAGGCTGTTCCTAACATGGAATCCTTTCCTGCTGACTCTAACATGAGTACAGACACAGCTCCCCCGTATCCCTGGAGAGGAATCCTTGCTGAGGTCCATCAACTGGGTTAGTTGAAGTCAGGATTTTTAAAGAGGTCTACTCCTCCTCTAACAATGCTGCTGTTGGTCTACGACTGTTTATTGGTCAGAGTTATTCTGCTTGTTTCACAGCTGGCCTGGTTCATATCTGAAGGTTGTTCCCCTAACCACCACCTGGGGACGCGCCCTGTAGCAGTCAGTTCTGCCAAGGGTTTTCTAGAGTTTCTGCAGATAACCAATAATGTTCCTGCTTACTTTGTCTCTAAGACGTAGACAAATCAGCCAACATGAAACAACAAATGATTAAAAAAAAAATTTATTGCTGATGACCAAGAAGGTACACACAACACTTTTTTTTTTTTCCAACTTTTCTCAAGTTTAAAATACAAAATATAAAATTTTCAAATACTTCTCTTTATACTTAAAAAAAATATCTAAATCTAAAATAATAATAATAAACAACAAAAAAAAGAAAAAAAACTAAAAACAAGTCTATTTTAAAAATTAAAACAAAAAAAAAAAAGCTTGTGTGGAGATAAAAAAAAAAAAAAAAGATGGAGCATTGAATAAATCTGAAAAAAAAAAATCTCAAAAAATGAAAAAAAAGTTTCTATGTATATCTATATAATAATAATTTTTTTTATTTAAAATATATTTAAAATAAACAATCTTTCCTTGTACTACTTTAGAGAAAAATAACAAAAAAAAAAAAATAGAGAAAAAAAGAAGATTTAATTAATATTTACAAAAGAGAGAGAAAGGATTGGAGGGAAGTTCCTTTTGTGACGGAGAGCTCAATATTTACAAATTCGTTGAAGAGATTAAAAAAAAAAGGGAGAAGAGAAATATTTGGTTGGAAGTTTGAGAGAGATTCATGGTTTGGGATATAATATATATATGTCATACATATATATATATATGTATAATTTATTTTTTACAAATTTCTATATATATACTAGTTGTAAAAAACTTACAAAATAAAACCTTATATAAATAAATAGTTGAGATAGAGAGGGGGAAAAAAAAAAGAAAATTTGTTCGAGATGCCATTTTAATAGTTGCTTTTTTTTGGGTTTGGTGTAAATATGTATATAGAGAGAGGGGGGTATGTAAATAGATTGGGTTTTATGTAAAAAGGTGGAAATGTGTATAATTTACTTTTCTCTACAATAAGATTTGGGAGAATTTAGTTTTTTTCCAACTCATAAATCATTATTCTTTTTAAAAATTTTAATGGTATATATACAGTAGAACCTCTATGAGCGCAGACACAAATCTTAGTACATATATCTCTATAAAAAAAGGTCAGTTTCCATTGACGATATTACCACTTTTTAAAAATAAATAGCTGCTTTTGAGGTAAAAAGGATATTTCTTTAAAAAAATATATATATAAATAAAAATATAAAAAATAAAGATGGCATATCCTGACCAGGAGCACATGTGCTTTACAGAAGCACTTTAGCCTGTTCCCTGATATTTGGCCAACCCAATTTCTTGATAAATCAAGAAAAGCCATCCACGAATATAAATCCACGAAAATAAAATATCTAGAGATATACTACATGATCTTAGCCAAAAGGCCGAGAAACGATATTTTATATATAGAGATGACCTGGCTTCGTGTGTCTTCTGCTCGAGTGTATGTTTCGCTGGTAGAATTTTGTTCCTGCCTACTAATATTTATTATCTGGCTTCGCCCGTGGTCTGCTTTAGTGAATATTCCTCTAAAGAATTTTATTTGTGTCAATTAAGCATGATACAGCAATATTCTCATGATCATTTCTGACTAAAAAATAATTGTTGCTCAGTACTTGGTTAATTATAATTTTTCTTGGTCAAAAGTGTGACAAAAAGCTCTTTGGCTTTGTAACTGGGTATTGTCCTTTAGAGAGATAGGTGTTGTATCTTATCCACTTGTGTAAAGATTACACCAATTCCATGAGTTTTTTAAGCTGTTTGATGATAAACAGCGGCCTCTCTTAAAGGTCCTAGAGAGAGATAGTTCTACTGTATATATATATAGGATTGTATAAATCTCAGTTGAAACAAGAAGTTTGGTTGAATATTTTGAAACCAAAACTGTGGAGAAAGGGGGGGGAGAGGACAGGAAGATCAGCGTTGGAGCTAATTGATGGGGAGAGGGCTCACATAATCTGGAACAACCACAATAACAATAAAACACTGTTGTACATACACTAATGGACAAAACTTAAGGAAGTTGTACCTTTTAGCATGTATATCGGGATTCAGACAATACACTCATGAACAAAACTTAATTTAATTTAATTATGGACAACATACTTAAGTTGTACATTTTAGCATGTATATTGGGATTCAGACAATAACTATGAAAGATATTAAAGTGACCTTTATTGAAGACATACGAGATAACCAAATGTGAACAAAATTGACTCTGTCTTCTTCTTCTTCTTAAAAAAAAATAATAATAATAGACGACCAGCAACATCAAAGATTTTCCACTTCCTTACATTTTGTCCATGAGTGTAGAATTTATCACACAATTCAACATTGAAAAAGTTTAAATAAATGGGTCCATGATGCAACAAAAATTTGTTTTTATGTCATGAACTATGGTGATTTTAAAGCCAGTAATGGTTTGCATCACAGGTTAAAAAAAAAAAAATCTATACTTCAGAAGAATATGTGAAAACTGGAAGAAAAACACTAAGCAATAGAAACATAGTATGGAATTGGTTTCAAATGAAAGAGGAAGGGGCGATAAAAAGTACAGTAGAACTTCCCAACTCAGCCTTTGCCAGTCCCAAGCCCGGATAAAAAAAAGCAGGTGGGGGAGCAGTAACAAGCTTGCTAAAAAAACCTGGGTTCAGATAGCCTGGCTGATAGTACCCTGTAAGGGCTCCAGGGATACAGGATGAGTCTATTGCAAAAGTGAAAGCGGTGATGGAATGGGATGCGATGGCATGGCAATCAGCTATTTAGTTCCTGCTATCACCACGAGGGGGACCCTGCAGTGGAAGTTCAAGACACATCCACCAGATATGGAGCTACATTAAGTTTGTGATAACAACCAGTCAACTCTGCCTTTGTTTGCTGTCCATATATCTTTCCTTTTATTTTGTATCTTTCTTTTTTCTTATTAAACAATATTTGTTATTACCTTGCGTTTATAATCTATAATCCAAATTGTGTTTTTCAAATTGTTATTAAATAATCGCTGCCTGATTATTTGAAAATATACAAAAAGAGTTTGTACTCCATGTTAGGAGTGGCTGTACATGGTGTCTGTTCCTCATGTCAGACATTTCATATTGTAGCTAAGCCAGTAGCCTGCTACTGAGTAGTGCTCTCTGTCTTAATGACATTATACTTCACCCAGTCATGAATGAGGAGATAAGAAAGAAGAGGAAGAAAATGAGAACTTCCTAAAGGACAACACCTAATTGCAGAGTCGAAACATCCTTTTGGGAGAGATGTCCTCTTACCGGAGAGTTGCTGAATAGTAAAAATGTCAAATTATAAAATGAAAACTGTCCTTTGTAGAGAGGTGTCCTCTAATGACAGTGTCATTTCAGGGTAGTTCTACTGTTTTCATCAATTGATAGAATATTGTTAAAATTTGTACAAATTAATTTTACTGGCAATGTGTTTCTTTTCAATAATATCATCAAATATTTTCTCTACAGACTTTACTGCAATGATATAAGTTATTGAATGAGAGGGCTTGGCTCATCAGTGGTGAACCCTCTCAGCGGTTTCTCCAGACTGCCCTATTATTGCATATCAAACCAATCCGATACAATAATTGAGTGGCCTGGAGATTAATTTGACGAAACCGCTGAAAGGGTTCACCACTGATGAGCCAAGCCCTCTCATTCAATATGTTGTTGTTGCTTATTCCTCAAGTTGTTTAAACAATCTCCATTAGGTTCCATTGTCTCAGATTTTCAATTATAGTCCTGGGATTTTCCCAGAGGGTCTTTTTTGGAGGATTTGATACAATTTAATAGATATTCAGGACTGGCTGGTTGGGAATCGCATTTGGGGCATTTCGGGAACTCTCATTCAATAACTTATATCATTGCAGCAATGTCTCTAGAGATAATATTTGATGTTATTATTGAAAAGAAAACACATTGCCAGTACATATATTTGTTACAAATAGTATTGATAGATGGCAATTCAATTTATAAATAGAAAATTGTGTTACCATATTTAAGTTCACATTTTCCAAACGGGGCTCTGGCACATTTGTAAGTGCAAAGTCAAAATGCTTTTCACGTGTGTGAACATGTGGTGCACTTACAGTAAAAGCAGTCGCCTACTTCTACCCACCATGATTATCATGGCCTGTACCACGTATACTAGGGATATGCATAAAAAAAAAAGTTCATGTTTAAGACTAGAACCTCTAATGTGTTAGACAGACATACCCGAGGGGCGGAGATGGGACTCTGCAGGAGACGCGGACTGTTCTCCATCACCCGTGCCAGGAGGTGGTCCAGATACTCTTCTAGGTCCTGGATCCGTCCCCTCTGGGACTCCAGCTCCAGGTGTTGGTAGGTGCTTAGTTCCACCAGTTCCTGTCACATGTGAACATTTGTCAGTGGAGAGATACAAACTGTGATATAATGTGTAAATATTCATAGATAGAATTAAATGACTCTACTTTTGGGTTTACAGGAAATACAATGTAACAAACAACAGAGTATTATATTCTGAAAATAGAGCAATCCATACTTAAATCATTAGATATTATCTAATGATTTATGTATGGATTACTCTATTTTCAGAACGATTTTAACCAGTTTTGGTACCGATGTGCTTTGCCTAGCAAACTCATGGAATTCGTGTAATCTTTACACAAGGGGATAAGAAACAACAACAACAGAACAATAGAAAGATTTATTCGCAGAAAAAAAAATTTCATTAATTATTTATATTTGAACCAGAACATAATTTTATGGCCTTCTCCCATGTATTTGAGACATGGGAAAGGGCTATACATAATACAAATAAGAACCATTGCTGTAAATAAGAAAGACATAGGTGTAACAAGACCAACAAAGTATTACAGTAGAACTACCTCCCTGTAAAGGACAACACCTAATTGCAGAGTCAAAGTGTCCTTTAGGGAGAGGTGTCATCTTACTGGAGAGTTGCTACAGTAGAACCTCCCTGTAAAGGACAACACCTAATTGAAGAGTCAAAGTGTCCTTTAAGGAGAGGTGTCATCTTACTGGAGAGTTGCTACAGTAGAACCTCCCTGTAAAGGACAACACCTAATTGCAGAGTCAAAGTGTCCTTTAGGGAGAGGTGTCCTCTTACTGGAAAGTTGCTACAGTAGAACCTCCCTTTAAAGGACAACACCGAATTGCAGAGTCAAAGTGTCCTTTAGGGAGAGGTGTCCTCTTACCAGAGAGTTGCTACAGTAGAACCTCCCTGTAAAGGACAACACCTAATTGCAGAGTCAAAGTGTCCTTTAGGGAGAGATGTCCTCTTACTGGAGAGTTGCTACAGTAGAACCTCCCTGTAAAGGACACCTAATTGAAGAGTCAAAGTATCCTTTAGGGAGAGGTGTCCTCTTACTGGAGAGTTGCTACAGTAGAATCTCCCTGTAAAGGACACCTAATTGAAGAGCCAAAATGTCCTTTAAGGAGATGTGTCCTCTTACTGGAGAGTTGCTACAGTAGAACCTCCCTGTAAAGGACACCTAATTGAAGAGCCAAAGTGTCCTTTAGGGAGAGGTGTCCTCTTACTGGAGAGTTGCTACAGTATAATCTCCCTTTAAAGACACCTAATTGCAGAGTCAAAGTGTCCTTTAGGGAGAGGTGTCCTCTTACTGGAGAGTTACTACAGTAGAACCTCCCTGTAAAGGACACCTAATTGAAGAGCCAAAATGTCCTTTAAGGAGATGTGTCCTCTTACTGGAGAGTTGCTACAGTAGAACCTCCCTGTAAAGGACACCTAATTGAAGAGCCAAAGTGTCCTTTAGGGAGAGGTGTCCTCTTACTGGAGAGTTGCTACAGTATAATCTCCCTTTAAAGACACCTAATTGCAGAGTCAAAGTGTCCTTTAGGGAGAGGTGTCTTCTTACTGGAGAGTTACTACAGTAGAACCTCCCTGTAAAGGACACCTAATTGAAGAGCCAAAATGTCCTTTAAGGAGATGTGTCCTCTTACTAGAGAGTTGCTAAATAGTAAAAATGGTAATTTGGCAAATGAAAACTGTCCTTTGTAGAGAGGTGTCCACTAGCGGTGTGTCTGCTAAAGTGAGGTTCTACTGTATTCTATATGGGACACAACAAGAGATGTGTAGATGGGAAGATGGTGTAGAGAAGAAACCAACCCTACCTGGTGACTGAAGTTGCCGTAGGCCTGGAGTAAGTCTTGTGGAAGTGGCCTGTGGTTTGGTACTAGGGGTTTGAGGGCCTCAACACCTGCAACCACAGCTGTCTGTATATTCTGTTGTTGTTGTTTCTTATTCCCTTGTGTAAAGATTACACAAATTCCATGAGTTCATGCTCCTCAAGCTGTTTTATGATGAGCAGCGGACTGTCCCAAAGGTCCTGTTTAGTGCATCTAATGCAAGCCAAAATGTGTTCTGGAGCTGCAGGTACCAAACTACATTTTGGGCAAGTGGGATAGATTTTGTTATTATTTTCTATCTTCAATGGCTTGAGATGACCTGTTCTAAATCTTGTTAGTGTTGTTTGATACTGTCTATTTCTGAGGTTCAGAGCTCCTCCTGGGTTCACTCCACTGTACCAACTGTGCTTAGGTGGGATCCTCCAGTTCTTGGTTATTTTTGTTTTGGTCTGTGTATTCTAGCTGTCTATGGAAGGCTTAGGCCTGCAGGAATGGACACTAATATTTATTATTATCCCTAGTACACATGGTACAGGCCATAATAATCATGGATGTGCAATCATTGATAACTGCTTTTACTGTATATGCACCACATGTCTACATATATGAAAAGTAGTTCAACTTTTGCACTTACAAATCTGCTAGAGTCCCGTTTGGCTACTTGCATTTGCAGGTGAGGTTGGACTTTTTCAAGAATTGGGGGCCATTGGAGCATTTTATTTTAATTAGAAAAAAAGTGTCCAATGCGGGATTCAATCCCAGGTCATAGCAGTCGAAAACCAACGGTTTAGACCACACTTCCACCGACCCCAATGGAAACTAATACTGCACATGACTGGTACAGAGCAGAAGGGACAAGCACTGGTTCTGTCCTCCCAAGAGAACAACAGTCTTTGATTTCCAGACTTAAGTTTGGTCATTTACAGACAATGACTTTCCAGAATGGTTGCAGGTTTACCCACTATGTACTAAGTGTCAGCCTGCAATACCAAAACACATTATTGACTGTATTGACTCATCCATTGATGAGCTCTACTCATCTTCAGCAGACACCATCAACAAGCTTTACAAGCTTGATACCCTGATATGATTGAGTGGAGATAAGAAAGAAGAAGAAGAGAAAACACAAGGTAATAAGACGTTGTTACAGAAACGTCACACACTATTTATTTATTAGGATTTGGTCTTATTACCTTGTGTTTATAATCTATAATCCAAATTATGCTTTATCAAGAAGAAGAGAAGATAGTAGGCTTAATACGAAACATCTCCACTAGCTTTTCTACAAAAGTATGGTACCCTTTGTCATATATTTATATTTTAATAATATAGTAATATATATATATATATATGAATATAATAATATTTTAAATTATTCTGTGATATATTGTATATATCCAAAATAAAGAAGGCATCTCCTGACAACGAGCACATGTGCTTTTTAGATGGCAGAGCGCCATCTAGTGGAGAAAAATAAACTAAACATATATTTAACTTGCTCCGGAATTTTGGCCAACCCAATTTCTTGATAAATCAAGAAAAGCCATCCACGAACGTGTTTCGCGTTGTTGCCGCTCGTCAGCATGGAGTAGGCTGTAACCTAATAATATCTACACCTGACCCCACTTATCTTTTTTTTTTTTTTTTTCTATTGTTTTCAATTGTATATATCATAACATATAATTTATCATCATATAATTCTATTGTTAACTTGTAATTATTAAGCTTGCATCTAATACGGTGTAATATAATAAAAACCATTTAAATAAATAAAGCCTAAAATATATTTCTACTTTTAAATCAACCTAAATACACCACAGCCTTACTACAACACTCAAGTATTCCCCCAGTACATATAGGAAGTAAGATAGAAGAGTACTCACTGGAACTGCGAGACTTATACTGGGGCGGAGGTTGGGAAGGTGGTGGCAGTGGGGATTTCTCAGACTTGGCTTCTGGACACCAGTTGACTGTGAGTTTTAACAAACACAAGGTACTAACACAAAATAAATAGTATGTGACGTTTCAGTAACAACACTGTTACTACACAAGGTAATAACACCAAATAAATAGTGTGTGATGTTTCAGTAACAGCAATGTTACCATCATCAAACAAAAGTACTGAATACAAGGTAATAAGACCAAATCCAAATAAATAAATAGTGTGTGACGTTTCGGTAACAACGCTGTTACCGAAACGTCACACACTATTTATTTATTTGGATTTGGTCTTATTACCTTGTGTTTATAATCTATAATCCAAATTGTGCCTTATCAAAAGTACTGAATGTTAGTCTGATTCATTCAATAGTTTTGTCTGATAATTGTAACAATGCTGTTATCGAAATGTCACAAACTATTTATTTATTTGATTTGGTCTTATTATCTTGTGTATACAATTTGGATTATAGATTCAATTATTTTATTTCCAAAGCGCTATATCCTGCAAGGGATACTTGCGCCAAACAAAGAGAAAAGTTTATTTACATAAGTTATTTACATTATTCAACGCATGAAAACATTATAGATACAGATTTTGTAGAAAGTTTAGAATGTATTTACAAAATGAATTGAACTTTAAATATGATTTTTTATCGGAAATTAAAAACCCAAAGGGTAATAGGACCAAGTCCAAATAAATGGCGTGTGACACTTCGGTAACAGTGTTGTTACCATTATCAAACAAAGTACTGAATGTTAAAATTTTACACAAATAAATTTACTGGCAATGCGTTTCTTTTTTAAATCTCTACAGACCTTACTGCAATGATATGATTTAATGAATGAGAGGGCTTGGCTCATCAGTAGTGAACCCTCTCAGCGGTTTCGCCAAATTAATCTCTAGACGGCTCTACTATTGTATTGGACTGGTTTTGTTATATACCCTGCATTTTCTATGGAGAGGGTTCACTACTGATGAGCCAAGCCCTCTCATTCATTAAATCATATCATTGCAGTAAGGTCTGTAGAGATTTAAAAAAGAAACGCATTGCCAGTAAATTTATTTGTGTAAAATTTTAACGATAGAGGGCAATAAAATTTAATTTACTAATATATAATGGTTATGAAAACATGTTTTGTGCGGAAGAGCTTTGCTCGATGCAATACCTTGAAATTTATATGTATGTACCTCTACAGACCTATAAGCTTATGTCCATAGTTCACTAAACACCATTTAGCTGCCTTCCATAGAAAATGCAGGGTATATAACAAAACCAGTCCAATACAATAGTAGAGCGGTCTAGAGATTAATTTGGCGAAACCGCTGAGAGGGTTCACTACTGATGAGCCAAGCCCTCTCATTCATTAAATCATATCATTGCAGTAAGGTCTGTAGAGATTTAAAAAAGAAACGCATTGCCAGTAAATTTATTTGTGTAAAATTTTAACGATAGAGGGCAATAAAATTTAATTTACTAAAGTACTGAATGGTAATTTAGTCAGATTCATTCAATCCTTTGGTCTGATAATAGTAACAACAATGAACTGTATCACACTATTTATTTAGATTTGATCATATTACCTTGTGTACAATTTGGATTATAGAAACAATCCTTTTAGTAGAAGATATGTCACAGAGGGCGGGACTTACTCTTTGTCACAGGGGGCGGAGCTATGAGTCTCATCCAATCCTCTGCAGGGACGGACATGTGTCTGGTGGGTGGCGGCGGGGGATCATCCTCATGGTCCAGAGGGATCACTGTGTCTTCCTCCTGGATCCGGGAGAGGTCCGAGGAGAGCTGGTGGGAGTCCTCAGCGTACTTGGGGGGAGGTTCCGTCTGTCACAGTCCGCAGCTGTAGCGCCACCGGTATAGAAAGGAGGAGAGAGAGAGGTGGTGGCAACCAGTGCGACTGACCGGGGTGGTGGAGAAATCCGGCGAGGCTCGCGGTAAACGAGGCAAACTGAGCCGACGCAGATCTGGAGATTCCAACTTGAGGGACAACGTGCGGTTTGGTAGCTTGGAGAGTTTGTTTCCTGGTGGAACAAGTTGGATTTAGAGAGATTCACAGAGAGAAAATTTACAAGAACAGATTTAAGTATACACTTCATGGAGACAAAACTTAAGGAAGTTGTACCTTTTAGCATGTATATCGGGATTCAGACAATGCACATCATGGACAAAACTTAAGGAAGTTGTACCTTTTAGCATGTTTATCGGTATTCAGACAATACACTCATGGACAAAACTTAAGGAAGTTGTACCTTTTAGCATGTATATCGGGATTCAGACAATGCACATCATGGATAAAACTTAAGGAAGTTGTACCTTTTAGCATGTATATCGGGATTCAGACAATGCACATCATGGATAAAACTTAAGGAAGTTGTACCTTTTAGCATGTATATCGGGATTCAGACAATACACTCATGGACAAAACTTAAGGAAGTTGTACCTTTTAGCATGTATATCGGGATTCAGACAATGCACATCATGGACAAAACTTAAGGAAGTTGTACCTTTTAGCATGTATATCGGGATTCAGACAATGCACATCATGGATAAAACTTAAGGAAGTTGTACCTTTTAGCATGTATATCGGGATTCAGACAATACACTCATGGACAAAACTTAAGGAAGTTGTACCTTTTAGCATGTATATCGGGATTCAGACAATACACTCATGGACAAAACTTAAGGAAGTTGTACCTTTTACCATGTATATCCTGTTTCAGACAATACACTCATGGACAAAACTTAAGGAAGTTGTACCTTTTGCCTTGTATATCGGGATTCAGACAATACACTCATGGATAAAACTTAAGAAAGTTGAACCTTTTACCATGTATATCGGGATTCAGACAATACACTCATGGACAAAACTTAAGAAAGTTTTACCTTTTACCATGTATATCGGGATTCAGACAATACACTCATGGACAAAACTTAAAGAAGTTGTACCTTTTAGCATGTATATCGGGATTCAGACAATACACTCATGGACAAAACTTAAGGAAGTTGTACCTTTCAGCATTTATATCGGGATTCATACAATAACTCTAAAGATATTTGATACATAATGACCTTTATTAAAGACCCATGAGATAACCAAGTGTGAACAAAATTTGCCTATGTCTCTTTCAAAAAAACAAGACGACATCAAAGACTTTTCACTTTCTTAAGTTTTGTCCACGAGTGTATTCTATAAGTGACATTCCTCCCAACTCAGTTGCATGCAAATTTAGCCTACAGTAATTTAATTTTGGCAACAGTTTATTATCTAGCAAATTTAATCCCAATTTCTTCCTATCATTAGAAACCTGTTCATTTTGTATTTGAAATCTCTCTCACATTATTTATTATTATTTCCTTCAAATATTTTACTACTTTTCACCAATTGAAAGAGAATGGAGGCACCATGTTATATGCTTGCCAATTTTCTATGGCAGCAACCTGGGATCAAATCTACTGCTACAGCGCCAATGGCCTCACATTCTTTCACAAGTGTTCTGACTCCAACAGTGAAGGCAACTAACAAAATAATGCTCTTCCATCATCACAAGGTAATATAAGGCCAAATATAAATTAATAAATAGTGTGTGAAGTTTTGGTAACAATGCTAAACATCATCAGAACTGAACAAAGATGGTAACAACGCTGTTACTGAAACGTCACACTATTTATTTATTTGGATTTGGTCTTATTACCTTGTGTTTCTCTAAATTGCTATGGTTTCTTATCCCTTTGTACAAAGATTACATTAATTTCATAATCGGCCTGCCACTGAGTAGTGCTTCCAGTCTTAATGACAAAGGCAGACACATTCTACTTCACCCAGTCATGATGGTTGTCAAAGCTTGATACCCTAATAAGATTGAGTAGAGATAAGAAAGAAGAAGATGGTACCATGACACAGGGACACTTAGGTGAAAGTCTGACTTTGCCTGTAATTTGAGGCCGTACTTAACATGGAAGCCTTTGCTGCTGACTCTAACCATGAGTACAGACACGGTAGCTCCTCTATTACCTGAAGAGGAACTCTTGCTGAGTTCTATCAATTCTAAATTGTATCTAATCAAAGCACTCTGCAATCTTTAAGTACAGAGTTAAACTGTCTTCTACATATATATCTTTAGAACATAAGGTAATAAGACCAAATCCAAATAAATAAATAGTGTGTGACATTTCAGTAACAACGTTGTTACCATCTTCAGACAAAAGTACTGAATGAGAAATTTTATCTGAAGATGGTAATAACGCTGTTACCAAAACGTCACACACTATTTTATTTATTTGGATTTGGTCTTATTACCTTGTGTTTATAATCTATAATCCAAATTGTGTGCCTTATTATATCTGTAAAGTTTAATATAGACCATTTTAAGTGTATTTGAGATATATGGGAATAAAAATTGAATAATAATAAGAGAGATACCTAAAAAAAAGGTAATCTGATTTTTATTTACTTTTTCATTCGGTTATATTGTGTTCAGGATAGAAAAGTTTATCCTGAGACACAGCCATTACTATATAGGGGGGAGAGCCATTGATGAACAAAGAGAAGAAATAAAAAATTGGACATTTCAGTGAAGAGAACAACAACAACAGTAATAAGACACAATTTGGATTATAGATTATAAACACAAGGTAATAAGATCAAATACAAATAAATAAATGGGGTCTGACATTTCGGTAACAGCGTTGTTACCATCTTCAGACAAAAATACTGAATGTCATATAAAATCATTCAGTACTTTTGTCTGAAGATGGTAACAACGCTGTTACCGAAACGTCACACACTATTTATTTGGATTTGGTCTTATTACCTTGTGTTTATAATCTACTAGCCGAATGACCCGGGCAACGCCCGTGTTTTACCCGACTGTAGATGTTACAACGGTGATCCTTAGGTCGCTGGTTCAAATCCGGCTTGAGGGAGCCGGCGAGCATGTGACCTCCCTGTGCGCGTGCATCCATGACAGAGGCCGATGAGGAAAGACGGTCGTGACTATATATATAATAATCCAAATTGTGCCTTATCATCAAGTAATTCCTAATGCATTTCTAACATCAACAGCAGTAAGAAGAAGCAGTAGGAAGGGAAAGTTACCCATAGAGGAAGCCAGGTTCTTCAGTCCCAGTTTGTATCGGGATTTCTTGGAGCTGAGGTCAGTGAGGCTGGAAGTGAGATGAGCCGATCTGACCACAAAGGACAGGAAGACTTCCAACTCCCCTCTTTGCTTCTTGGAGCCTGGGGCTTCTTTCTTGGAGGCCTTGCTCTGGAGTGGGAACCATCTGACATACACATTCCTTTTGATGAGACAGAGGAAGGGATGTAAATCTCAGGGAGGTTTATTATGAGTAGTGATTTATCTTTATGTGGGCTATGCTCACTAAGACCCGGTTGTCCTTTACAGGGAGGTTGTTCTACTGTAGTAACTCTCCAGTAAGAGGACACCTCTTCCTAAAGGACACTTTGGTTCTGCAACTAGGTGTTGTCCTTTACAGGGAGGTTGTTCTACTGTAGTAACTCTCCAGTAAGAGGACAACTATCCCTAAAAGACACTTTGGCTCTGTAACTTGGTGTTGTCCTTTATAGGGAGGTTGTTCTACTGTAGTAACTCTCCAGTAAGAGGACAACTCTCCCTAAAAGACACTTTGGCTCTGTAACTTGGTGTTGTCCTTTATAGGGAGGTTGTTCTACTGTAGTAACTCTCCAGTAAGAGGACAACTCTCCCTAAAAGACACTTTGGCTCTGTAACTTGGTGTTGTCCTTTACAGGGAGGTTGTTCTACTGTAGTAACTCTCCAGTAAGAGGACAACTCTCCCTAAAAGGACACTTTGGCTCTGTAACTTGGTGTTGTCCTTTATAGGGAGGTTGTTCTACTGTAGTAACTCTCCAGTAAGAGGACAACTCTCCCTAAAAGACACTTTGGCTCTGTAACTTGGTGTTGTCCTTTACAGGGAGGTTGTTCTACTGTAGTAACTCTCCAGTAAGAGGACAACTCTCCCTAAAAGGACGCTTTGGTTCTGCAACTAGGTGCTGTCCTTTACAGGGAGGTTGTTCTACTGTAGTAACTCTCCAGTAAGAGGACAACTCTCCCTAAAAGGACACTTTGGTTCTACAACTAGGTGTTGTCCTTTACAGGGAGGTTGTTCTAATGTGCCAATTTTATTACAAGATTGCCCAAAAAGTCCGTGTTTTTTCTTATTACTTGGCGAATAATATTATTACGTTGAATACATAATAATACATTGATTAATCTAGAAATGGTATGTGATCAATTCTTGAATAATTGATAATCAATGATTAGTTGGTATTTATTATGATAGATGGCACAAGCCATCAGCAACTTTTAGTTGCACGATCAGGGAATACCCTTTTTCTTAATACAATTACTGATGAGGCACAATTTGGATTAATACAATTACTTTATACATAATACAAAGACGATTAACTCCGTCTTTGCCGGTCCCAAGCCTGAATGAAAAAGGAGGAGGGGGAGCAGTAACAAGCTCACTAAAAATCTGGGCTCAGCTGACCCGGCTTATAGTACCCTGTAAGGGCTCCTAATCCAGGGATACTGGATGAGCAGCGTTTGTACTCCATGTTAGGAGCGGCTGCACATGGCATCTGTTCCTCATGTCAGAGGAGGTCATTTCTTTTGGAGCTAAGTCGGCCTGCCACTGAGTAGTGCCCCCAGTCTTAATGACAAAGGCATTCTACTTCACCTAGTGGTTGTCAAACAGACACCATCAAGGGTCACAACTTGATACCCTAATATGATTGAGTGGAGATAAGAAAGAAGAAGAGAATTCCAGGAATAAGTTTCTTTTTAGACAATTTTTTAATTTACAAAAATTTTACTATTTAGCAACTCTCCAGTAAAAGGATACCTAAAGGATACTTTTGCTCTGCAATTAGGTGTTGTCCTTTATAGGGAGGTTGTTCTACTGTATTTTAAAAGAAACCCATTGCCAGAAAAATAGCGTTACAAATTTTATCGATAGATGGCAATTAAATTTATAAATATATAGGAAGGAGCAATAACGATTATTTTGAACCTTAGGGATGAAGTATGAAAGGATGAATTGTGAAGATTAATGATAAAAGGAAAAATAAAAGTGATAATAAAAGTGATCCAGGGATGGGACCTTTATTTTTCCGTTTATCATTACTCTTCACAATTCATCCTTTCATACTTCATCCCTAAGGTTAAAAATAATCGTTATTTCTCCTTTAAAATAAATTTTGATTTTTCGTTCAAAAGAAACACATGCGGGATAATTTTCAAATGTCGTTTTACAATCATAAGCCGCATTATATTATATAGGAAGGAGTATTACAAGCCAACAACAGGATGACCTCCTACCTGTTCTTTGGTGTGTCGTAGAAGTCGTAATCATTGATGTTGATGGACACCAGTCCTAGGAACTCATCCAGTCCCAGGAAGTTACGATGGAGAACAGTCAGGAGAATGTTGGACTCTTCACATAGGATGGACCTGTGGACGGACACACCACTCTGTGGAATATCTACACCCATGGCTACAATACAGTTAGCAAAGCATTAGATATGGAATGGGGTGTAGGGGTGCAGCTTTCGTTGATCATGGCACCATGGCACACTTTGGTGAAAGTCTGACCTCATGGAATTTGTGTGATCTTTACACAAGGGGATAAGAAACAACAACAAGCATTAGATATACAACATTACTTCAGCAAATGAAAACATTAAGACACAAATGTTTCCCACATGGATCAAATTTCTACTGTCCTTACTGTGAAGAAATGTCCTTACCACTGATGAACCAAGCCCTCTCAATATTTTTTCATCGTAGTAAACACAGTAAAAGTTGGATTATTATGTGAAAGAAACATTCGCATCTTAAGGTTTTATTTTCTGTATGTAGATGGTACGTTATAGCTTTGTACAACATTACTTATTTAGGGATGAGGTTTTAAAACCTTAAGAAAAGTTAGGTGGTCATTGGAAGGATGGTCTAAACCATTGGTTTCTGGCCACTACGACCTGGGATTGAATCCTGCATTGGGCACTTTTTTCTGATAAAAAAAAAAAAAATGCTCCAATGACCCCCGATTCTTGAAAGTGTCTAACCTCACCAGTGAGTGCAAGTAACCAAATGGGGCTTTGGCTCACTTGTAAGTGCAAAAGTTGAACTGTTTTTCACATGTGTAGACATGTGGTGCACTTACAGTAAAAGTAGTCAGCTACTTCTACCTACCTGTACCTCATGTACTAGGGATAATTAAAAAAACCCTTGAAAAATAATTTAACAGTCTTCTTCTTCTTCTTTCTTATCTCAAAGCCAAGATAATCATGGTGGGTAGTTAGCAACTGTTTTTACTGTAACCGCACCACATGTCTACACATGTGAAAAACAATTCAACTTTGTACTTACAAATGTGCCAGAGCCCCGTTTGATTACTTGCACTCGCTGGTGGGGTTGGACTTTTGCAAGAATCGGGGGTCATTGGAGCATTTTTTTTTTTTAAACAGAAAAAAGTGTCCAATGCGGGAATCGAACATGGGTCGTAGTGGTCGAAAACAAAACGGTTTAACGAGCCTTCCACCGATCCCCTGAGAAGAAATAAATTGTAAAAATGACAAGTTGCTACTTACAGTTCGCACTCTTCCCTCCATTCAGGATCTACGGATTTCTCTTTCACTGAGGTGAGGTACTTCTCCTTTCCCAGTTCTATGGTGACGTAGGCGTCGTTGGTACCTACACCACACACATGTCTCCAGTTACATTAACATCTCTGTCTGAACCTTAGAAGCGGTTTTGAGAAACCTAAATGTGGGCACAACTTCAAGGAGTTGGTGTGAAGACTGGCACAAACATTATCACCACTTTCTTCATCAACAATCTGGATGAGGCTAGTGTAGTCCAAGTAAATTGGACCCCTCTCTACAGTAGAACATGCTCCATGAGAGGACACTCCCAATAGAGGACACCTCTCTACAGTAGAACATACTCCATGAGAGGACACTCCCGCTAGAGGACATCTCTCTACAGTAGAACATACTCCATGAGAGTACACTCACGCTAGAGGACACCTCTCTACAGTAGAACATACTCCATGAGAGGACACTCCCGCTAGAGGACACCTCTCTACAGTAGAACATACTCCATGAGAGGACACTCCCGCTAGAGGACACCTCTCTACAGTAGAACATACTCCATGAGAGTACACTCCCGCTAGAGGACACCTCTCTACAGTAGAACATACTCCATGAGAGTACACTCACGCTAGAGGACACCTCTCTACAGTAGTTCCTCCATGAGAGTACACTCACGCTAGAGGACACCTCTCTACAGTAGAACATACTCCATGAGAGGACACTCACGCTAGAGGACATCTCTCTACAGTAGAACATACTCCATGAGAGTACACTCACGCTAGAGGACACCTCTCTACAGTAGAACATACTCCATGAGAGGACACTCACGCTAGAGGACACCTCTCTACAGTAGAACATACTCCATGAGAGGACACTCCCGCTAGAGGACATCTCTCTACAGTAGAACATACTCCATGAGAGGACACTCCCGCTAGAGGACACCTTTCTACAGTAGAACATACTCCATGAGAGGACACTCCCGCTAGAGGACACCTCTCTACAGTAGAACATACTCCATGAGAGGACACTCCCGCTAGAGGACACCTCTCTACAGTAGATCATACTCCATGAGAGGACACTCCCGCTAGAGGACACCTCTCTACAGTAGAACATACTCCATGAGAGGACACTCCCGCTAGAGGACACCTTTCTACAGTAGAACATACTCCATGAGAGGACACTCCCGCTAGAGGACACCTCTCTACAGTAGAACATACTCCATGAGAGGACACTCCCGCTAGAGGACACCTCTCTACAGTAGAACATACTCCATGAGAGAACACTCCCGCTAGAGGACACCTTTCTACAGTAGAACATACTCCATGAGAGGACACTCTCGCTTGAAGACACCTCTCCACAATTTTACCAAAATTACCATTTTTACTATATAGCAACTCTCTTGTAAGAGGACACCATTCTCTAAATGCCACTTTGGCTCTGCAATTAGGTGTTTTATCAGGAGGTTCTACTGTATTAGGGGTAGGATTCAAAACATGCTTCAGAGCAGTTTTAAAAATAAATCACTTTATTGTTAATAAATCACTCTAAAGTACAAGACTCCAGACATACTGTCCTGGTCACCACACTGAGGTAGTTAACAGGACTTGGGGAGGTATATTCACTATAAACAGAGAGAATAAATACACAACACCTACACTAGAATATAAACAGTCCAGAAGAAGCTGAGAAAACATTCCAAGTGCCGACAGCCATAGTGAGTTAGCAATATCAGAGCACTTGTGACTCATCCTGCCACTACCTTATTTACACGCTCCACTCTACTCTAATTCTACCATCTTGTTTTTCTTCTCTCCAGCAATTTTATAGAAGAAAGAAAGTATATTCTAGCAGAAGCATCTGTTCTATTCTTCTTCATTATGTTTACACTTGTCCCTTCTTTATTCACAGATGACATATTGTTGTGTGTCAACCGACCGATGGTACACGGAAGCAGTACAAATTATTATTATTTTATCATTTTTATTATTATTATTATTTTTTTATTAATCAGAGAAACCACACCACAGAGATGACGGGTATAAATTGTATTTGACCATTGACCACCGTTTCCCGGCAATGCATTATTTTGAGTCTCTTGATCGGAATACACTGTGACGGAATTGTTTAACATGTCCTGCCTTAGCTACAGCTTCATCCCCTCCCTACAACAGTGAGAACATCATGACCTACCTGGACCGGACCACAAGTCCAGCACTGCACTAAATAAACCATCTGAGCATCACATCCCTGCCTTTGTCTCATCAATATAAATGAGACAACCTATCTCAAGGACAGGCTTGTTGCTTGCTTCCGTCAAGTTGACTTTTAGTGACACTATGTTGACAAAAATTCTCAAATTTTATCTGTTGGTGACCATTACTCACATCTCATCTAAGGGCTTTTCGGTAGTTTTCATGACCCCTTCTAGCCAGCTCATTGCAGGTCTTCCTTTCTTCCTTTAATTGTTCTCAACATCTTTTCTAAACTATTTTCTCTCATTATATGTCTGAAGTAGGTTAGTTTACATATTTGGGATTCTAGGGATCTACCAGGATTAATTTCATTTAAGATTGAAATATTTGTTCTTTTATCTGTTCATGGCACTCTGAGTAGTTTTCTCCATGTCCACATTACAAAACTTCAATTCTTTTTTCTTTCTTCTTTTCTAAGAGTCCAGTCCTTACATCCATAAGTGATCACATGATATACCAATGCCTCTATAATTCTCTTTTTTGTCTTGAAGGTAAGGTATCTGGTAGTTTTAATGGTATTTCTAATGGCCATGTGAAAGCTTTTTGGAATAAAGAAAATTCATTGCACATGCAGGGGGTCAGTGGAAGGATGGTCTAAACTGTTGGTTTTCGACCGCTACGACCCAGGTTCGATTCCCGAATTGGGCACTTTTTTATGTTAAAAAAAAAAAAGCTCTAATGGCTCCCAATTCCTGCAAAAGTCCACTAATTTCAATAAGAGGGTGCAAAAGATGACAAGTTTTCTAATTAAGGTACTTAAAAAAAGCACAATGCATAAAAAAAGTAAACTATAATGGGGAACTTTGTTATAAAAGCCTTTTTTAAAACTATAACTTGGTTATTACACCATAATTTTATAGATCCAAAGTTTTAACTCCTAATTGTTTTAACCATGGTTATAAATGGTTATAAATACAAGAAAATAAGACCTAATCCAAATAATTTAATAGTGCGTGATGTTTCTGTAACCGCATTGTTACCTAAATGTCACAAACTATTAAATTATTTGGATTAGGTCTTATTTTCGTGTATCTATAATCTATAATCCAAATTGTGCTTTATCACCCATGGTTATAATAGCGAAAACACACAAATTTTGGTCTCAAGTGTATGTACAGTGATAGTGACAATTTCAGCTGTAGGTCAATATGTAAATATGACAAGTACAGTGTATAGGCAAACACGGAGTAGGTTAAAATTCTACCAATGTTTTTGTATTGAAACTGCATTTATCCTAGTCTAAATGAGGTTGCAGTCTTTTTTGTTCTTAGTTTTGGCAATGATTCAGATGGACTTGGCCCAATCTTGGGGAGTGGCAATTTGGTTCAGTAGAGTAAGGGTTAAAAAGGAAGATTAGGTTTTACAGTAGAACAACCTCCCTGTAATGGAAGGACACCTAGTTGCATAGCCAAAGTGTCCTTTAGGGAGAGGTGTCCTTTTTCTGGAGAGTTGCTAAATAATAAAAAGGTTAATTGTGGCAAATGAAAATGGTCCTTTGTAGAGAGGTGTCCTTTAGCAAAAGTGTCCTCTCATGGAGTTTGTTCTAATGCATCTTTTTAAAAATTCAGGCAACAATAAATCCTGGACTCCCACCGACACGCTTCGTGGACCAATTAAAAGAACTCACTGGTTTAACAGTCGCCGAGATGGTACATCAAGCTCAAGCTCCTGAAGTCCACTCCTCTCCAATTTTGCAATGGTAATTATAGGCCTGGAAATTAGGTCTTCTATTATCAGTTCTGAGCATGATATGTTCCGGAGAAGCTTCTGCACTATTGCATTTAAAGCTACAGTAAAAGCAGTCACCTACTTCTACCTACCATGATTATCATGGCCTCTACCAAGTGTACTAGGGATAAGTAAAAAAAAAAAAAAGTAATAAGACTAAAATCCAAATAAATGAATAATGTGTGATGTTTTTGATAACAACAATCACAAATTTTGTCTTTGGTTTTAATACTTTGAAGTACAGAAATTTTAACAGGGTGGAGGATCAACAAGGTGTGATAAATCATATGTATAAATAGCTACTGTGCTATCTGAGAAGCCACCTCAGATGTACAAGTTCCAGGTTGTAACATTGCCCCTCTCTCCTGAGTCTGTGTGCCACAAGGAAACTCATTGATGTTCATATGATACATTAGCGCACCTACTGTTATGAGAATTCAAAACTATTATAGACACGTATGATTCTTTATTTAACTCCTCCTTAGCCGGTCCCAAGCCCGGATGAAAAAGGAGGAGGGGGAGCAGTAACAAGCTCACTAAAAAACCTGGGCTCAGCTAGCCTGGCTGATAGTACCCTATAAAGGCTCCAGGGACACAGGATGAGCAGCGTTTGTATTCCATGTTAGGAGCTGCTGCAGATGGCATCTGTTCCTCATGTCAGAGGCTGCCATTTCTTTTGGAGCTAAGTCGACCTGCCACTGAGTAGTGCTCCCAGTCTTAATAACAAAGGCAGACGCATTTTACTTTACCCAATCATGATGGTTGTCAAATCAGACACCATCAACAAACTTTACAAGCTTGATACCTTAATAAGATTGAGTGGAGATAAGAAAGAAGAAGAAGGAGACAATAAATGAAGGTTTTGGTGTTGATAAGGCACAATTTGGATTATAGATTATAAACACAAGGTAATAAAACAAAATCCAAATAAATAAATAGTGTGTGACGCTTCAGTAACAGCATTGTTACCAAAACGTCACACACTATTTATTTGGATTTGGTCTTATTACCTTGTGTTTTGGTGTTGAAAAAAGGTGACAACGAAAAAAAAAGAAAGAGGTAACCTACCATTTTTACCCTTGGCTATAAGTCCTTTTGCCCTCTGGACTGTAAACACACAAAGGAAGTGAGTTTGAGAAACTATACACATACACAAAAGGTTACAAAGGTTGTACATTAAATAAACTCTAGATGGTACTAAATGGTAATGTTAATGCAGACGTGGCAAAAATCTTGAAAGTATAATAATAAAAATAGTTTTGATCAGAAATTGCTTTAATTGAGATGAAGGAATATATTAAAAACATTATTTGATAAAAGTACTGCCTAGTTTAAGGCTTAAAAATAAGGAAATAAAAAACTTATTTACATAATTTACAAAAGGTTTGAGCCGGCCAACGGGAAACAACAACAATTACAGTCGAACCTCTTTAATTCAACACCCCAAGGGATCAGAGCTTTCGGTTGAATTAAAGGAAGTGTTGAATTAAAGTCAGATGATTAGGTAATCATCTAACTCGCTAAAATAATATTTTTTAAAAATAGCCTTGTAATATAAATTAATGATATTAATTGAAACCATTGTGTGTTTTTATTTTATTTTCATGATTAACTTTTAGTATCAGTGACAAAATGGCATCAATACATATTTTAGAAACAAATAATTGTAACAAATAAATTTACTAGTAATGTGTTTCTTTTCAGTAATATAATCAAATATTAACTCTACAGACATTAAAATATTAAATATAATATATTAAATAATATTTTATTCTAATTGAAAAATATAGCAGTTGAAAGGAAATAAATATGGTAAATAAAAAGAAAATTTTAAAATATTACTTTAAAATAATCATGAAGATCTTTTAAAAAATTCCTTTATAAATGTCTGTTTTTGCACTGAAATTCTATTCAGGAGGTATTCCAGATAGCCATTTTGAAAAAAACATACATGCCTTTCTTCCTCTGAAATATCTTAATATATAAATTTTAATGTATTAAAGTCATCCACTGCTGCTGCAGGTATTATTGATTTTGTTTTTAAATCTTTTATAATAACACAGAAATGGAATATTGAAATAAAATGTTATTATAATCATTGTGGCTACATTTTATAAAGATTTATTTATTTAAAAGGAAATTATTTGTAAATTTTAAAATAACTAATATATTTTAATGCTGAAATTTAAAAATACAATATTATTGTTAATTAGTGCACGAAGCCTAAATCCCAGCGTAAAAAAAAAACAATAACACTTGCGACATTGCGCAACGGCACTGCAAAGTCAAACTTAAACTAACCAGGAACCAAAAGTGTGCGCGTGCGCGATCCTATCGGCGCCGTAATACCTTTTTAGCAGAAAGTTGTAAGTAAAAAACATTCAACTGTCGAAATTCGAATTTTAAAATGGTCGAACTATCGGAAGTGTCGTATTATCGATATGTCGAATTACGGTTTGTTATTTGATAGGCCGGAAGTCGGGACATCAAAACATGGTCGAATTATCGCCGAGTGTCGAATTGGGGTGTGTCGAATTAACGAGGTTATACTGTATATAGGGAAAGTCCCGACATCCGGTGGTAGATATAAACAGGATATTTGAATCTATGAAATATATTTTTATATATTTTGATATAACATATGTATATATGGATAGAATTTCTGGATGTAATCATTTTAAAGAAGCAAAGATCTACCACAGAGTTAAAGAGTTTACAGTAGGTGATACAAAGTAGAAGATCTACCTACCGATAACTTTGACGTGAGTTGGACTCCACATGATGTGAGGGGTGCTGGAAACATAGCACATCAGTTAGAATGTGAAAAAACATTTCAAAACATATGAAAAAAGGATAAAATACACACACACATACATACAGCTTTATTAAAACCAGCGGTCTTATACAGATTCACCACAGGAAGGAAGCATATACTCCAGACAGCACAGAACCCAACAACAGCCTCCAGGTCCGTGGCCACACCGTACATAGGTTAGCGTATCACAGAAAGTGTGGAATCAGCCGCGTTCTTCACTTTCCTCATCCAAATGGACCACGCGGCGATTCTATTAATCTCCTCCGAACTGCGGCCTTGTAGAATTTATATAAACCTAAGATCAAACATCATTGTATTTTCCAATTATATATTTGTTGACTATCGGATTGAGACAAGGATAAATCACCCAAGAGTTATTTTCTCTGATTCTCCAAACAAAAGCAACCAAATATTGTACCCATGATTTCATCTTGTATTCTGCTATTACATAGATCACAGGTTAAAGGAAGAAAAATAAATTTAAAAAGGTCAGGTTATTTAAGAATGAAAAAGTGTTATAAGTTGATAGAACACAAGGTAATAAGACCAAATAAATAAATAGTGTGTGACGTTTCAGTAACAGCGTTGTTACCATCTTCAGACAAAAGTACTGAATGAGAAAGGCTGTGGTAAAATTTCTCATTCAGTACTTTTGTCTGAAGATGGTAACAACGTAGCACACTATTTATTTATTTGGTCATATTACCTTGTGTTTATAACCTAGCTTGTTATTTACAATGAAAAATAAGAACAGGTTCTTCACAAAAAAGAAAGTGAACAATGTGGGATTTGATTCCGGTTCATGGCTATCAGGAATCGACAGTTTATACTGCCGGCCCCACCAATTTCTTATAAATAATGGTTCTTAATTAACTTAAGACAATTAAGCTAATAAATATATTAGTCTGGATAAATTGAAGGAAAAATGAAATTTAAAAAAGCGAGACCCGTTAAATATCCATTGTACAATAAATTGATGAAGATTTTTTTTTTTATTCTTTAAGAGATCCAGAGGTACGTCCTTTTTTATATAGAATCTTTAATCTTTTAAGAATGTTTAAGAAAAACCCCAAAAAAACAGACCCTCCAACTAAACAGAAGGAAGTCGACACAGTTGGCCAGATGGAAATCTGGTCACCTGCGACCTCTAGTCTATAAAGAGGGAGCCAAAAGCTTCTCCATGTGCACTAAGTGTAAAACCGAAGAGGCCACTCCCCAACATATACTAAATTGTATTGGAAAGGACAAAGGACTCCTATACAGAGAACCAAGAAGAGTTCTTGAACTTCTTTATGAGCACAACCTCCAAGATCTTGTCTAATTTAGACTAAAAGGATAAGTAAAAAAAAAAGACTCTTTAATATATATTGATTATTTATTGAATATTGTTGTGTGTCAACACGTAGCCAACAAGTGACCAGTAAAAATTTTATTTAAATTTTTGTTTATTTTTTAATTAATTATTTTTATCAGAGAAATGGCATCACAGAAATGACGGGGATAAATTATATTTGACCATTGACCACCGTTTTGCAGCAATATGTTAACTACAACGAGCCAGTAAATCTTCGATCTGTTTAGATTTTAACCCGGCAATTTAGAAATGTCACAGCTCCAACCCCTCCTACAACCGGCCCGACGAGACCCTGAACATCATGACCTTCCTGGACCATGAACCCAGCACTGCACCAAATAACACCACCTTTGAAATAACTCCACCTTTGCCGGTCCCAAGCCCGGATGAAAAAGGAGGAGGGAGAGCAGTAACAAGCTCACTAAAAAACCTGGGTTCAGTTGGCCCGGCTGATAGTACCCTGTAAGGGCTCCTAATCCAGGATACAGGATGAGCAGCGTTTGTACTCCTTGTTAGGAGCAGCTGTACATGATGTCTGTTCTTCATGTCAGAGGCGGCCATTTCTTTTGGAGCTAAGTCGGCCTGCCACTGAGTAGTGCTTCCAGTCTTAATGACAAAGGCAGACACATTCTACTTCACCCAGTCATGATGGTTGTCAAACAGACACCATCAACAAACTCTACAAGCTTGATACCCTAATATGATTGAGTGGAGATAAGAAAGAAGAAGAAGAACCTTCTAAGTATTACATCCCCGCCTTTGTTTCATCAATATATTCAAACAGTAATTGAAGTTGGGTAAACAACATGGTTTCTAATTAAGAATATGTGGTTGTTGTTTCTTATCCCCTTGTGTAAAGATTACAAGAATTCCATGTGTTCATGCTCCTCGAGCTGTTTTATGATAAGCAGCGGCTTCTCCCAAAAAATTAAGAATATGATAATAGGTAGAGTATACAAATATATTCTGTTGACAACAAAAGTTCTTATGCTGACAACTTACACAAGTATTTTAGATTTCAGAACGCCATCTAGTTGAACAACAATAATTAATCCATTACTCTTCATATATTCAACCTTTTCATACGTCATCCAAAAAGTTAGAAATAGTTCATATTTCTCTTTGAAATTAATATTGATATTTCACAAAAAAAAAAAAAGAAACTTATGCGGGGAGGCTTTAAGTATTACTTAATAAACTAAATGTTGATTTAGGGTTGTTCCACAATATTTGGCCAACCCATTTACTTACTATGTAATATGTTTATATTAAAAAACGGCATACCTGGATCTGTGAAAGAAAAACAATTTTTTTTTCCTCCAAAATATTTTGAGCTCCTCATTGATCAATTGATTGCACAATAAACTTGAAAACACTTTAAAGTTTATAAGGCACACACAATTTGGATTATAGATTATAAACACAAGGTAATAAGGCCAAATCTAAATGAATAAATAGTGTGTGATGTATCAGTAACAGAGTTGTTAGCGACAAACATTAAACACTATTTATTTAGGATTGGTCTTATTACCTTGTGTTTATAATCTATAATCCAAATTGTACCTTATCATTAGGATGTGGTCTTATTACCTTGTGTTTATAATCTATAATCCAAATTGTACCTTATCATTAGGATGTGGTCTTGTTACCTTGTGTTTATAATCTATAATCCAAATTGTACCTTATTATTAAAATTATATAAATCAAGATAAACACAAACAAACCATGCTACAATTGAAGCCAAAGAGTTGGTGAGATGGCATATGTCCACTGACTTGGCGCCACTTGGTCACTTGATGTTTGAACTTGTTGATAACAAGTGATCTTATCTTTGTGTATGTTTGTGTGTTCACAACAACATGGCCTCCTTCCTGACTGGCTACCTCTGAGTGGCCTTGAAGGTCACTTCTTGACCAGCCAACTCATGGACAAAACTTGGTGCCTTATCATTTTTGATAGAATTCAATGGACCTAAGAAGTTATTCTTCCTATGAACTGAAGAAAATGAATTCATTCAGTACTTTTGTCTGAAGATGGTAACAAGGCTGTTACAGAAACATCACACACTATTTATTTAGTTTAACCTGTCTATAGTGCCCCATCTTGGGACTCACCAAAATAGGGTGTTATAGAGAGGGAGTGCTATAGACTGGTTTAACTGTATTTAGAGTTGGTCTTATTACCTTGTGTTTCCTTAAGTTTTGCCCATGAGTGTATATACAGTAGAATCTCCCTTTATCGGACACCCTGCTAGCGGACACCACTCCACAAAGGTGACAGTTTTCATTTGCAAAATTACCATTTTTACAATTTAGCAACTCTCCGGTAGGACAGTTTTCATTTGTAAAATTACCATTTTTACAATTTAGCAACTCTCCGGTAGGACAGTTTTTATTTGTAAAATTACCATTTTTACAATTTAGCAACTCTCCGGTAGGACAGTTTTTATTTGTAAAATTACCATTTTTACAATTTAGCAACTCTCCGGTAGGACAGTTTTCATTTGCAAAATTACCATTTTTACAATTTAGCAACTCTCCGGTAGGACAGTTTTCATTTGCAAAATTACCATTTTTACAATTTAGCAACTCTCCGGTAGGACAGTTTTTATTTGTAAAATTACCATTTTTACAATTTAGCAACTCTCCGGTAGGACAGTTTTTATTTGTAAAATTACCATTTTTACAATTTAGCAACTCTCCGGTAGGACAGTTTTCATTTGCAAAATTACCATTTTTACAATTTAGCAACTCTCCGGTAGGACAGTTTTTATTTGTAAAATTACCATTTTTACAATTTAGCAACTCTCCGGTAGGACAGTTTTCATTTGCAAAATTACCATTTTTACAATTTAGCAACTCTCCGGTAGGACAGTTTTCATTTGCAAAATTACCATTTTTACAATTTAGCAACTCTCCGGTAGGACAGTTTTTATTTGTAAAATTACCATTTTTACAATTTAGCAACTCTCCGGTAGGACAGTTTTTATTTGTAAAATTACCATTTTTACAATTTAGCAACTCTCCGGTAGGACAGTTTTCATTTGCAAAATTACCATTTTTACAATTTAGCAACTCTCCGGTAGGACAGTTTTTATTTGTAAAATTACCATTTTTACAATTTAGCAACTCTCCGGTAGGACAGTTTTCATTTGCAAAATTACCATTTTTACAATTTAGCAACTCTCCGGTAGGACAGTTTTCATTTGCAAAATTACCATTTTTACAATTTAGCAACTCTCCGGTAGGACAGTTTTTATTTGTAAAATTACCATTTTTACAATTTAGCAACTCTCCGGTAGGACAGTTTTTATTTGTAAAATTACCATTTTTACAATTTAGCAACTCTCCGGTAGGACAGTTTTTATTTGTAAAATTACCATTTTTACAATTTAGCAACTCTCCGGTAGGACAGTTTTCATTTGCAAAATTACCATTTTTACAATTTAGCAACTCTCCGGTAGGACAGTTTTCATTTGCAAAATTACCATTTTTACAATTTAGCAACTCTCCGGTAGGACAGTTTTTATTTGTAAAATTACCATTTTTACAATTTAGCAACTCTCCGGTAGGACAGTTTTTATTTGTAAAATTACCATTTTTACAATTTAGCAACTCTCCGGTAGGACAGTTTTCATTTGCAAAATTACCATTTTTACAATTTAGCAACTCTCCGGTAGGACAGTTTTTATTTGTAAAATTACCATTTTTACAATTTAGCAACTCTCCGGTAGGACAGTTTTTATTTGTAAAATTACCATTTTTACAATTTAGCAACTCTCCGGTAGGACAGTTTTTATTTGTAAAATTACCATTTTTACAATTTAGCAACTCTCCGGTAGGACAGTTTTCATTTGCAAAATTACCATTTTTACAATTTAGCAACTCTCCGGTAGGACAGTTTTCATTTGCAAAATTACCATTTTTACAATTTAGCAACTCTCCGGTAGGACAGTTTTTATTTGTAAAATTACCATTTTTACAATTTAGCAACTCTCCGGTAGGACAGTTTTTATTTGTAAAATTACCATTTTTACAATTTAGCAACTCTCCGGTAGGACAGTTTTTATTTGTAAAATTACCATTTTTACAATTTAGCAACTCTCCGGTAGGACAGTTTTTATTTGTAAAATTACCATTTTTACAATTTAGTAACTCTCTGGTAGGACAGTTTTTATTTGTAAAATTACCATTTTTACAATTTAGTAACTCTCTGGTAGGACAGTTTTTATTTGTAAAATTACCATTTTTACAATTTAGTAACTCTCTGGTAAGAGGACACCACTCCACAAAGGACAGTTTTCATTTGCAAAATTACCATTTTTACAATTTAGCAACTCTCCAGTAAGAGGACACCTCTCCACAAAGGACAGTTTTCATTTGCAAAATTACCATTTTTACTATATAGCAACTCTCCGGTAAGAGGAAATCTCTCCCTAAAGGACACTTTGGCTCTGCAACTAGGTGTTGTCCTTTACAGGGAGGTAGTTCTACTGTATATATCAATGAATTGGCTCTAAACATAGATTCTATTAGATAGATTCAATCCTGACCATAGAACAGCAGCCCATAGAATCATCATAGACAAAGGCCTTTCTGAACCAACACAATGGGAATGCCGTGTTGAGGAAGTGAGCAATAAAAAAGAAAAATGATAATAATGAAAATAGGCATCACAATACCCAGGCAAAATTGTCTGGGACTCCTAATATGGAATCTAACTCCTGGATAAATATATTCAACCATAGGAATGCTACTTATGTAAACTCTTATTTGCATATATTAAAGAGGTAATAGGGGGTCGGTGGAAGGATGGTCTAAATCGTTGGTTTCCAACGTCTATGACCCGGGTTCAATTCCCGCATTGGGCACTTTTTTCTGATTAAAAAATGCTCCAATGCCCCCCCCCCCCTCCGATTCTTTCAAAATTCCAACCCCACCAGCGAGTGCAAGTAACCAAACGGGGCTCTGGCATATTTGTAAGTGCAAAAGTCGAACTGCTTTTCACATGTGTAGACATGTGGTGCACTTACAATAAAAGCAGTCGCCTACTTCTACCCACCATGATTATCATGGCCTGTACTATGTGTACTAGGGATAAGCAAAACAAAAAGAGGTAGTACAGTAGAACCTCCATGAGATGACACTCATGCTAGCAAACAACTTTCCACAAAGGACAGTTTTCATTTGCAAAATGACCATTTTTACAATTTAGAAACTTTCTAGTAAGTGGACACCTCTCCTTAAAGGACACTTTGGCTCTGTAATTAGGTGTTGTCCTTTATAGGGAGGTTCTTCAGTATATTTAAATGATAAGGCACAATTTGGATTATAGATTATAAACACAAGGCAATAAGACCAAATCCAAATAAATAAATAGTGTGTGACATATCGGTAATAACGCTTTTACTGGAACATCACACAGTATTTATTTATTTGGATTTGGTCTTATTACCTTGTGTGGATATTTAAATAAAATTCTTTGAAAAAATGCATTAAATTAGTTTATGCAAATGCATTTTTAGTAAACTTCTACCTCAAAGTGTTACAAGAACAAGTTCAATTAAATAAACTAGTAATATCAAAGACAAAAGGGAAAGCTCTGGCACACTTGTAAATGCAAAAAACATTGTAGACATGTGATGCACTTACAGTAAAAGTAGTCGCTAGCTACTACTCACCATGGTCCATGCTACATTCACTAGGGATAATTTAAAAAATAATAATATAGTAGAACCTCCATGAGAGGACACTCGTTCTAAAGGATACCTCTCTATAAAGGACAGTTTCATTTGATAAATTACCATTTTTAATATTTAGCAACTCTCTAACTCCACCTTTGCCGGTCTCAAGCCCGGATAAAAAAAGGAGGAGGGGGAGCAGTAACAAGCTCACTTAAAAACCTGGGCTCAGCTGGCCCAGCTGATAATACCCTGTAAGGGCTCCAGGGATACAGGATGAGCAGCGTTTGTACTCCATGTTAGGAGCCGCTGCACATGGCATCTGTTCCTCATGTCAGAGGCGGCCATTTCTTTTGGAGCTAAGTCAGTGGCCTGCCACAGAGTAGTGCTCCCAGTCTTAATGACAAAGGCAGACACATTCTACTTCACCCAGTCATGATGGTTGTCAAACAGACACCATCAAGGGTCACAACTTGATATCCTAATATGATTGAGTGGAGATAAGAAAGAAGAAGAAGAAGAACTTTCTGGTAAGAGGACACCTCTCCCTAAAGGACACCTTGGCTCTTCAATTAGTTGGTCCTTAACAGGGAGGTTCTACTATATTATAAATATCAAAGGCTCTGGCAATCTTGTAAGTGCAAAAGTTGAACTGCTTCTACATTTTTAGTAGATATGTGGTGCACTTACAGTAAAAGCAGTTACTAGCTACTATTCACCATGATTATCATGGTCTGTACCACATGTACTAGGGATAATTAAAAAAATATATATAACTAAATTTAGAAAAAACATTATTCACCCACCATGAAGCTTCCTGTATTATAAAAATGCTGTCATCTACTGTCCTACAGACCTTGGAAAGAATGAAGCCGGGTCTAATCGGAAACCTGACAAATGACAGAGAATTCTGTCAGTGGGCTAATCCTATTGGCAGGGCAGGGGGAACCATCAATCTTTTTTATTTTTATTTTCCTCACCTTCTATATAGACTTTAGCTCTTCTCTTAACATGAGAGAAGACATTGTGTCGTTGTTTCTTATCCCCTTGTGTAAAGATTACATGAATTCCATGAATTCATGCTCCTAGAGCTGTTTGATGATAAGCAGTAGCCTCTCACAAAGGTCCTGTTTAGTACATCTAATACAAGCCATATTCTGGAGCTGCAGGTGTCAAGCTACATTTTAGGCAAGTGGGGTAGATTTTTTTATTATTTTCTATCTTCAATGGCTTGAGATGGCCTGTTCTACATCTAAATCTAGGAAGTTATACTCCTGTTGTTGTTGTTTCTTATCCCCTTGTATAAAGATTACACGGATTCCATGAATTCATGCTCCTCCAGCTGATTTATGATAAGCAGCGGCGTCTCCCAAAGGTCCTATTAAGTACATCTAATACAAGCTGTGTTCTGGACATTGTAAATTACAGTCATAATAGAACCTCTCTCTGTAAAGAACAACACCTAAATACAGAGCTAAATTGCTCTTTATGGAAAAGTGTTCTTTTACAGGAGAATAGCTAAATAGTAAAAAATTGCAATTTTGACAATGAAAAATGTTCCTTATAGAGAGGTGCCTTCTAGCAGGAATGTCCTCTCATGGAGGTTCTACTGTAGAGAGGTGTCTTCTAGCGTAAGTGTCATCTCATGGAGGTTCTACTGTAGAGAGGTGTCTTCTAGCGTAAGTGTCATCTCATGGAGGTTCTACTGTAGAGAGGTGTCTTCTAGCGTAAGTGTCATCTCATGGAGGTTCTACTGTAGAGAGGTGTCTTCTAGCGTAAGTGTCCTCTCATGGAGGTTCTACTGTAGAGAGGTGCCTTCTAGCAGGAATGTCCTCTCATGGAGGTTCTACTGTAGAGAGGTGCCTTCTAGCAGGAATGTCCTCTCATGGAGGTTCTACTGTAGAGAGGTGTCTTCTAGCGTAAGTGTCCTCTCATGGAGGTTCTACTGTAGAGAGGTGTCTTCTAGCGTAAGTGTCATCTCATGGAGGTTCTACTGTAGAGAGGTGTCTTCTAGCGTAAATGTCCTCTCATGGAGGTTCTACTGTAGAGAGGTGTCTTCTAGCGTAAGTGTCCTCTCATGGAGGTTCTACTGTAGAGAGGTGTCTTCTAGCGTAAGTGTCATCTCATGGAGGTTCTACTGTAGAGAGGTGTCTTCTAGCGTAAGTGTCCTCTCATGGAGGTTCTACTGTAGAGAGGTGTCTTCTAGCGTAAGTGTCCTCTCATGGAGGTTCTACTGTAGAGAGGTGTCTTCTAGCGTAAGTGTCCTCTCATGGAGGTTCTACTGTAGAGAGGTGTCTTCTAGCGTAAGTGTCATCTCATGGAGGTTCTACTGTAGAGAGGTGTCTTCTAGCGTAAGTGTCATCTCATGGAGGTTCTACTGTAGAGAGGTGTCTTCTAGCGTAAGTGTCCTCTCATGGAGGTTCTACTGTAGAGAGGTGTCTTCTAGCGTAAGTGTCCTCTCATGGAGGCTCTACTGTAGAGAGGTGTCTTCTAGCGTAAGTGTCCTCTCATGGAGGTTCTACTGTAGAGAGGTGTCTTCTAGCGTAAGTGTCATCTCATGGAGGTTCTACTGTAGAGAGGTGTCTTCTAGCGTAAGTGTCCTCTCATGGAGGTTCTACTGTAGAGAGGTGTCTTCTAGCGTAAGTGTCCTCTCATGGAGGTTCTACTGTAGAGAGGTGTCTTCTAGCGTAAGTGTCCTCTCATGGAGGTTCTACTGTAGAGAGGTGTCTTCTAGCGTAAGTGTCATCTCATGGAGGTTCTACTGTAGAGAGGTGTCTTCTAGCGTAAGTGTCATCTCATGGAGGTTCTACTGTAGAGAGGTGTCTTCTAGCGTAAGTGTCATCTCATGGAGGTTCTACTGTAGAGAGGTGTCTTCTAGCGTAAATGTCCTCTCATGGAGGTTCTACTGTAGAGAGGTGTCTTCTAGCGTAAGTGTCATCTCATGGAGGTTCTACTGTAGAGAGGTGTCTTCTAGCGTAAGTGTCATCTCATGGAGGTTCTACTGTAGAGAGGTGTCTTCTAGCGTAAGTGTCCTCTCATGGAGGTTCTACTGTAGAGAGGTGTCTTCTAGCGTAAGTGTCATCTCATGGAGGTTCTACTGTAGAGAGGTGTCTTCTAGCGTAAATGTCCTCTCATGGAGGTTCTACTGTAGAGAGGTGTCTTCTAGCGTAAGTGTCATCTCATGGAGGTTCTACTGTAGAGAGGTGTCTTCTAGCGTAAGTGTCATCTCATGGAGGTTCTACTGTAGAGAGGTGTCTTCTAGCGTAAATGTCCTCTCATGGAGGTTCTACTGTAGAGAGGTGTCTTCTAGCGTAAGTGTCATCTCATGGAGGTTCTACTGTAGAGAGGTGTCTTCTAGCGTAAGTGTCATCTCATGGAGGTTCTACTGTAGAGAGGTGTCTTCTAGCGTAAGTGCCATCTCATGGAGGTTCTACTGTAGAGAGGTGTCTTCTAGCGTAAGTGTCCTCTCATGGAGGTTCTACTGTAGAGAGGTGTCTTCTAGTGGGAGTGTCCTCTCATGGAGGTTCTACTATAGTAGCACTTCAAACCATAATTTGACTAGAGAGTATTTTTGTATATAATATGAGATGTTTGTGTATATATTTTAGTTTTATATGTTACTAGCCGAATGACCCGGGCAACGACCGTGTTTTACCCGATTGAATGTTTTGATTCAAATACTATTTGTTACAATTATAAATTGGCGCCTTAAATAAATGCATATATTAGTTAATAACTATAGCCTATGTGCTTTATCTGTCTATGTACTGTTGGCTTCCGTAGGCGTCTCTTACTGGGAAAAAGAAAGAGAGGATTCCATTTGGTTATTAACTAATATATGCATTTATTTAAGGAGCGACCCGCTCCAACACAATAGTTACAAAAACCAAAAAGCGAGTGGGGGGGGGGGGCAAAGTCAAAAACAAAGTGTCTCGCGTAGTGGCGGCGCCATCGTAGCCAACCAATAGGAGAGCGCCATTCCAAAGAAAAAGTAAACGGTGACAGAGATGACGCTCGTAACTGTATATAGAATGTCTTGTGATCTCAATACAGTGTAACCTCTCTAATTCAACCCACTATAATTCAACACAGTAGAACCTCTCTGTAAAGGACAACACCAGAGCCAAACTGTCCTTTGGAGAGAGATGTCCTCTTACCAGAGAGTTGCTAAATAGCAAAAATAGTTATTTTGTGAATAAAATCCATCCTTTATAGAGAGGTGTCCTCTAGCATAAGTGTCCTCTCATGGAGCTTGTTCGACTGTACTTACATTAATTTTCACCCATCTTTCTTAATACCAGTCACAATCTATTTTTACCTTCATTTAACTGACTTTAATTCAACTGAAAAATCTGATCCCTTTGAGTTGAATTAAAGAAGTTAGATTAAACTTTGTAGTATAGCTCCACAAGGTAATAAGACCAAATCCTAATAAATAAATAGTGTGTGACGTTTCAGTAAGACCATTGTTAATATGATGCACTAGCGCGCCATCTGTTATCAAAATTCGAAACTATTTTAATGGCGTAAGATTCTTTTTGAAATTAAACAATTTCTACTGCCCATTAATTTTTCCATTGCAGTAAGGGCAGTAGAAATTGTTTGATTTCAAAAAGAATCTTACGCCATTAAAATAGTTTTGAATTTTGAAGAGCATTGTTACCATCATCAGACAAAATTTTTTCAGCACATTCAGTACTCTTGTCTGAAGATAACAACACTTACCAAAACGTCACACACTATTTATTAGGATTTGGTCTTTATTTCCTTGTGTTTATATTCTATAATCCAAATTGTACCTTATCTTAAAGGTGTAATGTTAATAATTATTTTAATTAGCGCCACACATTTATCAACCAAGGATATGTTTTTATAATAACTGTCTATTTGTGTAAAACTAGATTAATTTGAAAACATGAGGTAATAAGATAAAATAAATAGTGTATGACATTTCGGTAACAGCATTGTTATCATCTCCAGACAAAAGTACTTTACACTATTTATTTATTTAGATTTGGTCTTATTACCTTGTGTTTATATTCTATAATCCATGTTGTACCTCATCATTATAGTAATTTGACTGCATACTCTTTAAGGAAGTTTGTTCATGATAAGGTACAATTAGAATTATGAAATGAAATAGTTTTATACCACGTCTCTCTACAAATCTCCCCACTCCGCCTTTGCCGGTCCCAAGCCCGGATGAAAAAGGAGGAGGGGGAGCAGTAACAAGCTTACTAAAAAACCTGGGCTCAGCTGGCCCGGCTGATAGTACCCTGTAAGGGCTCCTAATCCAGGGATACAGGATGAGTTTGTACTCCATGTTAGGAGCGGCTGCACATGGCGTCTGTTCCTCATGTCAGAGGCGGCCATTTCTTTTGGAGCTAAGTCAGCCTGCCACTGAGTAGTGCTCCCAGTCTTAATGACAAAGGCTGACGCATTATACTTCACCCAGTAATGATCTCAAGCTCTACAAGCTTGATACCCTAATATGATTGAGTGAAGATAAGAAAGAAGAAGAAGAAGAACCTCCCCACAAATATATTCTTTAAGAATGAATAAGAATTTATTGTTGTCAGATATTAGGTAAATACAAAAGGAGAATTAAACATATAAATGTTTACCTCAACATTACATCATGTATCAATACTTCATCATTTTCCACACATTTCCACCAGTCCAGCCTACTACCACAAAGAAAAAAAAAGGCATTATTGCCACACATATTGTTTCAATGTCCTAAATCTATTAGAGTAGAACAACCTCCCTGTAAAAGACAACACCCAGTTTCAGAGCTAAAGTAATGTCCTTTAAGGAGAGGTGTTCTCTTACCAGAAAGTTTCTAAATACAGAAGAACCTCCCTGTAAAGGACAACACCGATTGCAGAGCCAAATTGTCCTTTAGGGAGAGGTGTCCTCTTACTGGAGAATAGCTGAAGAGTAAAAAATGGCAATTTTTATGACAAAAAAAGGACCTTTGTAGAGAGGTGTCCTCTAGTGTGAGTGTCCTCTCATGAAGGTTCTACTGTATCAGGTTTAGAGAATAGAACAGCGTCAGTAAATAAGGTGAAACATATAAAGCCTCTTTAATTTGATTGAATATAATCAAAAGGTAACAAGAACAAATTAACAATCTAGAATTATACAGTTAAACCTGTCTATAGCGCCCCCTCTTGGGACTCACCAAAATAGAGTGCTATAGAGAGGGTGGTGCTATAGACAGGTCACTTTTAATGTAAATCGCATCATACTACGTATTTAAAATCGGGCGCTATAGAGAGGGAGGCTCTATTTAGAGGGGCACTATAGACAGGTTTAACTGTATATTAGAATCAAAAGGTAACAATAAAAATCCAACAATTTAGATTATATAAAATATTTTCTAATGAAAACTTCTAATTTCCAGACAATCTCAAGTTCTTTTTACATTCCTTTATTAATGTGAAACGTTACTTTTAACAACAACAAAGATAAAGAGAGCTTGGCAGTGAGAAAGAATTACAACAAGTAGTTTCAAGAAACCTTGGAGACAAGTTCTACTTGTAATTGGAAGGACAAGATTGGAAAGGAGGGGGGATGACCTTGCACTCCCGCCATCACCTCCCTCCCCCCTGCCCCCTCCTTATCTCCCCCCCCCACCATCACATAACTGGCATCATCTTGATTAGGAAGGAAGGAAGGAAATCATTTATAATCTACTAGAGAATACGTTTTTCCTTCAAATTTTATTTGCTCCAAGTACACATGTGGCACATTTAAAAAGCCTATAGCTTTCAATCTGAAATTCTCTTTTTAATATGGTAACGTATAAAACAAGGTAATAAGACCAAATCCAAATAAATAAATAGTGTGTGACGTTTCGGTAACAGCGTTGTTACCGTCTTCAGACAAAAGTACTGAAAAAAGTACTCATTCAGTACTTTTGTCTGAAGATGATAACAAAGCTGTTACCGAAACGTCACACACTATTTATTTATTTGGATTTGATCTTATTACCTTGTTTTATAATCTATAATCCAAATTGTGCCTTATCTATTGTAGCGTGTATTATTTACATAGAAATTGAACTGGCTTTACTCTTCATCTCAAATTCATTCAATTGTTGATTGGTCCTTACATAATGATGATCTAAAAAAATTATAGTAAGCTATTGCCTTAGATTTGTTTGCTGATATTTTTGAAAGCAATATGTAAGATGAAGTGTTGGTACATTTAATTTGTTGATATAGGGCCTGCTATTAGAGAATACGTTTTTTTCCCTCAAATTTTATTTATTCCAAGTACACATGTGGCACATTTAAAAGACTAGCTTTCAATCTGAAATTCTCTTTAATATTGTAGCGTTAGAATTTTAGTCTTTGGATATCTTAAGATGTGAAAGTAAACACAAGGTAATAAGACCAAATCCAAATAAATAGTGTGTGACGTTTCGGTAACAGCGTTGTTACCATCTTCAGACAAAAGTACTGAAACGTCACACACAATTTATTTATTTATTTGGATTTGGTCTTATTACCTTGTGTTTATAATCTATAATCCAAATTGTACTTTATCGTTGCACATACTATTTATTTAGATTTGTAATTGGTCTTAATTACCTTGTGTTTTTATTCCTTTAAGACCAAAAAGCTATTTACTAAGGTATATAAATATACAGTTAAACCTGTCTATAGCGCCCCCTCTAAAAAGCGCCTCCCTCTCTATGGCGCCCGATTTTAAATACGTAGTACGATGCGATTTACATTAAAAGTGACCTGTCTATAGCATCCCCTCTCTATAGCACCCTATTTTGGTGAGTCCCAAGAGGGGGCGCTATAGACAGGTTTAACTGTATTTTTATTTATTGACAAGTTTTATTATCTTACTAGAAAAGAATATCCCTTTTGAAGAAAATTTAAGTTGAGAGCTATTTTTTTATTAATTTATTTGATTTTTACATTTATAGGTCAAGAGCTTTGTTTCAGTAAACTTCCCTCCCAGAGATGGAGTTGTATAAGACTCAGGGGGAAGGAATTGTCATTGAAGTAATTTGTTTATTTCTGATAGATTCACAAGGACAGAGATAACACTGCTGGGGATTGACAAAATATCATCATTTCAAGCAATGGTTTGCAATCCAAACTACCAAAGTAAACTTAGATAAAAGTTGCGATTAGAAATATTTATTAAACATCTGCAACTTTTTTAATGGTTGAAAGGATTCTTTTTATCTGTGTTTTATTTTTCCACTCGTGGATTTATTTATCATTGGGCAACCGATGGAAATATTTGTAGGAATTGGTTGACGTTTATATCTTTTCTTATTTTGTATATGTATTTTTTTGTAATTGATGATAGCTGATGGTTCTTTAAGGTTGTGCACTCCTTTTCCCTTTTTTTAAACACAGTTAAACCTGTCTATAGCGCCCCCTCTTGGGGCTCACCAAAATAGTGCTATAGAGAGGGGGTGTGCTATAGACAGGTCACTTTTAATGTTAAATGTTTACATTTTAATGTTTAAAATCGGGAGCTATAGAGAGGAAGACGCTATTTAGAGGGGGTGCTATAGACAGGTTTAACTGTATATATATACAATGATGAACAAAACTTATGGAAATGGAAAATCTTTGATATTACCTGTCATCTATTCTTTTTTGAAGGAGACAGAGGCAATTTTGTTCAGGGTTGGTTATCTTGGTTGTTTTCAATAAAGGTCACTGTAATATCTTTCAGAGTTATTGCTTGAATCCTGATATGCATGCTAAAAAAGTTACAACTTTCTTAAGTTTTGTCCATGAATGTATTGTCTGAATCCCGATATGCATGCTAAAAAAGGTACAACTTCCTTAAGTGTTGTCCATGAGTGTATTGTCTGAATCCCATATACAGTAAAACCCCGCTATAACGAACCCTGGATATAACGAACCTTCCCTTATAACGAACCCATGCCGATTCCCAATTCCATTCCATTGAAAATACCATCGTTATAACGAACTTTGCGATTTTTAGAATAACGAACTACCCCTATAACGAACCTATTTCGGGTCCCAAAATGATAAAATCTATTAAAAATACTATGCTTATAACGAACTTAGAATTGTAATTTTAAAAAAATAATAAAAAACAAAATTTTGAGCATGTTTAAAGCTCGCGGATCGCGATTTCAAAACAATAAATTTAGCGGCATTGTTTGTTTGATTTTTGCACTTTATTTTTGCTGTATGTTGTATAAATTTTTACACATTATACTTTTTATTAATTAGAATATCTTTGCATCCATTAAATTTGAAATATAAAAAATGCAAATGGCTTCCAAAATGAAGAAAACAAAGGCATTTTAAAAACAAAAGCATTATTTCTTTAAAAAAAAAAAGGCCATTTTCAGAACTTTTCAAAGTGAAACAACACAGGCAAAATGTTAAGAACATATTAAAATAAGAGAATATAACTCTTCTATTATAAAAGATAAAATATAAAGTTATTAAAAATTGTTACAAAGAGGAATCAACTTCAACTTTTGCCGCGATCGCGATCGTACGTTTTAGGGCAAAAAAAAAAAAAAGTCCAAATAAACGGTCCCGTGATGAAACAAAAATTATTTTTATGCCATTAACTATGGTGATTTTAAAGTCAGCAATGTTTTGCATGGCAGGTTAAAAAAAAAAACGAAATCTAGACCTAGAAGAATATGGGGAAACATGAAATGGAAGAAAAACACTAACTTTATTTGAATGGTGCAATGCTTGGAAGAAAGCTTTGAAACAACAAGGTATTAGAGCCATTTTTTCAAGTAAAAATTGTATTATATAATGTGATAATGATGTTTTAAAATCATTTCATATCTTTGAATATATGTTTAATAAAACTTTGCCTAGGATTTGTCTTGATTTTTAACTTAGACATAGAGGTACATGTATGTTAATCATAAGAAGAACCTATTATCTAATGATTTCTATTATTATTCAGTATTAATATAAGGAAATTAGTCAATTAAGGGAATTAAAATAAAGTGACCACTATTAAGAGGCAGCCTCTACTTGTGTGTATGGCTGCTTTTTAATTATACAGTCTAAAATTTTTGAAAAGTAAAAAAAAAATAGTTAAACCGTGGCTATAGTGAACCGTGGCTATAGTGAACCAAAAGCTCTGTCCCATTGGGGTTCACTATAGAGGGGTTTTACTGTACATACTAAAAGGTACAACTTCCTCAAGTTTTGTCCATGAGTGTATGGTCTGAATCCCGATATACATGCTAAAAGGTACAACTTCTTTAAGTTTTGTCCATGAGTGTATTGTCTGAATCCCGATATACATGCTAAAAGGTGCAACTTACTTAAGTTTTGTCCATGAGTGTATTGTCTGAATCCTGATATGCATGCTTAATGGTACAAATTCCTTAAGTTTTGTCCATGAGTGTATTGTCTGAATCCCGATATACATGCTAAAAGGTACAACTTCCTTAAGTTTTGTCTCCATGAGTGTATTGTCTGAATCCCGATATACATGCTAAAAGGTACAACTTCCTTAAGTTTTGTCCATGAGTGTATTGTCTGAATCCCGATATACATGCTAAAAGGTACAACTTCCTTAAGTTTTGTCCATGAGTGTATTGTCTGAATCCCGATATACATGCTAAAAGGTACAACTTCCTTAAGTTTTGTCCATGAGTGTATTGTCTGAATCCCGATATACATGCTAAAAGGTACAACTTCTCTAAGTTTTGTCCATGAGTGTATTGTCTGAATCCCGATATACATGCTAAAAGGTACAACTTCTCTAAGTTTTGTCCATGAGTGTATTGTCTGAATCCCGATATGCATGCTAAAAAAGGTAAAACATCCTTAAGTTTTGTCCATGAGTAAATTTTTGCCAATTTTTTTCAGATGTGTGGTGGAATCAAAGAGTTCTGTTGAGCATAGACCTCAGTACATATGTGAGAGTACATTATTAAACTCCACACATAGTCACAATATATCAATCAGGATAATTGCAATAATTTCAATAAACTCCGCCCTTGCCGGTCCCAATCCTGGATGAAAAAGGAGGAGGGGGAGCAGCAACAAGCTCACTAAAAAAAACCTGAGCTTAGCTGGCCTGGCTGATAGTACCTTGTAAAGGCTCCTAATCCAGGGATACACGATGAGCAGCCTTTGTACTCCATGTTAGGAGCAGCTGCACATGGCGTCTGTTCCTCATGTCAGAGGTGGTCATTTCTTTTGGAGCTCTGTTGGCCTCCCACTGAGTAGTGCTCCCAGTCTTAATGACAAAGGCATTCTACTTCACCCAGTGTGGAGATAAGAAGAAGAAGTAGGCTCCTGATCATGGTATACAGGATGAAAAACTGAGATAACAAGACTACAGCCATAAATTTACATTATTTCTCATATTTACATACATTTTTATCAAAGAGTAGAACTATTATAGAGTAGAACATCCATGGAAAGAATACTCCCACTAGAGGACATCTCTATAAAAGAAGAGTTTTCATCACCAAAATTACCATTTTTAACCAATTAGTCACGCTCCAGTAAGAGGACACCTCTCGCTAAAGGTCACATTGGCTCTGCCACTAGATGTCTTTACGGGAAGATTCTACTGTATTTCTATATATTTTTATTGTACAGTAGAACCTACATGAGAGAAGACACTCTCATTAGAGGATATCTCTCTATAAAGTTATCAGCATCATATTCAATTCTTTCTTAATCAATTCTGTCACCGTCGGCGTTGCCCGGGTCATTCGGCTAGTCTCTCTATAAAGAACAGTTTTCATCACCAAAATTACCATTTTCAATTAATTAGCAACTCTCCAGTAAAAGGATACTTCTCCCTAAAGGTCACACTTTGGCTCTGTAACTAGGTATTCTTTACAAAGAGGTTTATCACAAGTGGACTCTAAATATATTTTCTATTCCCTTACAGACACAATATGTATTTATATGAAAAAGCAAGTAAAAATAAAAAGGTCAGGTGTTAGTATTAATATCAAAAAAAGGCATATCCTGACCACAATTTTATATAATATAAAAATCAAAATTATTAATAATGTGAATAGCGCTTTCCTCTCTATAGTGCCCGATTTTAAACATTAAAATATAAACATTTTACATTAAAATTGACCTGTCTATAGCACCCCTTCTCTATAGCACCCTATTTTGGTGAGTCTCAAGAGGGGACGTTATAGACAGGTTTAACTGTAGTTTTTGATTTGGGAATTATAATCTTAAAATTAAATACAAATTTTATATAATATATTTCTATGAAAAATAGACACTTCAGCCAGTTAGAGTTTTTTTATTTTCTCAAAATTTCGACCAAAATCTTTTATCTTCGTCAGGAGAAGAACAATTTTTAATGCCTTGCCAAATGCTTTATTTACTTCTCCTGACGAAGACAAAATATTTTTGTTGAAACGTTGAGAAAATAAAAAACTCTAACTGGCCGAAGTGTCTATTTTACATAGAAATATGAATGTCGGCCAGGCAACCTCTATTTTTACGATAAATATAAAATATGTTGTAATATATTCCAATATATACCTATATCCATATGTATTATAGTTATAATGTAATTGCCAAGGTAACAAAATTTCGAGTGAGTGACAGTCGGGGCCTGTAGGAGGAAAAAGGTCCGAAAAACAAGTCGGGTTCCCAGGTGTGCCCCTTTCTTACTCAAACAGATTTGTCCGCTTTGAGACACGATGATTGACAGACCCCTCTACACAGATCTCCCCTGACCGGTGTCGGCTACACTTACTCTCTCGTTATCTCTATGGTGACATTCAACATGTCTCGTCCTTCTGTGTAATCCCAATCACGTCTGAACCCACTCTAAACATTGTGGCCACCAGGACTGCAACCAACATGCCACAGTCATCCTACAAGATACAACACCTACATTACTACATATATATATTGTTGTGTGTCAACAAGTAGCCGACCGATGGCACACGGGAGTATTACAAATTATTTTATTTATTTATTTATTATTATTATTATTAATTACTTATCATAGAAACGGCACCACAGAGAGGACGAGGTTAAATTGTATTTGACCATTGACCACCGTTTTGCGGCAATGTAATGTGTTATATTTTTAAAAAATATTTTTTCTTGACCGGCGAACAAAAGATGTCCTGTCACAGCTATAACCCCTCCAACAGCCACACCGATGAGAAACCAGACCCCAACGACCCTCCGAGACCGGACCACGAACCCAGCACTGGAATGAACCCTGGTGACCATAACCCACCAGGACAATACACTGCAGTCTCTTAATAAAGTGAGCATTACATCCCCACCTCAGTCTCATCAATATACATATGTAAATATAGATGGAATATTTGCCGGGAGGATATTGATCTAAAGAGACAAAGGTCGCCTCTCCCGTCAAAATAGATGTCAAAACTAGACGCTATTTAGTCCACCCTAGACTGATGAGGGCCATTAGCCCGAAACCATGGTCTCTAGGTGGACGCTTTTCAGTTTGCCAAAGCTGGTGTTGTGGCTTTGTCACCGACCCGAGGCCTCTAGTTACGGCGACGATCAATAGATGGCGTCTAGTTTTGACATCTATTTTGACAGGAGAGGCTACCTTTGTCTCTATACATATGTAAATACGCCAGTTAATACTCCAGCCAGATGGAAAGAGCGAGTAGAAAGTGGGAGAATGTAGCTCAATAAATAAAACCCCTTCCTTGTTAGCTTCCCTCCATTCTTCCTTCCTTCCTTCCTTGTGGCCACTTCCTACCACATCCTCTAATTATATATAGCTTTCTAAAAGAGAACACACTGCACTTGATAATTACAAAATTTATTAGGGCAATCAAAACAAAATGATATATTATTTAGTTATTTTGATACATTTGAAAGCTAATGTTTATCTTTATACAGTAGAACTTCCCTTTAGAGAGTAGAGCGAAATCCCCGCTAGATGACACCTCTCTATAAAGAACAGTTTTCATTTTCAAAAATACCATTTTTACTGAGGGGAGAAGTTCGACCACACCTCCCTGCGGTGGACCCTTGGAATATTCTACCAAATTCTGGTTCATTTCAAAGGTGACTAACATGGCAACGGCACCCATTTTCCAATATTAGACACGACAACAACAACCACCATTTTTACTATTTAGCAACTCTCTGGTAAAAGGACACCTCTCCCTAAAGGACACTTTGGCTCTGCAATTAGGTGTTGTCCTTTACAGAGAGGTAGTTCTACTGTAGCAACTCTCCAGTAAGAAGACACCTCTCCCTAAAGGACACTTTGGCTATACAATTAGGTGTTATCCTTTACAGGGAGGTAGTTCTACTGTATATATATCATCAAAGACTAATTCTGTATACTTTACTGTGATGAGAGAATGCTTGGCTCATCGTTGGTAAAACCCTCTTGATAGTTTCACCAAATTGATCTACATAGTTGAGAAGGTTCTCCAATGATGAGCCAAACCCGGTCATCACTTTTATTCCATCATTGTAGGATATTTGTATGATAAGGTACAATTTGGATTATAGATTATAAACACAAGGTAATAAGACCAAATCCTAATGATAAGGTACAATTTGGATTATAGATTATAAACACAAGGTAATAAGACCACATCCTAATGATAAGGTACAATTTGGATTATAGATTATAAACACAAGGTAATAAGACCAAATCCTAATGATAAGGTACAATTTGGATTATAGATTATAAACACAAGGTAACAAGACCACATCCTAATGATAAGGTACAATTTGGATTATAGATTAGAACTACAAGGTAATAAGACCACATCCTAATGATAAGGTACAATTTGGATTATAGATTATAAACACAAGGTAATAAGACCAAATCCAAATAAATAGTGTGTGACGTTTCGGTAACAACTATCCGTTATTGTAACAACAATCCGTAACATTTGCGAAACGTCACAAACGTTTCATGAATTTTGGATTGGGTCTTGTTACCTTTTGTTTTCTAAATATTTTGATGAAAACACTGATTCTGGAAATCTTACTGAAATGACATATAATAAATTATTTATATGGGGTCAGGTGAAAGAATGGTCTAAACTGTTGGTTTTCAACTGCTACAACCCGGGATCAAATCCTGCATTGGGCACTTTTTTCTAATTTAAAAAATGTTCCAATGGCCCCCGATTCTTGCAAAAGTTCGACCCCACCAGCGAGTGCAACTAACCAAACAGGGCTCTGGCACATTTGTAAATGTAAAAGTCGAACTGCTTTTCATATGTGCAGACATGTGGTGCGCTTACAGTAAAAGCAGTCGCTAACTACCCACCATGATTATAATGGCCTGTACCACATGTACTAGGGATAATAAAAAAAATGAAAAAAAAACAAACTTATTTGGCTATTATAATTACTTTGTGATAAATGTGATTATCTAAAGAACAGGTGTTGTGTGATATTGGGAGACAGGTGGAAAAGAAGATCAATAATTGATCGTCAGTGAGAGAGGTCCGACATTGAGGGTTAGCGAGGGTTGATTCAGCATTATGTGGTCAAACACCTCTCTGGAGTTACCATCTGATAAGCAACCAACCACCTTTCCATACTCATTAATTACCAGGCTGTATCAAAAGTTTTTTCCGATAAAAAGGATTTTGAAACACATTAAATAATATTGTTCTGAAAATAGAGCAATCCATATTTAATTCATTAGATAATTAAAAGCCATATATTGGATTTAATAAAAGATTTATTTTGCCAATATTTCGGTTGGCTGAATGCCAACCTTTACCAAGGTATTATAACATATTTAATGTGTGTCTAATAAAGGTTGGCGTTCAGCCAACTGAAATATTGGTAAAATAAATGATATTTTGATCCAATATATGACTTTTTAATTAATGTGATTAAATAATATATTAACAAAAAAAATGTTATTTCTAAACCCTAATGCATTATTTCAATTAGTTGGAGCTTGCTTATTGAACGTGGGACTAAACCTTTGTTTATTTAAACTTTATTGGCACAAGGTAAAAAGATCAATTCTTTTATTCAACACACTATTCAAGATTCAACACACTATTTATTATGATTAGGTCTTATTACCTTGTGTTTATAATCTCTAATCCATTATATATTTGAGAATTGAGGAATATATTATATTATGCTATTTTTTCAATCAATATAAGGATAAATTTCTACAAATATTCAAAGATGATGAAAAATGGAGAATCGTTTCTCTCAATTAAGCTGGAAAACTTAACAATTTGGCTATAAAATTTGTTTTTAAGTATAGATCAGATAATTTATAATACAATATAATGTGGCTTATGATTGTAGAACGACATTTGAAAACTATCCCGCATGTGTTTCTTTTGAACGAAAAATTCAAAATTTATTTTAAGGAGAAATAACGATTATTTCTAACCTTAGGGATGAAGTATGAAAGGATGAATTATGAAGAGTAATGATAAACGGAAAAATAAAAGTATCCAGGAATGGGAATCAAACCCACAGTGTTCCGCTTACCCGGCAGATGCCATGTCCACTAGGCTACCTGTTGGGTTCGATTCCCATCCCTGGACACTTTATTTTTCCGTTTATCATTACTCTTCACAATTCATCCTTTCATACTTCATCCCTAAGGTTAGAAATAATCGTTATTTCTACTTGAAATATATTTTTTTTTTATGTCGTTCTACGATCAGATAATATGTTTGATTATAGATTATAAACACAAGGTAATAAGACCAAATCCTAATAAATAAATAGTGTGTGACGTTTCGGTAACAGCGTTGTTACCATCTTCAGACAAAAGTACTAAATGAGAAATTTTACCACAACATGTTTTAAATAGTTACTGTTATCAAGTGTGTAAACAAGATAGCAGATAAGAAGAAGATATTTTTCTGAGAAACACAATATTATTCTTAGAATTAAAAGTGGAAAAAACCCTACACACTATTTATTTATTTGGATTGGGTCTCATTACCTTGTTTTATATATCAAATTGTTTTTAAAAGGTTTTTAATTTTTGATATTGATATATATTCACTGTTGTAAAATAAATAGAGTTTCCAAAATAGATTTTCAAACTTTCAGACTTGTCAATCCTTAAACAGGAGTATCACGTTAAATTTTTTTTTTTTTTTGCTTATCCCTAGTACACGTGGTACAGGCCATGATAATCATGGTGGGTAGTTAGCGACTGCTTTTTACTGTAAGCGCACCACATGTCTACACATGTGAAAGCAGTTCGACTTTGCACTTACAAATTGCCAGAGCCCCATTTGGTTACTTGCACTCGCTGGTGGGGTTGGACTTTTGCAAGAATCGGGGCGCCATTGGAGCATTTTTTTTTTTTAAACAGAAAAAAAAGTGTCCAATGCGGGAATCGAACCCGGGTCGTAGTGGTCGAAAACCAAATGTTTTAATCAGCCTTCCACCGACCCCCCACGTCATTAATTTGTTAATATGATACTTCTGTTAAAGGACTGACACAAGTCTGAAAGCTTGAAAATAAAAAGTTGTACAAGAAACTTAACCCTGGAAACTTTATTTATTTTTTATCTATATATATAAAAATGAATGTATGTGTGTCTGTCTGTCTGTCCTTTATGCCTGACCAAACCACTCATTGGATCGCCATGAAACTTTGGGAAGTTATTTAGTATAGTACTGGGAAGGTTTCTAGCAAATACAATTTTTGAAATAACTTTTCGCCTAGAAATAATCAAGATAAATATTCTAATTTATCTGTTATAATTCAACAATCTGCTCTAAATATTATCATGATGATACGATGATTTTGTAATGTAGAAAATTAGGAAAGACAAAATTCAGGATGACACGGCAATTTATTTGAGACAAGAATAATGATACAATTCCAAGGCAAGATACTATTCCTTTAACTTCCAATTACCGAGGGAACCAATTAATATTGATTTTATTCAACTTATCAAGTATTTTTCAAGGGACCGGGAAAAAATGTTCACTTTATTGAGAGATTCGTTAGACAAACCTTTACTCGGGTAAAACCCGGGCGAAGCCGGGTACGTCCATACAAGAATAATGATACAATTCCAAGGCAAGATACTATTCCTTTAACTTCCAATTACCAAGGGAACCAATTAATATTGATTTTATTCAACTTATCGAGTATTTTTCAAGGGACCGGGAAAAAATATTCACTTTATCGAGAGATTCGTTAGACAAACCTTTACTCGGGTAAAACCCGGGCGAAGCCGGGTACATCCATACAAGAATAATGATACAATTCCAAGGCAAGATACTATTCCTTTTACTTCCAATTACCGAGGGAACCAATTAATATTGATTTTATTCAACTTATCGAGTATTTTTCAAGGGACCGGGAAAAAAATGTTCACTTTATCGAGAGATTCGTTAGACAAACTTTTACTCGGGTAAAACCCGGGCGAAGCCGGGTACGTCCGCTAGTTATATCATAAATCAGAGATGAACGTTTATTTATATATTTATTGTCTTTTTTTAAAATGTGGTTGCAAGAAAATAAGACCAAATCAAAATAATTGTATGTGTTATTTGGATAATTAAATTATTTGGATTAGGTTTTCTTGAACACATTATTAAATTATTTGGATTAGGTCTTATTTTCTTGTATCTATAATCCAAATTGTGCTTTATCATTAAATGTAGTTATTTGTAGTTATTATAAGAAATTTAATTTTAGTCTAAAATTTATTTTTTTATAAACTATGGTTATAAAATCTATAATATATATAGTTTTTATGCTTTCTAAATATATATAAAAAATTATATAATAGTAATAATTAAAGTGTGGTGTTACATATTGACGCTACGTTATTTTTTGTTAAATTTCTAATATTAAAAAAAAAGGTATCTAATTTTTTAATATTCAATTTGTAAATAATTCAAACAATTAGATTAATAAAAATAGAATGTTTTTAATTATTTCGCCACGTTTTATTACCTGTCACATTGTGAGAATTTAAATGCCATCGGAGCAACAATGTTTACAAGTGGTCAACTATAAAAGAGCGTTTAAAAAGGATTTTAATAGCGTGACTAACCTTCTATAAAAGATCAATATATTTTTACATACCTTTAAAATGTGGGGGGAAATAAATAAAATTAGTGTGACATTTCTTAAGCTCGTATATTAGGAAGAAAAAATTCACTAACAATAATAAATATTAAGTAACTTTCATCTTGACCTGCATACGATGTCTCCCCTCGACAACAAACAGGGTAGCTAGATAAATAAAAAGTTATTTTTCTCCTGTCAAATTGATTTCTTCCAAAAATAATAATTAAAGATTATGATGCTATATTTAAACAGAAGATGTAAAAAAAATTATAGTTAAAATTAACTGAGTTAATACAGTTTTATTGAAGAATAAATTTAATATAATAGACATTTTAATATATATGAATAATTGTAAGCAAATATTTCCAAATAATTTATATATATATATATACCCTGTAAAATAAAATAAAATAGTTAATATTTCATGCCCCTGTTTTTTTAATAAATCGCCTAAAAAATATATTTTTAAATAATTGTCATTGATAGATGTCAGTAGGATCGTTTCCATAGTGATAAGTTTGTTTACTACCCATGTTTGTACTTTAAATTTAGGTAAAAGCTTCGAACGCTTTTATAGACTTTTATTGCAATTATCGTGCTATAGACATATTGGTATACGTTACTTTAAAGAAGTATAATAAGTTTTTATTAAAGCAAAATATTTATAATATATAATCTTAAAATAACTTTTTAACTGGCAACATTATATTTTACTTTTATTTTAGAGATATATATTTTAAAAATGCCAGTTAGATCCGAATCTTGGAGAGGCCAGCGTTATTTCAAATCAGATAAAATTTTTAGTAACCCAGACGAGAAAGATGAATCCCCATATCCAAGGTATAAATAAACTTTGTATTTAATTGTTCTAATTCTTTTTCGTTATTAATATTATTGTGATGAAAAAAGAGGGAGAAATATTGATGTTTTATTTTATTCATTAATCTATACTTAAGGATACAAAAAAGTAAGACCTAATTCAAATAATTTATTAGTGTGTGACGTTTCGGTAACAACATTGTCACCATCATCAGACAAAAGAATAAAATGAATAAATAAAAATATAATAAAAACATTCTTTTGTCTGATGATGGTGACAATGCTGTTGCCTGAAAAAATCACACACTAATAAATTATTTGGATTAGGTCTTATTTTCTTGTATTATAATCCAAATTGTGCTTTATCATGCATTATTCTATTATAAGTTTTTTTATAAGAAACTTTTCCCTGGATGATTTTTCTCTCTCAAATGATTGATGTAATTCTAGTGTACTTTATTGCTTCTCTTAGTCATCTTGGTGTTGTGTTGTTGTTGCTTATTCCTCAAGTCGTTTATATGATCTCCATTAGGTTCCATTGTCTCAGCTTTTCTCTTTTGCCTTTGCCGGTCCCAAGCCCGGATGAAAAAGGAGGAGGGGGAGCAGTAACAAGCTCACTAAAAAACCTGGGCTCAACTGGCCCGGCTGATAGTACCCTGTAAGGGCTCCAGGGATACAGGATGAGCAGCGTTAGGAGCGGCTGTACATGTCGTCTGTTCCTCATGTCAGAGGTGGTCATTTCTTTTGAAGCTAAATCGGCCTGCCACTGAGTAGTGCTCTCAGTCTTAATGACAAAGGCATTCTACTTCACCCAGTGTGGAGATAAGAAAGAAGAAGAAGAAGAAGCTTTTCTATTATAGTCCTGGGGTAGTTATCTTGGTTCATTATAAATCAACCAAAATATTGAGATATAAATAACACTTTTGTGTGGTTTTGTTATCAACCAAAGTCTATTAGATTACACACAGTAACAAAGATTTTGCATAGTTTATATGTATTTTGACAGGTGATGCATTATTTATTTTCTAATATTAAAGAAAAAAAAATGCAGTAAAAGGTCCATTTTGTTCATAAAATTGATCTAACAACTTTTCCAGTTAAACAACTTTATAATAGATTCATAGCATTTAATAAAGAATCATTGAAACTCATGGACAAAACTTAAGGAAGTTGTACCTTTTAGCATGTATATCGGGATTCAGACAATACATTCATGGACAAAACTTAAGGAAGTTGTACCTTTTAGCATGTATATCAGGATTCAGACAATACACTCATGGACAAAACTTAAGGAAGTTGTACCTTTTAGCATGTATATCGGGATTCAGACACACACAAGATAACCAAGTGTGAACAGAATTGACTCGTCTCCTAAAAAAAAAAAATTAGACGACCAGCAACATCAAAGACTTTCCATCTAATTTTTGTCCCTGAGTGTATGTATATACAGGAGTCTACGGGTGTGCCCAGGATGACCAAGGAGTTTATCAAGAGACTCTGTAGACAACAGAAGCTCTACCAGACCCCGTACTTGAACGACACCCTCTACCTCCACTACAAAGGTAGATACCACAGCCTCTACAGATGTATACAAGATGTATTAGAGTGCAATCTGTTATAGGAATTTTTAACTATTTTTGAAGCGCATGTTTATCTTTAAGTAAAACAATTTTATACTTCCACTTAGTGCAATGATCAAATGATAAGGTACAATTGTGATAATAGATTCTAAAGATTATACAGTTATCAGCGTCATAATCAATTCTTTCTTAATCAATTCTGTCACCGTTTGCTTTTGTGAATGGAATAAATACCCAAATATGGCCATTTCTCATAACCATCGGTGGTTCAGTGGTAGAATGCTCGCCTGCCACGCGGGCGGCCCGGGTTCAATTCCTGGCCGATGCATTTTTTTTTTTTTTTACAATTTTTAAAACTCATTTATATATTATACAAGAATGACATCCACGGCGCCAATTTATAATTGTAACGAATAGTATTTGAGTAAAAGCATTTAATCGGGTGAAACCCGGCCGTTGCCAGGGTCATTCGGCTAGTAGATTATAAACACAAGGTAATAAGAACAAATCCACATAAATAAATAGTGTGTGACATTTCGTTAACAGCGTTGTTACAGAATCGATAGATGCAGTACTTTTGTCTGATGATGGTAACAACAACCCTGTTACCTGAAACGTCACACATTATTTATATATTTGGATTTGGTCTTATATTACCTCATGTGTTTGCAATGATTAAAAATAATGGAATGGCTTGGCTCATCTGTGGTCAACCCTTCCAGAGGTTTCGCTAGTTTTAATCTACCCTACCGCTCTAATATTGTATTTTGGGCTGTTTTGATTTCATACTGATAAGGGTTCAGTTTCAGTACAAAAGCAAAGCAGTCCAATACAATATTAGAGGTATGCGGTTGAAACCACTAAGGAGGTTTACCACTGATGAGCCAAGCCCTCCATCATTTTAATCATTGCAGATGATAAGGTACAATTTAGATTATAGAGTAGAAACACAAAATAATAAGAATAAAATCCAAATAAATATAAAGTGTGCAATGTAACAGCTTTGTTACCATCATCAGACAAAAGACTGAATCTATAATTTTTCAGTACTTTTGTAATGATGATGGTAACAATGCTGTTACACAAACCTCACACTCTATTTATTAATTTGTATTTGGTCTTATTTTACCTTTTTTTTTTTTTATCATTGCTGTAAGAGCAGTAGAAATATTAATTTATTTAAAAAGAAGTCAATGAGTCAAAATTAGTTTGAATTTTTTTATCCTTTGCTATTGAAGGGTGTGGCGTTAGTTGTTGTTTCTTTCACATGGGTATTGTTTGACATTCCTACGTCACTCTCGTTTTCTTTGGAGACTGTATATATGGAACTCACACAGAATTACCAAGGCTAAATAATTGAGAACTGCAGTAAAACTCCTCATTAAGGACTTTACTGGGATCAACAGTGTGTGTATGTGGTTCTTATTGAAGCTCTACTCACACTTATGGACAAAATTTAAGAAGGTGGAAAGTCCTTGATGTTGCCCGTTGTCTGTTTGTTTGTTTTTTTGTTTTAAGGAGACAATTTTCCTTTTTGTGAAAAAATAGTACAAATGTGATATTATACTGGGATAAGGTGCATAAATTATGAAAAACAAAAAAAGGCATCTCCTTATTGTGCAACTGAAACTTTTCTTTTTCATAATCTTCCTTAAGTTTTGTCCATGAGTGTAGTCTTGAAGGAACCTGATTGAGGGGAGCCACACCAGTCTTAGAACTGAATCACCTGAAATTACAAAACCTATTGGATAAAAAAGAATGCTGCTACAATGCAGAACCTCCATGAGAGGACACTATCCCTAGAGGACACCTCTCCCTAAAGGACACTTTTGCACTGAATTTTGATGTCCTTTACATAGAGGTTCTACTGTACCTGGGGCATGTGTATTGTAGTGGTACTGGCTATCAGGGTGTATGTAGAGAGCAAATCTTCTTTTTTCTTATCTCCACTCAACAATCATATCAAGCTATCAAGTCTGTAGAGCTTGTTGATGGTGTCTGCTCGGGATGACTAGAACTCATCAATAGATGAGTCAATATAGTCAATGATGTAGTTTGGGGTTGTAGGTTGACACTTAGTACATAGTGAGAAAACCTTGTAAACATTCTGGAAAGTCATTGTCCGTAGATGACCAGACTTAAGTTTGGAAATCAAAAACTTCTGTTCTCTTGGGAGGACAGAATTGGTGCTTGTCCCTCCTGCTCTGTACCAGTCATGGGCAGCATTAGATTTCCATTCCTGATGGTATTGGGTCTTGATGATATGGAGGAGGTCTCTTTTCTCTAGTGGGTGGTAGATTCTCTGGCTTCAGGTTGGCTAAGAGCTTCAGATTTTGCCATCGAGTCTGCCAGGTCGTTTCCAAGAATTCCAACATGAAGCCTTTGTACTGTAAAGATTTGAAGAGAGACAAAAGATAATAAGACCAAATACAAATAAATAAATAAATAGTGTGTGACATTTCGGTAACAGAGCTGTTACCGAAATGTCACACATTAATTATTTATTAGGATTTGGTCTTATTACCTTGTGTTTATAATCTATACTCCAAATTGTACCTTATCATTAGGATGTGGTCTTATTACCTTGTGTTTATCTATATATATAAAATTGAATGTCTGTGTGTGTGTGTGTGTCTGTTTGTGTGTCCTCTATGGATTCAAAAACCATACATCCAATCGCCGTGAAATTTTGGGATATTATTAGGTGTATCTCCGGAAAGGTTTACGAAAAATAATTTCTTGAATATCTTTAATATCCTTAGAGTTATTTGCAGATTTGTAGCTTTAACTCGCAAGCAGCGCCGCCATTGAGACCGAGATAGGCTTAGGTTTTGGTCCACGCCTGATGACCTTGGGTCTTTCAGGGCTAATATATTAAGTAAAACTAATTCAAATATTAGTGCTTTAGTGCTATCTCCTTGAGGTTACCGATTTAAAAGTTTATTTTCTAATTTTAGATTTATAGGAAACATATTTTATTTTAAGTATTGTACTTTATGAAACATATTTTATTTTAAGTATTGTACTTTATTTTAAAAAGATTAAATAATTGTGCAAGACGATATATATGATATATAAAAATCAAAAGAAATACTGAGTATCGTTTAAATATTAAATTCGAATAAATATAAATGCGATACTAAAAATTAAATTTTAGGATGCGCCTCGAAATATTGGGATATTATTAGGTGTATCTCCGGAAAGTTTTACGAACGGAGATAGGCTTAGGTCTGCCCCCCCGTCCGGCCACCGGCCATTGGACAGTCCAAGTTCCCACCGACCAATCAGAGGGATCAAGAGCCCCCACCCCCGTCCGGCCGCCGGCCAATCAGAGGGATCAATAGGTCCTGGCGCGCGGGGGGCAGGTGACCTCCGGGAACAACGTCCATCTTCCATAAACGACCATGATTCTATTCAACTTATCGAGTATTTTTCAAGGGACCGGGAAAATATGTTGATAAAATGATGATTTTGTATTGTAGAAAATTAGGAAAGACAAAATTCAGGAAGACACGGCACACAGGGACCGGGAAAAAATAATCACTTTATCGAGAGATTCACGACCATGATTTTATTCAACTTATCGAGTATTTTTCAAGGGACCGGGAAAATGTGTTCACTAGATAAAACGATGATTTTGTAATGTAGAAAATTATGAAAGACAAAATTCAGGATGACACGGCACACAGGGACCGGGAAAAAATGTTCACTTTATCGAGAGATTCAAATTTACGAGTTTCAAATTAACAAAATATATCATTTTTCTTTATAAGTTTATAAGTTTTATAAGTTTTTATAAGTTCGTTAGACAAACCTTTACTCGGGTGAAACCTCGGGCGAAGCCGGGTACGTCCGCTAGTAATCTATAATCCAAATTGTACCTTGTCATTAGGATGTGGTCTTATTACCTTGTGTTTATAATCTATAATCCAAATTGTACTTTCTTCTTTCTTATCTCCTCTCAATCATATCAGGGTATCAAGCCTGTATGAAGAGAGAGGGTGGGGTGTGCAGGATTCTCCAAGATAGAGAACCTGGAGGAGTACACAGGACTGAAGTGTCTATGGCTGGAGAACAATGGGATTGAGAAGATAGAGAACCTGGGAGAATGCCGTAACCTACGCTGCCTCTATCTCCAGCAGAACCTGCTCCATGAGATCGTCAACTTGGAGCCTCTGCAACAGCTGGACACCATCAACCTCTGCAACAACTTCATCTCTACCATCTCCAACCTCAGTGAGTGCCTGGCTACCCCAGGACATACAGACATTGGATGTTCTAAACAGGACCTTTGGGAGAGGCTGCTGCTTATCATCAAACAGCTTGGGGAGCATGGATTAATGGAATTTGTGTAATCTTTACACAAGGGGATATGATACAACTACAACTGGTTTACAAGCCATGATAATCATGGTGGGTAGTTAACGACTGCTTTCTATCTTAAGTGCACCACACATGTCTACACGTCTGAGAGGATTTCCGTTAATTTATTTTTTGACACATGTCTACACAAAGTGTGCCTGGATCACGGTGTCATAATTAACGAAAGCTACACCTTTATAACCGATTCCACTTGCCCAAAATGTAGCTTGGCACCTGCAGCTCCAGAAAACATTTTTGGCTTACATTAGATGTACTAAACAGGACCTTTGGGAGAGTCCGCTGCTTGTCATCAAACAGCTTTGGGAACATGAACTCATGGAATCCGTGTAATCTTTATACAAGGGGATAAGAAACAACAACAACAGGAGTATTACCTTCTAAATTTAGATTTAGAACAGGTCATCTCAAGCCATTTAAGATAGAAAATAACAACAAAATCTACCCCATTTGCCCAAAATGTAGCTTGGCACCTGCAGCTCCAGAACACATTTTGGCTTGTAATAGATGTACTAAACAGGACCTTTGGGAGAGGTCGCAGCTTATCATCAAACAGCTTGAGGAGCATGTACTCATGTATTTGTGTAATCTTTACAGCCAAAAGGCAGAGAGAAATGATAACAGGTAGAGATGGATATTTTGTCAAGAGGAGATTGTGATCTAAATAAAGGGAGTCTCTATCTTCAAAATACAGTAAAACACTGTTAAAAGTAACCTGGGGTATAGCAAACCTCCCTTATATAACAAACCTGAAATAATCCCCATTTTTAAAAAATTCATTTATAGAGAACTCTATGGCTAGAGTGAACCACAGGTTTCAGTCCCATTGGGGTTTCACTATAGAGGGGTTTTACTGTAGATGCTCTCTTAAACTATAAGTGCCTTATATTGACTTATCTCCACATACACACACACACACACAAAAGCCTTTATTAAGACACACAGGTCTTACAGAGGATTCTCCTTGGGGTTACAAAACGGAGAAACCTATGAAAGTGGGAAATATACAAAGGGGTAAAAATGGAGAAAGATTATATACACATGGTAAATATATACAAATTATTATTGGAATAATCCTATGGAAAATAAGAAAAAAAAATTGTAAATATGGATGGAAGAAGTGGAGAGTGAAAAGAGGAAAGAAAACAGGTATTTACATATGGAACATACATATAATGGAACAAGTCAATTTAAGTTCTTCTGCTCACACAGTGACTTATCTCCACATACTAACGGACTCAGGTCGGTAACAAAGCCACAACACCAGTAAACTGAGAAGTGTCCACTTAGAGACCATGGTTTCTGGCTAATGGCCCTCGTCAGTCTAGGGCGGACTTTATTACATGATATCTACAAGGGATCTAGTGGAATCTTCACAATCTGCCAAAGAAGTGATAAAGCACAATTTGGATTATAGATTATAATACAAGAAAACAAGACCTAATCCAAATAATTTATTAGTGTGTGACGTTTCGGCAACAACATTGTCACCATCATCAGACAAAAGAATAAATGAGAAAACATGTTACAGCAAGTTCTTATATAGTCCTGTTATCAAGTGTTTAAACAAGATAACAGATAAGGAAAATAGTTTTTAAGTCAACTTGAAATATTCTTCTTAGAATTAAAAGTGGATTTTTTTTTAAAATATATGCCTTTAATTATATTTAAAAAAAAAAAAATCCACTTTTAATTCTAAGAAGAATATTTCAAGTTGACTTAAAAACTATTTTCCTTATCTGTTATCTTGTTTAAACACTTGATAACAGGACTATATAAGAACTTGCTGTAACATGTTTTCTCATTTATTCTTTTGTCTGATGATGGTGACAATGTTGTTGCCGAAACGTCACACACTAATAAATTATTTGGATTAGGTCTTGTTTTCTTTTAGCATGTTGATTTGGTTTCCCTGCTACTTCCCCATTAGGCGCATGTTTAGTGGTGAACTGTAACTCTAGATAATTTGAGAGTCTTATACTTAAAGAGCCATACATTCAACCTGGTGAGGAAACGTAAGATCTGTAATGTGCCGATGTTTTCTTGCATGTGTCAGGTAGGTGTTGTCTGATGCAGGCTGTCTGCCGGTGCTGAACACCCTCCAGATCAGCCATAACCGGCTGACAACACTGCAGGACGTGGAGCACCTGGCCCTGTGTAGCTCCATCTCTGTGCTGGACATGTCGCACAATCACCTGGAGGACCCTGGCATTGTGGACGTCCTCTCTTCTATGCTCTCTCTGGTCTGTCTTTCTATCTTTGGTCTGTACAGCCCCCTACTATCTCTTGTCTGTCTTTCTGTCTGTCTCTCTTTGGTCTGTACAAGCCACTAGTTTCTGGTCTGTCTTTGGTCTGTATATTCCCTGCTCTCAGGTCTGTCTTTCTCTTTGACCTGTACAGTCCCCTGTTCTCTCTGGTCTCTACAGGTCCCTGCATTCTCTGTCTTTCTATCTTTTGTCTGTACAGTCCCTTACTATCTCTGGTCTGTCTTTCTATCTTTTGTCTGTACAGTCCCTTACTATCTCTGGTCTGTCTTTCTATCTTTGGTCTGTACAGTCCCTTACTATCTCTGGTCTGTCTTTCTATCTTTGGTCTGGACAGTCCCTTACTATCTCTGGTCTGTCTTTCTATACCATTCTCTCTGGTCTGTTAAGGCCCCTGCTCTTTCTGGTCTGTCTTTCTATCTTTGGTCTGGACAGTCCCTTACTCTCTCTGGTCTGTCTTTCTATACCATTCTCTCTGGTCTGTTAAGGCCCCTGCTCTTTCTGGTCTTTCTTTCTATCTTTGGTCTGTACAGTCCCTTACTATCTCTGGTCTGTCTTTCTATCTTTGGGCTGTACAGTCCCTTACTATCTCTGGTCTGTCTTTCTATCTTTGGGCTGTACAGTCCCTTACTATCTCTGGTCTGTTTTTCTATCTTTGGGCTGTACAGTCCCTTACTATCTCTGGTCTGTCTTTCTATCTTTGGTCTGTACAGTCCCTTACTATCTCTGGTCTGTCTTTCTATCTTTGGGCTGTACAGTCCCCTGCTCTCTGGTCTGTCTTTCTATCTTTGGTCTGTACAGTCCTCTGCTCTCTGGTCTGTCTTTCTATCTTTGGGCTGTACAGTCCCTTACTATCTCTGGTCTGTCTTTCTATCTTTGGTCTGTACAGTCCCTTACTATCTCTGGTCTGTCTTTCTATCTTTGGGCTGTACAGTCCCTTACTATCTCTGGTCTGTTTTTCTATCTTTGGGCTGTACAGTCCCTTACTATCTCTGGTCTGTCTTTCTATCTTTGGGCTGTACAGTCCCTTACTATCTTTGGTCTGTCTTTCTATCTTTGGTCTGTACAGTCCCCTGCTCTCTGGTCTGTCTTTCTATCTTTGGTCTGTACAGTCCTCTGCTCTCTGGTCTGTCTTTCTATCTTTGGGCTGTACAGTCCCTTACTATCTCTGGTCTGTCTTTTTATCTTTGGTCTGTACAGTCCCTTACTATCTCTGGTCTGTCTTTCTATCTTTGGGCTGTACAGTCCCTTACTATCTCTGGTCTGTCTTTCTATCTTTGGGCTGTACAGTCCCTTACTATCTCTGGTCTGGACAGTCCCTTACTATCTCTGGTCTGTCTTTCTATACCATTCTCTCTGGTCTGTTAAGGCCCCTGCTCTTTCTGGTCTGTCTTTCTATCTTTGGTCTGTACAGTCCCTTACTATCTCTGGTCTGTCTTTCTATACCATTCTCTCTGGTCTGTTAAGGCCCCTGCTCTTTCTGGTCTGTCTTTCTATCTTTGGTCTGGACAGTCCCTTACTATCTCTGGTCTGTCTTTCTATACCATTCTCTCTGGTCTGTTAAGGCCCCTGCTCTTTCTGGTCTGTCTTTCTATCTTTGGTCTGGACAGTCCCTTACTCTCTCTGGTCTGTCTTTCTATACCATTCTCTCTGGTCTGTTAAGGCCCCTGCTCTTTCTGGTCTGTCTTTCTATCTTTGGTCTGGACAGTCCCTTACTCTCTCTGGTCTGTCTTTCTATACCATTCTCTCTGGTCTGTACAGTCCTCTGCTCTCTGGTCTGTCTTTCTATCTTTGGTCTGTACAGTCCCTTACTATCTCTGGTCTGTCTTTCTATCTTTGGGCTGTACAGTCCCTTACTATCTCTGGTCTGTCTTTCTATCTTTGGGCTGTACAGTCCCTTACTATCTCTGGTCTGTTTTTCTATCTTTGGGCTGTACAGTCCCTTACTATCTCTGGTCTGTCTTTCTATCTTTGGTCTGTACAGTCCCTTACTATCTCTGGTCTGTCTTTCTATCTTTGGGCTGTACAGTCCCCTGCTCTCTGGTCTGTCTTTCTATCTTTGGTCTGTACAGTCCTCTGCTCTCTGGTCTGTCTTTCTATCTTTGGGCTGTACAGTCCCTTACTATCTCTGGTCTGTCTTTCTATCTTTGGTCTGTACAGTCCCTTACTATCTCTGGTCTGTCTTTCTATCTTTGGGCTGTACAGTCCCTTACTATCTTTGGTCTGTCTTTCTATCTTTGGTCTGTACAGTCCCCTGCTCTCTGGTCTGTCTTTCTATCTTTGGTCTGTACAAGCCACTGCTCTCTGGTCTGTCTTTCTCTACCATTCTATTTGGTCTGTACAGTCCCCTGCTCTCTGTTCCGTCTTTCTCTACCATTCTCTTTCGTCTGTACAGTCCCCTGCTCTCTGTTCCGTCTTTCTCTACCATTCTCTTTCGTCTGTACAGTCCCCTGCTCTCTGATCTGTCTTTCTCTACCATTCTCTCTGGTCTGTTTAGGCCCCTGCTCTCTGGTCTGTCTTTCTCTACCATTCTCTTTGGTCTGTACAGTCCCCACTCTTCTCTCAATCCTGTTTCAGTGCAGCCACCATTCTCATTGGTTTCTAACCACACAGCGGTATTTTCCTGACAAATATCTTCAAATGAATGGACCAATTGGGCCAAGACAGCGTCTTACTACTAAGAAAATGGCAATAGATCAATCCTATTAGAGAGGAGTCTGATGGAGGAGACACCTCAGTTCATCCGGAATCAAATCTTCTCTACATGTATCTCCCCCTCTCTCTGTACACCTCTCCAAGACACTCTCGACAGAAAACAAGATCATTCTCTGCGAATTCCTCAACATGGCAATTAAACATGTTAGGGACAACAACTCCAGTATAACCAAAGGTCTATCCAAATTCAGGGTGGCTTGTAGCCCTTGATTTAAACTTGACGTCCCTTCGGAGAAGGCTTCGAGTTTGATTTTTTTTTTGTATTTGAATTGAATTGTATTTTTGTATCTCTGTACACCTGCGCCTCTCATTCTTCGCCACGATCGCACGGCCACCAGTCCTGGTTCATCCCTGGAAGCCTGGTAGTCCTTTCGAAATTAAACTCACCAGGAACAAAAAAAACACGATATTTATGGAATTGGAATGTACATCGTCTCTTTCGCTATGTGTGTGATCCCTCCAATAATCTTTAAGACAAATGTTTTGGTAGCAAACAACTCTATTTGTACGTATCAGTTCCTCGGTTTCAAGATCAGTGTGTGTGTGTGTGTGTGGCAGCGTGTACTCAACCTGATGGGGAATCCTGTCATCCGCAAGATCCCGAACTACCGCAAGACCTGCATCCTGCGATGCGTAAGTCCCTCTCATTGGAAGCCGCTGGTTAGGGCTCCACGGGAGATCTACTCTTTCTTAACTTCGCGTCGATTTACTAAAGGCTCTGGGCGCTGCGTAGCCCCCACTAGAAGAGAGCTAGAGAACATTGCAAACAAAGACCATAGTCAAAGCTAATTATACCTTTTGCCTTGTTCGATTTTTACTGTGGTCGGTTCATTCCACAGTAGTGAAGCTTTCATCCGTTTAGCTAGTTTTTCATCCCAGACCTCTACTATCGTATTTGCATATTAGATCTATAATAGGAAATCTTATAGAACAAAGTATGATGTTCCTGAAAATTATCACTGATATGTTATCTTTACCAATATGCAAAACAGATCAAGAAGTCGCCCCCTCTTTGAAAGGTAAGTATGCATTGAATGATTCTTCATTTCCTAAACTTCTATGAAAGAAAATTCTTGAGAGTTTAAAGGGAACATTCAAGGAATTTACGAATTTGAGGTCGGTTTTAACCCAAAACTATTGGTTTACAAGCGGTTTTAACCCAAAAATATTGGATAACGGAGGTGGTTTTAAGCCAGAAACTATTGGTAAACAGAGGCGGTTTTAAACCAGAAACTATTGGTAAACAGGGGCGATTTTAAACCAGAAACTATTGGTAAACAGAGACGGTTTTAAACCAGAAACTATTGGTAAACAGAGGCGGTTTTAAACCAGAAACTATTTATAAACAGAGGCGGTTTTAAACCAGAACCTATTGGTAAACAGAGGCGGTTTTAAACCAGAACCTATTGGTAAACAGAGGCGGTTTTAAACCAGAAACTATTGGTAAACAGAAACGTTTTAACCAGAAACTATTGGTAAACAGAGGCGGTTTTAACCAGAAACTATTGGTTTACCGAGGCGGTTTTAACCAGAAACTATTGGTAAACAGAGGCGGCTTTAACCAGAAACTATTGGTTTACAAGCGGTTTTAACCAGAAACTATTGGTAAACAGAAACGTTTTAACCAGAAACTATTGGTAAACAGAGGCGGTTTTAACCAGAAACTATTGGTTTACCGAGGCGGTTTTAACCAGAAACTATTGGTAAACAGAGGCGGTTTAACCAGAAACTATTGGTTTACAAGCGGTTTTAACCAGAAACTATTGGTAAACAGAGGCGATTTTAAACCAGAAACGATTGGTAAACAGAGACGGTTTTAAACCAGAAACTATTGGTAAACAGAGGCGGTTTTAAACCAGAAACGATTGGCTAACAGAGGCGGTTTTAAACCAGAAACTATTGGTAAACAGAGTCGGTTTTAACCCAGAAACTATTTATAAACAGAGGCGGTTTTAAACCAGAAACTATTGGTAAACAGAGGCGGTTTTGAACCAGAAACTATTGGTAAACAGAGGCGGTTTTAACCAGAAACTATTGGTTTACCGAGGCGGTTTTAAACCAGAAACTATTGGTAAACAGAGGCGGCTTTAACCAGAAACTATTGGTTTACAAGCGGTTTTAACAAGAAACTGTTGGTTTGCCGAGGCGGTTTTAACCAGAAACTATTGGTTTACAAGCGGTTTTAACCAGAAACTATTGGTAAACAGAGGCGGTTTTAACCCGAAACTATTGGTTTACAGGCAATTTTAAACCAGAAACTATTGGTAAACAGAGGCGGTTTTAACCAGAAACTATTGGTAAACAGAGGCGGTTTTAAACCAGAAACTATTGGTAAACAGAGGCGGTTTTAAACCAAAAACTATTGGTAAACAGAGGTGGTTTTAAACCAGAAACTATTGGTAAACAGAGGCGGTTTTAACCCGAAACTATTGGTAAACAGAGGCGGTTTTAAACCAGAAACTATTGGTAAACAGAGGCGGTTTTAAACCAGAAACTATTGGTTTACGGAGGCGGTTTTAACCTGAAACTATAAGTAAACAGAGGCGGTTTTAAACCAGAAACTATTGGTAAACAGAGGCGGTTTTAACCTGAAACTATATGTAAACAGAGGCGGTTTTAAACCAGAAACTATTGATAAACAGAGGCAGTTTTACACCAGAAACTATTAGTAAACAGAGGCGGTTTTAAACCAGAAACTATTGGCCAACAGAAACGTTTTAACCAGAAACTATTGGTAAACAGAAGCGGTTTTAAACCAGAAACTATTGGTTTACGGAGGCGGTTTTAACCTGAAACTATAAGTAAACAGAGGCGGTTTTAAACCAGAAACTATTGGTAAACAGAGGCGGTTTTAACCTGAAACTATATGTAAACAGAGGCGGTTTTAAACCAGAAACTATTGATAAACAGAGGCAGTTTTACACCAGAAACTATTAGTAAACAGAGGCGCTTTTAAACCAGAAACTATTGGTAAACAGAAGCGGTTTTAACCAGAAACTATTGGTAAACAGAGGTGGTTTTAAACCAGAAACTATTGGTAAACAGAGGCGGTTTTAACCAGAAACTATTGGTAAACAGAGGCGGTTTTAACCAGAAACTATTGGTAAACAGAGGCGGTTTTAAACCAGAAACTATTGGTAAACAGAGGCGGTTTTAACCTGAAACTATATGTAAACAGAGGCGGTTTTAAACCAGAAACTATTGATAAACAGAGGCAGTTTTACACCAGAAACTATTAGTAAACAGAGGCGGTTTTAAACCAGAAACTATTGGCCAACAGAAACGTTTTAACCAGAAACTATTGGTAAACAGAAGCGGTTTTAAACCAGAAACTATTGGTTTACGGAGGCGGTTTTAACCTGAAACTATAAGTAAACAGAGGCGGTTTTAAACCAGAAACTATTGGTAAACAGAGGCGGTTTTAACCTGAAACTATATGTAAACAGAGGCGGTTTTAAACCAGAAACTATTGATAAACAGAGGCAGTTTTACACCAGAAACTATTAGTAAACAGAGGCGCTTTTAAACCAGAAACTATTGGTAAACAGAAGCGGTTTTAACCAGAAACTATTGGTAAACAGAGGTGGTTTTAAACCAGAAACTATTGGTAAACAGAGGCGGTTTTAACCAGAAACTATTGGTAAATAGAGGCGGTTTTAAACCAGAAACTATTGGTAAACAGAAGTGGTTTTAAACCAGAAACTATTGGTAAACAGAGGCGGTTTTAAACCAGAAACTATTGGTAAACAGAAGTGGTTTTAAACCAGAAACTATTGGTAAACAGAGGCGGTTTTAAACCAGAAACTATTGGCTAACAGAAGTGTTTTAACCCGAAACTATTGGTAAACAGAAGTGGTTTTAAACCAGAAACTATTGGTAAACAGAAGTGGTTTTAAACCAGAAACTATTGGTAAACAGAGGCGGTTTTAAACCAGAAACTATTGGCTAACAGAAGTGTTTTAACCCGAAACTATTGGTAAACAGAGGCGGTTTTAAACCAGAAACTATTGGTAAACAGAGGCGGTTTTAACCAGAAACTATTGGTAAACAGAGGCGGTTTTAAACCAGAAACTATTGGTAAACAGAGGCGGTTTCAAACCAGAAACTATTGGCTAGCAGAAGTGTTTTAACCCGAAACTATTGGTAAACAGAGGTGGTTTTAAACCAGAAACTATTGGTAAACAGAGGCGCTTTTAAATAGAAACTATTGGTAAACAGAAGCGGTTTTAACCAGAAACTATTGGTAAACAGAGGCGGTTTTAAACCCGAAGCCATTGTGGTTTAGATAGGCAGTTTTAATCACATTTCTCCATAACAATAGAGGAAATTCGGAGCAGTGGCAAAACTAAATGCGGTCAAATTGGCCTGGGGAAAAAGCAATAAAGTGAAACAAACATTCCTGGGTTGATTTTAACGGTGGGAGGTTGGCCATTGTTTGTAACTTTCTTAAACAATGGTCAACCTGTTTCACACGTTTCATTTACTTTGCTTCTTCTTCTTCTCTTTAGTACACTCTCTCTTTCACCTTTTTGTCGAAGTCAACACTTTCCTGACTTGAGGAGGAATCGTAATAATACTGTTACACTAGGTTTGTCAGCCTTAATTTTTCTCCTCACGCATGTTCCCGCGTCTTTCCAAAAAGTGTGTGATTCAACCATAATAAAGAAATCTAACAAAATTCGAAACTATTATACAGGGTGTACCAGGTAAATTGGGAATTTCAACAATGGTATTTTAACTGAAATTTTTTGCAAGTAAAAATTAAAATATCCGAATGAAATTTGACACAGTAGTAGATAAAAGGATATAGTTTTTATTTATTCAATGTAGTTTCCATTATTAGCTACAACAGTCTCGAGGCGAGTGCGGAATGAAGCACAGGCCTTGGCGACGATGACCTTGTCCATTTGGGTCATCACCGTGTGAACTGCTTTCTTGACAGACTGGATGGTGGTATGAGGAGCTTTGTTGACATCTCTCTCAACAACGCCGCATACATAGTAGTCGAGGGGATTGCAATCTGGAGAATTAGGGGGCCAAATATCAGGACCCCAGTGACTAGGGACGTTAAGTGTCAGCCACGATTGTGTCTTTTTTGCCTTATGGGCTGGAGCTGAGTCCTGTTGGAAGACATACTTCCTTCCTGCGGCCACCATGTCCATCCAAGGCTTCACAACGGTCTCCAGAACATTGATGTAGGTGTCAGCGTTCATCCTAAGGCCCTTCTCAAAGAAATGGGGAGGCATGACATCACCTTCACTGCTGATAACGCCAAGGACCATTACGGAGGCAGGAAATTTCGTGTGCATCACGACAGGTATCTCTGAGGGGTCTTTACAGATCCAGCGATCATTCCTGGGATTTACCTTTTGGTCCACGTCAAAGTTCTTTTCGTCAGAGAAGAACCTTAGCATGCCAAAAGAGTCGTGTTTCAGGTTGTTGAGGAGGGCAGCAGCCTTTCCTTTTCTGTTATTCTTCATATTCTCAGTCAGCAACTGACCTTTCCGAAGGGCATAAGACTTGAGACCAAGGTCCTCATGGATAGTTCTGACAATTGTCATAGAGCCAACGTCCATTTCCTTGGCTATGGCCCTCATGCTCTTCCCAGGGTTTCCATCAATCTTCTCCTTGACATTTTTGACAAATTCTTCGCCTCTTACCCTGTCCGATCGACGCGAGTGCTTTTTCCTTGTAGCTATCCCCTCTTTGTTACTGTCGGCCTCATCAAACTGCTTCTTGACACGATAAATAGTGGTTTTGGGCAACTTAAGAAAATCCACTATCTCTTTGGGGCTCCTTCCGGCGCGCAGAGCAACGATGATGGCAGCTCGATTTTCAAATTCTCGGTTACTCTTCATCACTACACTGCGCACACATGTACTGTTGCATTTTACATGAATATGGCTACGTAATGAAAAAAAAAACAAGTTTTTAATCTCAAGTAGTTTTTGTTTTATGGACTGTCAAAGTTAGTCCCAATTTACCTGGTACACCCTGTAGACTCGTATGATTCTTTTTAAGGCCCTCCTATTGATTTTCCACTACAGAGTAAGGACAGAGGAAATTGTTTATTTTTATACACGTCTATAATAGTTTCGAATTTTGATAACAGATGGCGCGCTAATGCATCATAAAGAAATCTATAAAAAAATATCGTAAAGATAGAGGCTGACTGGCCGGAATTCATAGATCTTCAAATTAAAGATACTTCGGCCAGTAAATCTTTTTTATTGTCTCAACGTTTCGACAAAAATATATTCTAAACTTTCTACAAAATCGGGATCTCTAATGTTTTCATGCGTTGAATAATGTAAATAACTTATGTAAATAAACTTTTCTCCTTGTTTAGCGCAAGTATCCCTTGCGGGATATAGCGCTTTGTAAATAAAATAATTGTAATTGTCGAAACGTCGAGACAATAAAAAAGATTTACTGACTGAAATATCTTTAATTTGAAGATCTATAAAAATAATCACTTGTGTATCAATATTAATGTGGATTGAATTTAAATCTTTGTTCTTTTCAACGCCACTCTTTTGTTATAGAAATCTTATAGCGCTCTTTCTCACTTTTTATCCTCATGTGAGGGAGGTAATCTCTAAGACACTCTCGAAAGGAAACAAGACCATTCTCTGCAAATTCCTCAAAATGGAAATTAAACATGTTGAGGACAAAAACTCCATTATAACCAAATTCAGAGTGGCTTGTAACCCTTAAACTTGACGCCCCTTCGGAGAAGGTTTCGTGTTTGATGTAAATATATATTTTTGTCTAAAAATTCTATTGTTGATATCTATAAGTATTCTTTGTTTTATTGTTCACTAGAAGTCAATAAAGTGGTTTTAATCTCTCTCTTTTTTGTCTATATGGTTTTTCTTTCAGAGTTATATGGCCCTTGCGCAAGGATGGCACGCAAAATAGGCAAGCGTAGCATATGTAGTTTTCATAGCCCGAATTGTCCTTTTTATATATGGAACTAGCCGAATGACCCGGGGAACGCCCGGGTTTTACCCGATTAATTTTTTTTATTCAAATACTATTCGTTACAATTATAAATTGGAGCCGTGGATGTCACTCTTGTGAAACGTCCCGCTCCAAACTTTACATGTACATTAGGTCAGCTGGTATTACCCCCCATTTTCACCGCTAGAGGCGCGAGCGAAAGAGCAAATTTGCAAATAACACGACGGATATTCGGGATAGAGACCTGAAATTTTCACTAAGAGTTTTTCCAGATTCTACTTTATATACTGTTAAAATTTCAGTCAGATTAGTTACGTATTGTGGACGTGTATAGTTGACAAACATACATACGTTGACTTTTATATATATAGGGATAATAATATAAATGAGTTTTAAAAATTGTAAAAAAAAAAAATGCATCGGTCGGGAATCGAACCCGGGCCGCCAGCGTGGCAGGAGAGCATTCTACCACTGTACCACCGATGGTTGTAAGAAATGGCCATATTTGGGTATTTATTCCATTCACAAAAGCAAACGGTGACAGAATTAAGAATTGATTGATGACTCTGATACTTGTATATTTTAATATGGAATATGTACTAAATGAGAATGTACGCTAACCCTTCACAAAAACTACTGGATAACTCATTAACAATTTGCATATTCAGATGGTAGCTGAAAATATAGTAGAACTTATATGCATATACATTCAAAGTTTAAGCAAATTAGCTCAATTTCAAACGAATTTGCATATTTTGGAATTGGAAAAGGATTACGATTGTGATATTTATGCATTACTATCATCGTTACTAATAATAAATTATAATTTATCGCCTACTCTGTGGTTAAACGGATTATGCAAAAATGTTTTCTCTCCCCTCGAGGTAGAAACAAGAAAGTTTGGTTAGAGAAATTACATTCCGACTCTTCATTAGGGCGTTGGTCCTTTGTTTGGATAAAATCTTACAACAACAACAAAAAGCCTTTATTTAGGGTCACTGACCCTATACAGGATTCACCAGAGGTATGCATAAGAACAAAGCAGTGAGACAAAGGAAACAACGATATAGACAGAAGAAAAAGAAAGAAAAAAAAACAAGAAAGAGGGAAGCAAGAAAAACAACACAAAAAGAGTAGCAGTAAGAAAGTGAGGAGTGAGTGTCACTTGGCCTTCTTCTGAGATATGGAGGATAAAACCTTACAGCTGAAGACATTGCTTGGGATATCGTAGCTCTTTGTGTTATGGTTAATAACGTATTGAAGATATTGTAGTTCTTAAAGATGCTTAGGCCGTATATCACCAACAACACCACTAAACTACCAATACTTCCACCATCACCATAAGTGATAAAATGAGACACTACTTATACTGAAATACCACCACTAAAATCACCGCCAGATAATTATCTAATCATACTAATAAACGCTTGTTAAAACAATATTCTTTTAAAAAAAAAAGGTCGAAACACCTTTCGCAATCAGTTTCTTTATTACAAAAATACTGCGAGTTTTTTTTTTTCCCTGAGATTTCGTTCTTCAATGGGCAAAATTATATCTGAACGTAAATATCTTTATGGCTGCTAACCAAAATGAATGATTTTTGAGCCCCGATGGACACATAAAGCGGAATAAATATAAAGTACTGTTGGAGGGGCCTAGGGATGGGTGGCCAGAGGATCATCGCCAGGCGGGGCCAGGAGAGCCAGGATGTAGAGGAGGGGGGCAGGGTTATATCTGAACTTTGTTTAAAACAATACTCGTTGGACAAACACATGCATTCATTCGGGCAGAAAGAGCCCATGCGAAGTGAGAAGTACAAATATAGCCTTTGTTTTCATTATCGTAGGTATGCTGATTCCGACAAATTACAAAAAAGTGCATAAGACGTTGAAACTTTGATGATAAGAGATGCGGTGTCTTATGCCTTTTTTTTTTGTAATATACAGTTAAACCTGTCTATAGCGTCCCCTCTTGGGACTCACCAAAATAGGGTGCTATAGAGATGGGGGTGCTATAGACAGGTCACTTTTAATGTAAATCGCATCGTACTACGTACAGTTAAACCTGTCTATAGCGCCCCCTCTTGGGACTCACCAAAATAGGGTGATATAGAGAGAGGGTGCTATAGACAGGTCACTTTTAATGTATATCGCATCGTATTACGTATTTAAAATCGGGCGCTATAGAGAGGGAGGCGCTATTTAGAGGGGGCGCTATAGACAGGTTTAACTGTATTCTCTCTCTCTCTCTCTTTGTTGTAAGTTATTCCAAAACTGTATAACTTTGTTGTATACTAAGGTAGTGGGTACCAATGGAAGTCCGACCTGTGCAGACCAAGCTGATGTACCTCGACGACCGCCCTGTGTTTGACAAGGAGCGAGCCTGCACCGAAGCCTGGTAGGGATGGTCCCTCTGTCCTATTGCCATCGGGGCTGACTCTGGTGTGTGGGGAGGCAGGTCCCGAGGGGGGTGGGACGCTGAGAGGGAGGAACGAGATCGCTGGAACGCCATGGAACAGCAGCGTATCCAAGATGGCGTCAACTACGTGCTGTCATTACGGAAGAGACGATTACTGTCACGCCAGCCTGCGGGAGATCCACCCCCTGATGACGTGGAGCTGGCTGAAATGATCTCCGAGGATCTGTTCGGCCCTGATAAAGAGGAGGAGGGGCAAGGTGATGGGGGCGGGGACAGCGCCGAGACACGCCCGTCAATCACTCTCCCTGGCCCCTCCTCCGCCGTCGTGGCACACCTCGGTAAGAACGTGGTGGCCGCCAGAGCCGAACAACCTCCGGGTACCATTCCAGAACAGGCACCTCGACCTGGGTTCCGTAGAATCAACATCGAAGTCCTTGAGGAAGATATTCCGCTCCCTAACACGGATGTAACTTCAGTTCCGACCTCTCAACTCGTTTTCCAGAAAGAAGAAGAGATCCCCTCCGCTATTATCCAACCAGCAAAATTGGACGAAGTAATGACTGAATGCCTTAACTCGGGAGAAAGTAGCGATACAACAGGCTTCGCCATCACTCCACAGAATTCCGACCGAAGAGATTCCGAAGTCAAGCAGATGCTCGGTGAAAAACCTCAATTGGCAGATTGGCGCGACAGAAAGATAGAATCGCTTCTAACGGACTACGCCAAGAAGATAGGCGAAGCCATGAAATTAAACGAAGAAAATCTCGAAGGCTACGAAGACTCTTCACACGCGAATTCTCTCAGAGATGAGTCAGGTGCACAAGATGCAGCGAGCAACTTGTCAGAGAAAACCATAGAAAAGCAGGACATCACTGGATCTCCGGAGATTCAACCAGCAGCCTCTGTCACCACCGATCACGAGAGGCCTGGTCTAGAAACTGACACGGACTCGGCCCTCATCCTTCATCCCGCTTTTGAAGAGTCCATGTTAGTGGAGGGAGCCGGAGAGGAGAGCATGCTGGACCCCAGCGAGACTGGGTCGCTGAACGTGCAGCTGGAGGAGGAGCAGTACTTCAGCTTGGACGAGCTGGACCTGTCGACCGAGGATCAGTACTTCAGCATGGACAACGATCTGCCGTCCCAGCCTGAGGAATGCCGGATACCTCCCGAACTCCCGTGCGGGGCGGTGGAGGAGCCGGAAGACAGCTGCGGCGGCTTGGAAATCCGGGCCAACGTGCTGAAGAAGGTGGAATTCTTCCTGCAGGAGATTAAACACATCCTAACCCAATCGGTACTGACATTTGGGACAGCCTATACGCGCCATATGAGGCGTGCTGAGGCGAGGCTGAGTGAGACAGCTTGGGAGGTGGAGCGGGAAGCTCTACTGGCGTCCAAAGAGGAAGACGTTCTACTCTGCCGCGTTGTTCAAGAAGGCCTCTCTCGCCTGGCAGCGGAGGTACCCGACATCATCGAACTGGAAGATGGCTTCACGGCCCGCCAACGTATTCGAGCTCTCCTCGTCAACTTTGAGCGTTGCGTCGTTCAAGCCGAGCGTGACCCAAAGTTACACTCTCCGGCTCGCATCCCAAAATCCTCACCACCGCGTGTGATAAATACCTTCCCCTCACCACGTGATCATCACCCCTCGCCGCGAGCCTGCAAACCCCACCCACAGCATGGCGTGCAGCGATCCTCCCAGGAACCTACGCTGAATCAGCATGCCGAAGAAGTAGAAGATAAACCTTACTTTGACTTAGACGATGTTCCGTGCATTCTCTCAATGCCCAACCACCCAACACAACCTTCCAGTCTGATTCAAACCAGCCTCGATCTCATCAAGGGCGACTTGGAGCGTTTCACAGAGGATCGCTCGGGACTGGACATCCTCTGCTCCACGGTGGAAGCGGCAACAAACAGCAGCTCACCCCGGGAACTCCCTTTCTGGGAGGGTCTTCCCCCCAAACCCAAGTAAGTCCCTTGTAGCCAACTTGGAGCTCTCCAAACCTTAACGTCCATTTGGATGCTTGTAGGGTGACCGCATCACCAGAAATCGGTACGTTTACCCTTGTCTTTTTTTTTTCTCACTTTTGACTATTGTTGCACCAGGTTGATTGCTTGGCAAGGTTCATCAACCTTTAATTTTCTCTGCACACATGACCTGTATCTTTACAGAGCGTGTTTCAACCACAATTTAAAAATAAATTTTGAAGAAAGAAATCAAAGTTAACGGCAACGGGTTTCTTTATTTGTGTGGTATAATCTTGGTTAGCTTTCGGACTGTGACGTCCTTCAACAGGTTACAATACAAGAAACTAGAGAATAATATATACACAATAAGTAGATACAGTTAAACTTCGTGAAGATAGAGGCTGCCTGGCCGGCATTCATATTTCTTGAAAATAAAGATACTTCGGCCAGTATAAATCTTTTTATTACCTCGACGTTTCGACAAAAAGCTTTTGTCCTCGTCAGGAGCAAACAAAAATACTGGCCGAAGTATCTTTTTTCAAGAAATACAGTTAAACCTGTCTATAGTGCCCCCTCTTGGGACTCACCAAAATAGGGTGCTATAGAGAGGAGGTGCTATAGACAGGTCACTTTTAATGTAAAATGTTTACATTTTAATGTTTAAAATCAGGCGCTATAGAGAGGAAGGCGCTATTCAGAGGGGGCGCTATAAACAGGTTTAACTGTATTATAAAAATTATTTTCTGCTGTTTTTTTGAATATTATTAAGCTTTTATTTGCGCGTGTAGAGGAATTATTGGTCATTTGCTTGATCTTGGTATCCATGAGTATGTGACATTGCAGTCGTGATAGAAATAATAAAACTGTTTAAATCATTATTTGCTATTTTGTTTTAATTAAGCTTATAAAATACATAATCTGAGAAAGTATTGCCTGATTTAAGGCGAGTAGAATAAGGAAAACGACTTATTTACATAATTACAAAAGGTTTGAGCCGGCCAACGGGAAACTATGGAAATATCTTTATTTACGGGGCTGCTAACCCAAATTTATTTTTGAGCCCCAATGGCCGCGTAAAGCGGAATATATAAAACCACTATGACCAGGCTGGAGAGGTTAGGGACAGGATCTCCATTAGGGAAGAGGCAGGTTAGGCCGGATTGGGTCCGCGGAGGTCAGGAGGCAGGAAGAAGGCGGGAGGACTAGAACTTTGCAGCTCTAGCTCTGGCAATTGGGCAAGACATTGATCTTGCCTCGTGGTCGGCAGAGAGGCCCTTGGATGAGCAGTTGGCGCACTTGGCCGTGCGCGGGTTGGCGAGAGTTGGACAGCTTCGGCCTTATTACCTTGTGTTTATAATCTATAATCCAAATTGTGTTTTTTCAAAAATGGCTATAATCAGGTCTCTGCCAAGCAACTGACACCCAGAGTGATATATATTTGTGATTTCTTACACATTGCTCAAGTTTGGGTTGGAGAGAGTGGCGTCTCTACGTGTGTAGACAACCAATCAGAAGCTGTTGCGGGGTTTCAGACGATATAGAGAGCATAGTCCTGGGAGATACTACCATCACCAGCCGTAAATCCAAGCCGACAGTTCCTTCTTCCATCTTCAGGGAGTCTTCAATCCTCCTGATGTCCCCATCCCTGCCCAGAGATGACCCTCAGGTAACAGTCACACTTAGCTTTGTTCCTATACCTCCCATAACTAAGGTAATAGCAGTAATAAAGAGGTTAATGTAATCATTAATTGAATACAAGCTATCTAACGTAAGCACTATATACACTCAGGGAGACTAAACTTAAGGAAGTTGTACCTTTTAGCATATCGGGATTCAGACAATACACTCACGGACACAAAACTTAAGGTAGTTGTACCTTTTAGCATGTATATCGGGTTTCAGACAATACACTCATGGACAAAACTTAAGGAAGTTGTAACTTTTAGCATGTGTATATCGGGATTCAGACAATACACTCATGGACAAAACTTAAGGAAGTTGTACCTTTTAGCATGTATATCGGGATTCAGACAATACACTCATGGACAAAACTTAAGGAAGTTGTACCTTTCAGCATGTATATCGGGATTCAGACAATACACTCATGGACAAAACTTAAGGAAGTTGTACCTTTTAGCATGAATATCGGGATTCAGACAATACACTCATGGGCAAAACTTAAGGAAGTTGTACCTTTCAGCATGTATATCGGGATTCAGACAATACACTCATGGACAAAACTTAAGGAAGTTGTACCTTTTAGCATGAATATCGGGATTCAGACAATACACTCATGGGCAAAACTTAAGGAAGTTGTACCTTTTAGCATGTATATCGGGATTCAGACAATACACTCATGGAGACAAAACTTAAGGAAGTTGTACCTTTTACCATGTATATCGGGATTCAGGCAATACACTCATGGAGACAAAACTTAAGAAAGTTGTACCTTTTAGCATGTATATCGGGATTCAGACAATACACTCATGGAGACAAAACTTAAGGAAGTTGTACCTTTCAGCATGTATATCGCGATTGAGAAAATACACTCATGGACAAAACTTAAGAAAGTTGTACCTTTTACCATGTATATCGTGATTCAGACCATAACTCTGAAAGTTATTACAGTGACATTTATTGAAGACACACGAGATAACCAAGTGTGAACAAAATTGTCTCTGTCTCCTTCAAAACTTCCTTAAATTTTGTCCTTAAGTTTAATTTAAACCTATTTTGTATCGTTGTAAACATCTTCGTTTGCCGTTCCACACAGATTCCAAGATCTTCCAAAGAGGACATGAAGATTACCGAAGAGGCGGATCCATGTTCCGAGCCGCTCTATGGGGCGGGGTCTCGAGGAAGCTCCGCCTCCATCTTCACCATGCCCCCTTCCCAAAGCTCCGCCCCTTCCCCCCAGTTCTTCCTTCTGGAACCGCCCCCTGCGGAGAAAGCCACGCCTTCCAAGATCCTCATTCAGGAACTGGACTAAAGAATATTTGCAATAATAAGAATGATTAGCTTACGTTTGTTTGTTTATTGACATTTTTCAATCGGAATCATTAGATTTCATGATGTTTTATGAAGATAATCCAAAAAGATCTTTCGTTAAAATACCCTAAAGTACCATCGACACTTATATAAGAGAAACAAACAGAACTATATAGAGATCAGAAAGAAAGAATATAGAAGAAATATAATAAATAATGACCCTAAGTCGCTCATAGCCCAACACATAATACAAGTTAAGAAAAAAGGCATCTCTTTATCGTGCAACTGAAAGTTGCTGATGGCTTGCGCCATCTATCGGAATAAATATAAACTATTAATTGATTTTTTAATTATTCTAGAATTGGTCAATCCGGAATTGTTTCGCGTTCTCACACACTTCTGGCCTTTACTACCCGTTTCGTGTTTTTTCAGAATGTCTGAATGACCTGTTTTTTTGGTCGTTGAGGTACAGCTTGCACCACGGTGATGAGGGCCAACAGCCCGAAACGCGTACGTGGTTAGATTTTCTTGATTAATCAAGAATGGGTATTTGGCCAATTCTGGAATTAAAAATTAATGAATAGTTGATATTTATTCCGATAAATGGCGCAACACATCAGCAACTTTCAGTTGCACGATAAGGAGATGCCTTTTTCTTAATTTTGGAACCTTATCCCAGTACAATATTACATTTGTATTATATTTTCACATAATACAAGGTTGTCCCAAAAGTTCGTAAACACTTGCAAAAAAAATTGAAATACCAATATTATTTGCCGTTATGTATAATGTCTATGTATTATGTATAAAGTGACATTTGAAAACTATCCCGCATGTGTTTCTTTTCAACGAAAAATCAAAATTTATTTCAAGGAGAAATAACGATTATTTCTAACCTTTTGGATGAGGTATGAAAGGATGAATTGTGAAGAGTAATGATAAACAGAAAAATAAAAGTGTCCAGGGATGGGAATCGAACCCACAGTGTTCCGCTTACCGGGCCTGTGGGTTCGATTCCCATCCCTGGACAATTTTATTTTTCCGTTTATCATTACTCTTCACAATTCATCCTTTCATACCTCATCCAAAAGGTTAGAAATAATCGTTATTTCTCCTTGAAATAAATTTTGATTTTTCGTTGAAAAGAAACACATGCGGGATAGTTTTCAAATGTCGTTTTACAATCATAAGCCGCATTATATTATATTGTATGTATAAAGTAATTGTATTATGTATTATTATGTATTCGTGTTTTGTGTTTTTTGTCCCGTAATATAATATTACTCGCCAAGTAATAAGTAAAACACGAACTTTTGGGATAACCTTATAGAAAATGGTCATATTTTGAATCTGCAGAATGTTCAATGTCATTACCAGAACATTGAAAACAGAAAGATAATATTTAGAAGCTCACATACCATCTCAATACAATACAGTTAAACCTGTCTATAGCGTCCCCTCTTGGGACTCACTAAAATAGGGTGCTATGGAGAGGGGGTGCTATAGACAGGTCACTTTTAATGTAAATCGCATCGTACTACATATTTAAAATCGGGCGCTATAGAGAGGAAGGCTCTATTTAGAGGGGGGCGCTATATACAGGTTTAACTGTAGTATAAACATTGACCTCACAGTTTATCCATAGTACAAGACAAGGTCACATTTTAACCACAACAGTGATGGTATCATTAAGATGTTTATTATCAAAGTATCCGTGAACATTTGAAGTAAAATTTATAAAAGCAATATTTAAAGCAAGTCTGATGGGCTTGAGTACAGTAGTGTGTAAGGACTGTTTACAAATATCTATTTTGATAAGACACAATTTGGATTATAGATTATAAACACAAGGTAATAAGACCACATCCAAATAAATAGTGTGTGACGTTTCAGTAACAACGCTATTACCGAAACGTCGCGCACTATTTATTTATTAGGATTTGGTCTTATTACCTTGTGTTTATAATCTATAATCCAAATTGTACCTTATCATTAGGATGTGGTCTTATTACCTTGTGTTTATAATCTATAATCCAAATTGTACCTTATCATTAGGATGTGGTCTTATTACCTTGTGTTTATAATCTATAATCCAAATTGTACCTTATCATTAGGATGTGGTCTTATTACCTTATGTTTATAATCTATAATCCAAATTGTACCTTATCATTAGGATGTGGTCTTATTACCTTGTGTTTATAATCTATAATCCAAATTGTACCTTATCATTAGGATGTGGTCTTATTACCTTGTGTTTATAATCTATAATCCAAATTGTACCTTATCATTAGGATGTGGTCTTATTACCTTGTGTTTATAATCTATAATCCAAATTGTACCTTATCATTAGGATGTAGTCTTATTACCTTGTGTTTATAATCTATAATCCAAATTGTACCTTATCATTAGGATGTGGTCTTATTACCTTGTGTTTATAATCTATAATCCAAATTGTACCTTATCATTAGGATGCAGTCTTATTACCTTGTGTTTATAATCTATAATCCAAATTGTACCTTATCATTAGGATTTGGTCTTATTACCTTGTGTTTATAATCTATAATCCAAATTGTACCTTATCATTAGGATTTGGTCTTATTACCTTGTGTTTATAATCTATTTAAATATCTATTTTGAAATGTTTGTATTTAGAAGAAACACCTGTGGAAAAATTCTTTGAATCTAAATCTTGCCAAATGCTAATTAGAAAAGAAACTTTTTACGGAATAATTGATCAAGTCATCAAAATAACTCTCAAAGATTGTCACACTGCATTCCATTTAGTTAAGATAGCATGACCAAAGCGTGATCATGTTCTTCTCTCAGTCCGTCTCTTTTTACAATCAATATAGGCATTACAAAATGTAGCTTGGCACCTGCAGATCCAGAACATGGCTTGTATTAGATGTACTAAACAGGACCTTTGGGAGAGGCTGCTGCTTATCATTGAACAGCTCGAGGCGCATGAACTCATGGAATTCGTGTAATCTTTACACAAGGGGATAAGAAACATTCCTTATAAGTTAAGAAAAGAAAAAAAGGCATTTCCTTATCATGCAACTGAAAGTTGCTGATGGCTTTCGCCATCTATCGGAATAAATATCAACGAATAGTTTATATTTATTCCGATAGATGGCGCAAGCAATCGTCAACTTTCAGTAGCACGATAAGGAGATGCCTTTTTCTTAATTTATGAACCTTATCCCAGTACAATGTCACATTTGTACTATTTTTTGATTCCTTATAAGATTCTTTTTTGGTAGGAAGGGGTGGAATATCCATAAGAAAAGGTGTTTAACCCTATACAAGAGGTATCCTAAGATCATGAGACCACCCAGACCTATGACGGCCTATAAGTCGGTACCCATGCTTCCCCAGATTTATAGCCAGTTTGGCATTCGTACACCGAGCTACCATTTGGTAGGTCCCTCTCAGCCTTTAAGGTCAGTCTCTGTGGGGATGATCGGACGACATACAAGTGTCTTCATGGGTGATCGGTGGACAGGTTGATGTCCTGGAGTCCTACTTGGACTTGGGTAAACCTATTCTTTGTTCCAAAAGGACGAATTCCCACTTTCCATCTTTTGGTCCTCGTATCCTTAGCCAGGATAGTCTAAATCTATTGATGAGTCCTCTGAGGTTGAGGAACCTCATGAAGATAGTGGGGGCGAGATGTTACTGCCTTCGTATCCTTAGCTAGGACACCCTATTTAGGGTCCTCTGAAATTGAGGAACCTCGTGAATGTGGTGGAGGCGGGGGTGTTACTTCTGTGTACATCCCCATTTCCCACTTTAGCCCTCGTATCCTTAGCTAGGACACCCTATTTAGGGTCCTCTGAAATTGAGGAACCTCGTGAATGTGGTGGAGGCGGGGGTGTTACTTCTGTGTACATCCCCATTTCCCACTTTAGCCCTCGTATCCTTAGCTAGGATACCTGATTTAGGGTCCTTTGAAATTGAGGAACCTTGTGAATGTGGTGGAGGCGGGGGTGTTACTTCTGTGTACATCCCCATTTCCCACTTTAGCCTTCGTATCCTTAGCTAGGATACCTGATTTAGGGTCCTTTGAAATTGAGGAACCTCGTGAATGTGGTGGAGGCGGGGGTGTTACTTCTGTGTACATCCCCATTTCCCACTTTAGCCCTCGTATCCTTAGCTAGGATACCTGATTTAGGGTCCTTTGAAATTGAGGAACCTTGTGAATGTGGTGGAGGCGGGGGTGTTACTTCTGTGTACATCCCCATTTCCCACTTTAGCCCTCGTATCCTTAGCTAGGATACCTGATTTAGGGTCCTTTGAAATTGAGGAACCTTGTGAATGTGGTGGAGGCGGGGGTGTTACTTCTGTGTACATCCCCATTTCCCACTTTAGCCCTCGTATCCTTAGCTAGGATACCTGATTTAGGGTCCTTTGAAATTGAGGAACCTCGTGAATGTGGTGGAGGCGGGGGTGTTACTTCTGTGTACATCCCCATTTCCCACTTTAGCCCTCGTATCCTTAGCTAGGATACCTGATTTAGGGTCCTTTGAAATTGAGGAACCTTGTGAATGTGGTGGAGGCGGGGGTGTTACTTCTGTGTACATCCCCATTTCCCACTTTAGCCCTCGTATCCTTAGCTAGGATACCTGATTTAGGGTCCTTTGAAATTGAGGAACCTCGTGAATGTGGTGGAGGCGGGGGTGTTACTTCTGTGTACATCCCCATTTCCCACTTTAGCCCTCGTATCCTTAGCTAGGATACCTGATTTAGGGTCCTTTGAAATTGAGGAACCTTGTGAATGTGGAGGCGGGAATTGTTACTGCTATGTACACCCTTATTTCCCCCTATAGGCCTCGTATTCTTAGCTAGGATACCTGATTTAGGGTCCTTTGAAATTGAGGAACCTCGAGGACGTGGTGGGGGGGATGGGTGTTACTGCTGTGTACACCCTCATTTCCCCCTATAACCCTCGTATCTTTAGCTAGGATACCCGAGTTAGGGTCCCCTGAAATTGAGGAACTTCGTGGAGCTGGTAGAAGGGATGTTACTGCTGTGTACACCCTCATTTCCCCCTATAACCCTCGTATCCTTAGCTAAAACACCTTATTTAGGGTCCCCTGAAATTGAGGAACTTCGTGGAGCTGGTAGAAGGGATGTTACTGCTGTGTACACCCTCATTTCCCCCTATAACCCTCGTATCCTTAGCTAAGACACCTTATTTAGGGTCCCCTGAAATTGGTGAACCTCATGGAGATGGTGGAGGCGGTGGGTGTTTCCCACTTTAGTTCTCGTATCCTTAGCTAGGATACCTGATTTAGGGTTCTCTGAAATTGAGGTACCTTGTGAATGTGGAGGCGGGGGGTGTTACTTCTGTACATCCCCATTTCCCCCTATAGCCCTCGTTTCTTTAGCCAGGACATCCAATTTAGGGTCCTCTGAAATTGAGGAACATCGTGAATGTGGTGGAGGCGGGGGTGTTACTTCTGTGTACATCCCCATTTCCCACTTTAGCCCTCGTATCCTTAGCTAGGATACCTGATTTAGGGTCCTTTAAAATTGAGGAAACTCATGAGTGTAGTGGAGGGATGGGTGTTACTGCTGTGTGCACCCCCCTTAGTATTTCATAACACGCTAAGCAAAGACGCTCTCAACGGCGCATACACACAGCGAAGACCCAAGAGTTTTAAAGAGTCCATAGTCCCATGTACCAACCAGACTCCCATGTGGAAATACCCTGTTCACTCCTTTATCTCCAAGGGTGTGATGGTAAACTGCCCTTTTCTCATTCCAGCCGCCTCAGGACTATCCAGTACTATAGGGACAGCCTTCATTCCCCACACAATACGTAGACAATGTGCTCTGCCATCTACAAATGTATATATATTGTCGCGCGCTGACCCCTCCGTTTCTTTGCGACGACGCGCTTCTTCCGTCGTGGTTCTCCTACCCTGGCTCCCGTTGCTCTCCTCTGCAGCTCTACCCTGCAGAGCACCCAAAGACCTCCGAGAACCACCACTCAAGTGAATCTCCTTTCCTCTGGCAGTATCTCTCGGCCTTACCACTGGTGGGGGGACACGAGAGATTTACCAGAAGAGTAGCGACTGTGGCGTTGGCGAGAGTAACAACAGCAACAAGACTTCTAACACTCCTCCTCCTTTATTGTCATTTCTACTACACATTACATATAACTAGAATAACAATTAACGGGTATTTACATTACGTTACCTCCTAGGACCAATATAAACGTGTATGTACAAACATTTTCCCCAGGAAACAGGACCACAGCAGTCGGCAATTCCCACATTATTTCCAGACGGGAAACAGGCGAAAGCGCCATTTATTGGCGGAGGTTGTAGATGTTTTGAAGGCTCATTTACGCGACAATATATTTGTGGGATGGTTGCGTGATGTGTTGGTGTGGCTTGTGGCCGCTGATAAAATTATAATTAAAATTTATTTATTTAAAGCCAGATATATATAAAGAGAAAATAAGTAACGGCCATTGTAACGGCCGTTGGGATCAAGCCTTCTTGTTTACCGCCGAGTCGCCAGAGTGTCTCCGATGCTCGCGCATGCGTAGTCATGTTGACGCTCGCGGTTACCGAGGCCGTCACACTGCCCGTGTGTGTAGTGGAGCTTTGTCCCAGTTCGCGCTCGCAGAAGCAAAGTGTGGTCGCCACATATTGTAGCGTGGTTTTTAATATATTTACATATTTGCATAGTTTAAGATTGTATTAGTTTACATAGTTTTGAATTGTACCATAGCTATATAAATGCACGTAGCTACAATTTTAAGGTAGACCGAGGTTGTTACAGAGAATAAAGTTTGTTTATGTTTACCTCTCCTCGTGTCTATATTTCAACACGGCACTATGGATACATTGAAGCGAAAGTGTGACACCCAAAAGGTAAGCCTGACGCTCCTCAACTTCAGTCGTAATTTTTAAAAAACTCAGCAAATTCAAAAATAGATACTGGCAAACTTGACGAATTGTCATCGATAAACTAGGATAATGTGTAATTAATTCTACTGTCTCCTAAAATCTTATGTCCATAGTTTGACTGAATACCACTTCTAAGATTCCATCCTTCAGTGTAGCATATATAAGCAGAATGATCCACTACAGTATTAGAACTCTAAGAAGCTGTCTGGTAAATTAAATTGGCGAAACCGCTGAGAGGGTTTACCAATGATGAGCCAAGCCCTACCAATATTTTTTTATTCCTAGTACACATGATAGGCCATGATAATCATGCCTATATATATAATGCATGTATGTAAGTGTAGCATGTGTGTACCATCGTAAGAGTACAGCCTGCACCACGCTGACCAGAACCAACAGGCCGAAACGCGTTCGTGGATGGCTTTTCTTGATTTATCAAGCAAATGGGTTGACCAAATATCAGGGAACGGGTTAAATCAATGTTTAGTTGATTTCTGTTCCACTAGATGGCTCTCTGACATGTGAGCATTATATAAATATATTTTTAATTAAAAAGGCATATATTGGATATATATATACAGTTAAACCTGTCTATAGCGCCCCCTCTAAATAGCGCTTTCCTATTTATAGCGCCCGATTTTAAATACGTAGTACGATGCGATTTACATTAAAAGTAACCTGTCTATAGCACCCCCTCTCTATAGTACCCTATTTTGGTGAGTCCCAAGAGGGGGCGCTATAGATAGGTTTAACTGTATATGACGTTCTTGTTGAGTTTTTTTATTGAACATTATAGATAGATTGGTTTTAGTGTTAATCAGAACTTTTCGCCGGTTTCCCATGAAGACCGAATTAACGAGGTATCAACGACCGAACAGACCATCTATGGGACGACGTGAGCGGACATCCCGTAGGGTTGCTCTGACCCCCCTCGACCTCAATGGGGACAATACTACGTGTGACAAACGAGTGGATGTCCTCCTTTTTGTCCTCCGGCTCTCCGTGACAGAAATAGTAACAGTTCGTTGTCTCTTCAGACAGATTATCTCTCTTCATTGTTGGACAATTGACAATTTGAACAATTTTATTGACTCTTAGAATCAATTGTTACAAGAAAAAAATAAATAATAAAATAAAGGGGAATATTATGATGTATTAGCGCGCCATCTTTTATCAAAATTTGAAACTATTATAGACGTGTATGATTCTTTTAGTTTTTCCATTGCAGTAAGGACAGTAGAAATTGTTTACTTTTTAAAAGAATCATACGCGTCTATAATAGTTTCGAAATTTGATAAAGGGCAATGTTAAGAAAAAAAGTCATTTCCTATTCATGCAATTTAAAAGTTGATGATGGCTTGCGCCATCTATCGGAATAAATATCCAACTAATCGTTGTTTTTTTTTTTTTTAATTATTATTCCAGAATTGGCCAATTACGCATTTTGGGCTTTTGAACCTCGTCAGCGTGGTGTAAGCTGTACCTCAACGACCAAAAAAAAAATAAAAAAATGCTGGTCTTTGGGGCATCTTGAAAACCAAAAGAGGTAATATGTTTTAAAATATAATAATTTAAAAGAAAAAAGTTAAGTGTTGATTTTAACATCTTTTTAACATGTTGAGCGTATTTACGCAAGTTTGTGGCCCTAAATATCCCTTTCTTGATTTCTCAAGAAGTCTCGGGGATCAAAAAAACTTTTGGTTGTTGAGGTACAGCCTGCACCACGCTGACGAGGGCCAACAGCCCGAAACGCGTTCGTGGTTTACTTTTCTTGTTTTATCAAGCAAATGGGTTGGCCAAATATCAGGGAACAGGTTAAATCAACGTTTAGTTTATTTCTGTTCCACTAGATGGCGCTCTGACATATAAATGTGAATATTAAATATATATATATCGTTCTTGTTACGTTTTTTTTTTTTAGGAAAAAAATCCAATTTTGTTTCTCCGAACTACAATTATATATCCATATTCGCAATATGATGCTCTACAGTACGAAAAAAAAACAATGGTTGCCTGTAAAGTCGGTTTTACGGGCGAAGATTTTACGTGACAACGGTAGAATATTTATTGATATGAATATAATTAAATTGAACAATAGGAACAAGGAATTGAATGAAAATAAGAATTGCACAAATTTTTAATTTTAAAGAATCAATTTGAAAATCAAAACACTTATTCAGATCGAAGGTTCAAATTTTTGCTAAATAAATTTGAAATTAAATAAAATTTGTAATTGTAAATGATGAAGTTGAAAATTAAAACATTTACTTTTATTAGATGTTAAAATTCTTGCTCAACACAGTTTAAATAAAGTTTTCTTATATCTGCCACTTTTTCTTAATATTTGTAATTTTAAATAATCAATTCGAAAATCAAAACATTTATTCAGATCGAAGGTTCAAATTTTTGCTAAATAAATTTGAAACTATTTAAAATTTGTAAAATAATAATTAATTAATTAATTAATTTTAAACTAATAATTTACTTAACACTATCAACATTTATCAATAGTATGACATAACCTATAAACTCAGTTTCTCAACTTTTGTGTCAATCTAACAATTAATCAATCAATCATAGTTTACGATAATGAAATATCAGTGTACAATTATTTACCTTTATTGTTGTAGTTGTTGTAAATGACGAATCTAAGCACTCCACATTTTCACTACAGACACAGCTGACGATACTTTAACCACACGTGTGAACTTGTATTATGACGCTTTCTTGTTTTTCCAACGCCAAGAACGTTCGAGAAAGACAAAGACAGAGACAAGCATGCGCCGATTCAATGCGCCTAATTCTCTAGCGCTGCGCGCGCAGCACTCTCGTTCGGTGACTCATCGTAACGTTACCGGGCGTTACACTTTTTCATAAGTGACTCCCAGCCGCAACCTAATTTAAGACGTTGTCACGTCAAAAAGTTGAAATGCAGCAACAAAGTCATTTCTCGATTCCAACGGATTTTCTGGCAAAGGAACAATCCACGCAAAAGCGACGTTGAAACCGGACAATACACATCTTGCAGCTGGAAGAAAGAGGGGATCGATCTAAAATTTGGACGATCAGACACTTTGGACAGTCTTGAAATCTGGACGTAAGCTGGACAAAGAGAACTTTGGCTGAAGACATCAATGTGGATCATCCGACCTTTGTTCATCGTCACAAAAACAGTTTTATTTTTCTTTCTTATTTCCACTCAATCATATTAGGGTATCATGTCTGTAGAGGTTTTTGATGGTGTCTATGGATGAGTAGAACTCATCAATGGATGAGTCAATACAATCAATAATGTAGTGTGGATAAAACCTTGCAACCATTCTGGAAAGTCATTGTCCGACCAGACTTAAGTCTGGAAAACATGTACTGTTGTTACCTTCTTCTTCTTCTTTCTTTTCTCCACTCAATCATATTAGAGTATGAAGCTTGTAGAGCTTGAGACTTTTGATGGTGTCTGCTGGGGATGAGTAGAGCTCATCAATGGATGAGTCAATACAGTCAATGATGTAGTTTGGGGTTGTAGGTTGACACTTAGTACATAGTGGGAAAACCTTGCAACCATTCTGGAAAGTCATTGTCCATAGATGACCAGAGTTAAGTATTTTATTTATTTTTTTTTTTTTTGCTTATCCCTAGTACACGTGGTACAGGCCATAATAATCATGGAGGGTAGAGGTAGGTGACTGCTTTAACTGTAAGTGCACCACATGTTTACATATGTGAAAAGCATTTCGACTCATGCACTTACAAATATGCCAGAGCCCCGTTTGGTTACTTGGACTCGCAGGTGGGGTTGGACATTTTCAAGAATCGGGGAGCCATTGGAGCATTTTTTTTTTTTTAGACTTAAGTCTAGAAATCATGAACTGCTGTTTTCTTGGGAGGACAGAATTTGTCCCTCATGCTCTGTACCAGTCATGTGCAGCATCAGATTTCCATTCCTGCAGGCATTGGGTTTTGATAGTACGGAGGAAGTCTCTTTCGTCTAGTTGGGTGGTAGATTGTCTGGCCTCAAGATAGGCAAGAGCAAAAGCAATAATTGAAGTCGATGGTGGATTTCCCGGTATAATCAATTAAGAATGTTTTTTTTTGGGGGGGGGGGGGGGGGGAAGGCCGTAATAGTTATTCACCTGTCCAGTGAATATGCATTGAATGGAACCTCCATGAGCAGATACCTCTATATAAAAAGAACATTTTTCATCGTCAAAATTACCAATTTTAACAAATTTCTGCTCTCTGGTAAGAGGACATCTCTCTCTAAAGAACACTTTGTATCTGCAACTAGGTGTTATCCTTTAGAGAGAGGTGCTCTAGTGTATTATATATATACAAAAGAGGCACCTCTCCCTTTAAATATGCATATGAACGATGCATTGTTTATCAACCTAGTAAAAAAACTTTACTGGTGATAATAAAGAATGAGCGACAAGATGTTTTTTTGTTGTTGTTGTTCTTTGTACTTATGTTGTATTCTAGCCTTAAAATTGGCCCTTACCACTTCACCAGCTAAAACACCTGTTTGGTAAATTCAACAACAACAACAAAAGCCTTTATTTAGGATCACTGATCCTATACAGGATTCACCAGAGGTATGCATAAGAACAAAGCAGTGAGACAAAGGAAACAACGATATAGACAGAAGAAAAAGAAAAAAACAAGAAAGAGGGAAGCAAGAAAAACAACACAAAAAGAGTATCAGTAAGAAAGTGAGGAGTGAGTGTCACTTGGCCTTCTTCTGAGATATGGACTTGTAGAAACCATAAAACGCCGTAGCAATATACTTATTCTGGGTCATATTGTCAATTATTGATGGAAGTGAAGCACAGAGTTGCCCAGTTTTGAGCATAAGGGTTCTTCTTTCAGAGCAGAGCAATCAAAAATATAGTGAGTGATTTCATTTTTTAGTTTTGAATTACAGAAGGTACAAATCGGGTCCTCATCGCAGAGCATCTTGGTGTGGTTTTCTCTAAAAAAACTTGAAAGTATTCTAACTTGTGCGAGTAGTCTTACAACCGGGAACTGTTTGGTAAATTCAACCTATTTTATAACATCTCTCGTAGGATGTTATGTCCCTGTACTGATGAGGGCTATAGCCTTGTCAAAACTGATGTTGTGGATCATTATCATAGCTAGGATTTTTTTTACTAGGGGGAGGAACAGTGCATCGCTCTGATGTACAATTAACGGGGGAGATTGGCTCTTTATGTTATATAGGGTAATTCTAAGTTCCAAATAACTTTATTAGATGCCACCTAGATTATCATATTTACAATTTACTGAGAGTTATGTACAGGGTTTGTTCATTTACTATATAGGCCATCAGTTCAAAATCACTTTATTAGGTACCGCCCAACAAGAACAACCTATAAATAAAGAATTCTTCCTGAATTGAAAATTAGACGAAAAAACATTTCATACCTTCACCATGTTTTTTCGTCTAATTTTTAAGAACAACCTAGTTTATGATATTTACAACAATGAATGTGAAAGTTATTCACATATTAAACAAAATGTTAACGTGGGATTCAATCCTGGTTCATGACTGTCGGGAATTGAGGGTGTTACCTACTTGTCCACTGACTCTTTTCTTCTTGTATTGGACTGTTCCAGTGTCGAAGTAAGTTTATTAGGTACCGCTCAAAAAGAACAACCTAGTTTATGATATTTACAACAATGAATGTGAAGGTTATTCACATATTAAACAAAATGTTAACGCGGGATTCAATCCCGGTTCATGACTGTCGGGAATCGAGGGTGTTACCTACTCGTCCACCGACTTTTTTTTCTATATAGGCTACCTGGTTCAAATTCACATTAATAGGTACCGCTCAACAAGAGCAACCTAGTTCATGATAATTGAAACAATGAATAATATGTGAAGGTTATTCACATATTAAACAAAATTTAACGCGGGTTTCAATCCCGGTTCATGACTGTCGGGAATCGAGGGTGTTACCCACTCGTCCACCGACTTTTATAAGGCTAAGTATTTCCGCGTCTTCATACAAAATATTTTCATTCACAGAACGGGTTCTTTAAAATGTTGTTTTATTGTAAATATAAAGAAACGTTTTTTTTTCTATCATTTTTTCCGCATATATATAAATGGAAATCTTTACCGGGAGGATATTCATCTATAAAGACAAGGGTCACCTCTCCCGTCAAAATATACGTCAAAACTAGAGGTCATCTATTGAATAATAAATTTGTTTAAATTTATAAAGCTGCATTAATGTAAAATTGAAATTTTACCACAACAGTAATGAATTGTTCGGTTTTCAAATAATTGGAGTAGTTTTACATATAAATGGAACTTCGGTGTTCTCTACTTACCTTTGTCGGGATGATGATTGTATCCTATAATGATGATAACAGACCCTTAGAGACCTTAGTTCAATACTGATTCACTTCTACACTTTGGTTGATTATTCACACGATAGAGAACGTTTGGAGAGAAACCAATCCCCAATAAAGACCAACAAGCTCCAGTTTAACATCAATGCTAGCTCGACATACGTGTCGCCATCTCTCGGTGGATTTTGTAACTAAACTTAAAAGCCCTCCCATTAATTTTTCCATTACAGTAAGGACAGTAGAAATTATTTTATTTTTAAAAGAATCATACGTGTCTAAAATAGTTTCGTATTTTGAAAACTTAAAAACGCTCCCTCTCTATAACAACAAAAAATATTTATTAAGACCTTTTAGTCTTATACAGATCTTCCGAACAGAAATGTAAGCTACATACACAGAAATATTATAAATATTTTCTCACAATGGGTTTCTTTTTTCTTATTTTAAATTGCAATATTTCAAGTGATAGTCACTCTTCAACGGACTTGAAGTTGAAGAGCGATTATCGTTTGAAAGTTTGCAATTTAAATGAAAAGGAAACTCATTGTAAGAAAATATTTGTAATTTTTTAAAACGCATTTCACAATATTATCTTGAAATATACAGAAATAACAGTAATAGTACCCGTTATCAGCAATATTATTTATTTATTTTTAAAGCTAATCACACATTTAAAGCCGGAAATATCTTTATTTATGGGACTGCTAACCAAAATAAAATGATTTGTGAGCCCCAATGGCCGCGTAAAACGGAATATATACAAACCACTATGACCAGGCTGGGGAGGCTAGGGACAAAAAAAAAAAGATGAGCCGGATGTGATGCGCACACATTTAATGGTGTGTGATATTGTTAGGACACCTCGTGACCATAATATGCTAAAATCACCCAGAACCCCACCTAACCTAACTGTTGAGGGTTCAGGCAAGAATCCTCACGCCACTTCGCGCCTGGTGGCGCCAGTGTGGCGGCGGGAACCGGCCGAGACTGGAACCCGGCGGTTTGGTTTTGGTTTCGGCTGCGAGCGGAAGTTACTCCGCGTCTGGCTGTGTGTGGTGTTCTCCTTATGTTCCGGGACTGATTATAAATAAAACCGGTACCAAGGGAGCTCCGACGACTCAGAGTGGATTTTTGACAAAACAACGGGCAAAACACAACACTAACCATATCCTACCTTTGTCCATTTAAGCTACAAACCTCTGGTGATTGCGAGGTGTTGAGATGGAGCCTGAAGCTGCCTTTAGCCTTGGCAGCACCGAGCCAGAGACTGAGATCCCCTTCCTGTGGTCAAGCCACCTGACTGGTGGATGACACTCGCCCTACCAAGCTAGTCTGAGATGGACTCAGACACCCCTTACCGATTTTAACAATATGATATTTATATTGTATCAGATTAATTACTATTCAATGAAAATATTTTTTTAAAATTTCGATATTTGTATTTTGATACATTGCAAAAAAAAATTAATTGCCTCTTTACTTTTTTATTAGTTTTATTTAGGTTAAATAAATTAAATTAAATAAATTACATTAAATAAATTGTCGTGTAATTTTGAGGTTTGTCTTTCCTAATTTTCTACGTTACAATATACAGGAAAACTTAATTAACAATCAAGCATCTGAGGAAAGACGAAAACTAAATGATAAAACGGGGCAACTTTGTCCTTCATTTCCGGCACTAATTAATGAAATATCAAAGAACTAGCCGAATGACCCGGGCAACGCCCGTGTTTTACCCGATTGAATGTTTTGATTCAAATACTATTTGTTACAATTATAAATTGTGGTCATGTGGCCTAGTGGTCATGGCATCTGCCCGGTAAGCGGAAGGTCGTGGGCTCGATTCCCATCCCTTGACACTTTTTTTATTTTATCCATTCTGACCAAAATCTATCCGTGAACTTCACACAGTGAACTTCACACAGACAGAATAAGGCAATTATATAAGTAGATAAGTATATAGCGATGGCGATATTTGGATTCCACAAGACTATATCCCGGAAAAAGGCAACACAGTGTTCTCCCCATCCCTTGTGAACTGGCGAATCCTGTATAGGGCGAGAGGCCCTAAATAAAGGCTTTGTTGTTGTTGTTGTTGTTGTTGTAATTAACAATCAAGCTAATAAATAGAATAGTATGGGTAAATTCTAGAAAAAGAAAACTCCATCTTTATAAAGAAATAAAAAGAATGTCTTCATTGTAAAGATTGTTTTGTAAGATTAGTTGATTCTTATGTGTTTCTAGAAACCAAATTATATTGTAGCGTAGAAATCAAGCCTTGAAATATCCTGATGACGTCACCGCGACGAGTCGACAATTATTAACAAGTCAGCAAAACTATCTACAGCTAGGGAATCTTAACCCTTAATTACTCGCGCCTATATTTGTTACGTAAGTACTCGCGTTGAGATCCAGGTCTCACTTTTAAAAAACCGAAATATATGTTAAATTTTAATATTTGGATTGAAAATTAGGCTGCATTATATTCGTAATTGTGTGTGGTTTATGACACATGTGAATTAAGGCAAAAAAATATTTTTATATTCATTTATTTTTATTGAAACAATGACTATAGTAAAAACAATGAATGTTTGACATAGTTTTACAAATAGGCTACTATTAAAAGTTGCAGACGGATATTATTCGCAATCTTTGCAAATATTCGAAGAATGACGTTGACATATGTGTCTCCTGCATTTGTAGCAAATAATTTGTGTCATACTACCTTTGGTACTTGGGCAAACATAGCACCGTTTTCGCTTCTTAGGTTCTGACTCTACACTCATTTCGATCTGTTGTAAACAAAATATTATTAATATTTTATCATTTTAAATAATTTTATGAAATATATATAACTTACCTCTGGACTTTCAGCTTTCTTGCAATACAATATTATCAGGTCATGGATACTTCTTGGCAAGTTTTTCAATTGGGATCGAATTTTTAAATGATCCTGGAATAATTGTTGGGAAATATTTTTCAAAAAGATTCTTCTTGGAACTCGAGGTGAATTTATATTTAAAGATTTGAAAATTATTTCTGAATTTATGCCTGCAACATTTAGTAGGTCGAAAAATAGGCATAGAGGCCATCTGTTGGTTCGACGGCCAACAGAATAAGTTCCACACATTTGGTTCACCATGTCAACCCCGCCTTTAGTCAAATTATAAAATGTTACAATTTCAGGTTTTAATTTGAATCAATTTTCTTCGTCAATTGTGGGAGTTGAGTGCATTGTTGAGAGCAATAGAACAGCCTTGCTCTTTTTTGGGACATAAGATACAAGGGTGGTATTCTGAGTGAAGCCAAATATACTATTATATTTTGGTCTATTCCTATTGGGCAGAAATATTTTAGGGATTTCCTTTTTATTTTATTTTTTTCAAAGTGCCAACTAAAGTGAGTTTATGTTCTGTAAAAAGATCTTGGGATAATTTATAACTAGTGTTCCAATTGTCTGTTGTTATGTTTCGGCTTGTCTCCCAGATATTGGAGTGATCAATCTTTTTACGATATCATCGGGTGAATTACTTTTTTTATATGGACCATCGGGTTGTTTTCCACAATATATTTAAAATTAAAGGTATAAAATGTTCTTGCATCACTAATGGTATAAATTTTGAGCCCATATTTTGCAGGTTTGTTGGGCATATACTGTCTAAAGCCACACCTGCCACGAAATGGAATGAGCTTCTCATCAATTGTATTATATTCACCTGGAGTATAGAGCTTTTTACAGTTATATACAAAGGCTTCTACAAATTCTATAATTGGAGAAAGTTTGTCCAGCTTTTTTCGTTCTTTCCTTGTTGTAATATCATCAAATCTCAGGCAACGTAGAAGAAATAAAAAAAGGTTCTTGTGACTTAATTGCTCTCACAATTTCTACTCCTGAGCCATCCACCGCCCATAGCTATTTATAAGTTAAATGAGCAGCTCTTTTGACACCTGACATTATCAAAAGTCCAAATAAAGCTAGGATTTCTGTTACAGTAGTTAATTTGGCATCTCTTTCTCTAGAGAAATGTTCTTTGATATTGCTTATATAAGCATTCGTACAATCTACAATTTTTTGTACCATATCATTATCAATTATTTTTGTAAATGCATCCGATTCAGATTCTATCGATTTTGCTTCAGATTTAGGCCCTGGCAATTGAGAAATTATATTTACACTTCTTGTACGAATCTGGGTTTTCTGCCACATTGTCTTTTTCCATTTTGTGACACCATCCTTTCCAAAATAAAATTCAGAATCATCATTTGGTAATTCTTCATCGCCTCTGAATTCTGTTCAGAGTCTGTGTCATGATAACTATAAATTTCGGTATCAGAAGTATCGGATAAATCACAAATTATTTCATCGCAATCCATGTCGATTCACTCTGATTCCCCTCAGAAGTACTAGCCATTTTTTATAATATAATATATATTTTAGGAAATATTTAGTATTAAAATATTGAATAAAAATAAATAAATTCTAAATACCTAAGAGAGACAGAGAGAGAGAATTTAGGATATTTAGGAACAAAAAATATACTTAGAAGAAGAACAATAACTTACTGTTTTACGAAGATAGAGCCAGCCGGAAAATGAAACCTAAACCAAAATTATTACGCAAGTACTCGCGTCGAGACGTTTGTCTCGGCGGTGGCTTTTTTGTTTTATTTTTCTTCCTTCTAGGGGCCAAGCGATAGAACAAATGGTCTAAAATATTTATTTCGATGATATCTTAAGCTACAAAAACTTACAAATTATTTGGACTCGAAAATCGTATTTATTTTTTCGATTAAAATTTTAGGTGAGACCTGTGTCTCGACGCGAGTAATTAAGGGTTAAGCAAGCAAGCAAAGAAATATTTTAAAGATGATTTTACAAATACAGAGTAATATATATTTTTATAATCTGTTGAATATTTTCATTGAATAATATTAAATTAAATATTAAAATATTTCTTCGCCATAATATTATCACACATGTGGCATTAGAGCATACTTACAGAATAATTCATAATTTAATTATCAGACGATGCTTCTTGGAGAATTCAAACTTGCATATTGAGAAAATATTTGAAAATAAAATATCAATTTTTTGAATTTATTTTCAGGCATAATTGTATTTTTTATCAAATTATCTATTTTTCAAGATATATTTATGTGCTTCATAAAAATATTTTAAGATGTAAAAATTGTAGAACGCATTTTTTAACCAGCCATAAACAACAAAATAATAATAAAATTGGCGCCATTGTTTCTCCAGTGTTACCGAAAATCTTTTGACTTTTGTTTCCTATTTTAAAATTAATAATATTTTAGTTTTCTTATGTATAAAATTCAAGAGCAATTTTATTTGAAATATTCTAAAGTTGAAAAATATTTAAAAGACTAATTTATTTCCAGCGTTGTGTAAGACGTAGTCTGTGACGTCATTATATACAATCAAATTGTCGCCCACAATTCTAGAAGAAGGCTTATACCTTTTATAACACACACACACAAAAACCTTTATTAAGACACACAGGTCTTACAGAGGATTCTCCTTGGGGTTACAAGACGAAGAAACCCATGAAAGTGGGAAATATACAAATGGGTAAAAATGGAGAAAGATTATATACACATGGTAAATACAGATTATTATTTGAATAATCCTATGGAAAATAAGAATATGGATTTGGAGAAAAAAAACAAAAAAAAATTAAATAATGGTATACCTTTTATAACATGTTTCGGGTTATGGCAATCATGGGGCGATTCCGATTTTGCAACATCCTACGAAAGGGGTTATTTGTCTTAATTCGCCAAACTGATATTGATTTTATAAAGATGTTGGGCGTTCATCTGATGTGTCATGGAAATTTTTAACTGTATTTGGTTTAGATACAAGGAGATGAAGAGGATAGCAGAGGGCCTGGAGATAAGGAGAGACCAGGTGGCCCACCCTCAGTAGAGGAAGGTACTGAAGGAGGGAGATATGGAGAGACCATGTGACCCACCCTCAGTAGAGGAAGGTACTGAAGGAGGGAGATAAGGAGAGACCAGGTGACCCACCCTCAGTAGAGGAAGGTACTGAAGGAGGGAGATATGGAGAGACCATGTGGCCCACCCTCAGTAGAGGAAGGTACTGAAGGAGGGAGATATGGAGAGACCATGTGACCCACCCTCAGTAGAGGAAGGTACTGAAGGAGGGAGATATGGAGAGACCATGTGACCCACCCTCAGTAGAGGAAGGTACTGAAGGAGGGAGATATGGAGAGACCATATGGCCCACCCTCAGTAGAGGAAGGCACTGAAGGAAGGAGATATGGAGAGACCAGGTGACCCACCCTCAGTAGAGGAAGGTACTGAAGGAGGGAGATATGGAGAGACCAGGTGGCCCACCCTCAGTAAAGGAAGGTACTGAAGGAAGGAGATATGGAGAGACCAGGTGGCCCACCCTCAGTAAAGGAAGGTACTGAAGGAAGGAGATATGGAGAGACCAGGTGACCCACCCTCAGTAGAGGAAGGTACTGAAGGAGGGAGATATGGAGAGACCAGGTGGCCCACCCTCAGTAGAGAAAGGTACTGAAGGAGGGATATATGGAGAGACCATGTGGCCCACCCTCAGTAGAGGAAGGTACTGAAGGAGGGATATATGGAGAGACCATGTGGCCCACCCTCAGTAGAGGAAGGTACTGAAGGAGGGAGATATGGAGAGACCAGGTGACCCACCCTCAGTAGAGGAAGGTACTGAAGGAGGGAGATATGGAGAGACCAGGTGACCCACCCTCAGTAGAGGAAGGTACTGAAGGAGGGAGATATGGAGAGACCAGGTGGCCCACCCTCAGTAGAGGAAGGTACTGAAGGAGGGAGATATGGAGATTGAGATTGAAACTGATTTATTATAACGTACATATAGGATTATATAAGGTTAAATACATAAAATGAATAAATAAGATTAATAATGATAGATATATGATAAAGATATGGAGAGGCCATGTGGCCCACCCTCAGTAGAGGAAGGTACTGAAGGAGGGAGATATGGAGAGACCATGTGACCCACCCTCAGTAGAGGAAGGTACTGAAGGAGGGAGATATGGAGAGACCAGGTGGCCCACCCTCAGTAGAGGAAGGTATTGAAGGAGGGAGATATGGAGAGACCAGGTGGCCCACCCTCAGTAGAGGAAGGTACTGAAGGAGGGAGATATGGAGAGACCATGTGACCCACCCTCAGTAGAGGAAGGTACTGAAGTAGGGAGATATGGAGAGACCATGTGGCCCACCCTCAGTAGAGGAAGGTACTGAAGGAGGGAGATATGGAGAGACCAGGTGGCCCACCCTCAGTAGAGGAAGGTACTGAAGGAGGGAGATATGGAGAGACCATGTGACCCACCCTCAGTAGAGGAAGGTACTGAAGGAGGGAGATATGGAGAGACCATGTGGCCCACCCTCAGTAGAGGAAGGTACTGAAGGAGGGAGATATGGAGAGACCATGTGACCCACCCTCAGTAGAGAAAGGTACTGAAGGAGGGAGATATGGAGAGACCATGTGGCCCACCCTCAGTAGAGGAAGGTACTGAAGGAGGGATATATGGAGAGACCATGTGGCCCACCCTCAGTAGAGAAAGACACTGAAGGAGGGAGATATGGAGAGACCAGGTGACCCACCCTCAGTAGAGGAAGGTACTGAAGGAGGGAGATATGGAGAGACCAGGTGACCCACCCTCAGTAGAGAAAGGTACTGAAGGAGGGAGATATGGAGAGACCATGTGGCCCACCCTCAGTAGAGGAAGGTACTGAAGGAGGGATATATGGAGAGACCATGTGGCCCACCCTCAGTAGAGAAAGACACTGAAGGAGGGAGATATGGAGAGACCAGGTGACCCACCCTCAGTAGAGGAAGGTACTGAAGGAGGGAGATATGGAGAGACCATGTGGCCCACCCTCAGTAGAGGAAGGTACTGAAGGAGGGAGATATGGAGAGACCATGTGGCCCACCCTCAGGAGAGAAAGACACTGAAGGAGGGAGATATGGAGAGACCATGTGGTCCACCCTCAGTAGAGGAAGGTACTGAAGGAGGGAGATATGGAGAGACCATGTGGCCCACCCTCAGTAGAGGAAGATATTGAAGGAGGGATATATGGAGAGACCATGTGGCCCACCCTCAGTAGAGGAAGACACTGAAGGAGGGAGATATGGAGAGACCATGTGTCCCACCCTCAGTAGAGGAAGGTACTGAAGGAGGGAGATATGGAGAGACCATGTGGCCCACCCTCAGTAGAGAAAGGTACTGAAGGAGGGAGATATGGAGAGACCATGTGGCCCACCCTCAGTAGAGGAAGGTACTGAAGGAGGGAGATATGGAGAGACCATGTGGCCCACCCTCAGTAAATGAAGACACTGAAGGAGGGAGATATGGAGAGACCATGTGGCCCACCCTCAGTAGAAGAAGACACTGAAGGAGGGAGATATGGAGAGACCATGTGGCCCACCCTCAGTAGAGGAAGGCACCGAAGGGGGGAGATATGGAGAGACCATGTGACCCACCCTCAGTAGAGGAAGGTACTGAAGGAGGGAGATATGGAGAGACCAGGTGGACCACCCTCAGTAGAGAAAGACACCGAAGGAGGGAGATATGGAGAGACCATGTGGCCCACCCTCAGTAGAGGAAGGCACCGAAGGGAGGAGATATGGAGAGACCATTAGGCCCACCCTCAGTAGAGAAAGACACTGAAGGAGGGAGATATGGAGAGACCATGTGGCCCACCCTCAGTAGAGGAAGGTACTGAAGGAGGGAGATATGGAGAGACCATGTGGGCCACCCTCAGTAGAGGAAGGCACTGAAGGAGGGAGATATGGAGAGACCATGTGGGTCACCCTCAGTAGAGGAAGGCACTGAAGGAGGGAGATATGGAGAGACCAGGTGGACCACCCTCAGTAGAGGAAGGTACTGAAGGAGGGAGATATGGAGAGACCAGGTGGACCACCCTCAGTAGAGGAAGGTACTGAAGGAGGGAGATATGGAGAGACCAGGTGGACCACCCTCAGTAGAGGAAGGTACTGAAGGAGGGAGATATGGAGAGACCATGTGACCCACCCTCAGTAGAGGAAGGTACTGAAGGAGGGAGATATGGAGAGACCAGGTGGACCACCCTCAGTAGAGGAAGGTACTGAAGGAGGGAGATATGGAGAGGCCATGTGGTCCACCCTCAGTAGAGGAAGGTACTGAAGGAGGGAGATGTGGAGAGGCCATGTGGCCCACCCTCAGTAAAGTTTTTTTACTAATGTGAACATAATGCATTGTTCTTATGCATCATTTAAAGGAGATATACCTTTCTTAGATATATAAATATCATCCTCCCGTAACCTTATGTTGTATTCTAGCTTTAAAACCGACCCTTACCACTTCAGCTTAAACACCTGTTTGGTAAATTTGACCGATTTTATGACCTCTCTTGTAGAATGTTATGATATCGAAGCTGCCACTGTACTGATAAGGGCCAAAGTTCATAACCATGGTATACAGGTTGTTAGCTTTTTGTCTGAATTTTCCAAAACTGGTGTTGTGGCTTATTCTTCATCATCACTAATAAAGTTGTTTTACCAGGTGATAAACATAACGCTTCTTCTGATGTATAATTATAGAGAGAGATGTTTCTTTAGGTAAGGGCAGTAGAAATTGTTTAATTTCAAAAATAATTTTACGCATCTAAAATAGTTTCTAATTTTCACATATAAAATTTATTCTTTTAATATTAACTGTTGATAATCTTGTGAACTACATTTATAAACGTTGATTTGTTCTGTGTCAGGAAGCCATAGATTGAAATAGCTCGGTGTACTGCAGAATATGGGATTGCAGTGTGATAAAATTCCTTCATTTTAAAGATTTTGTGAGAGATCTCTCAGCCCCCACAATTTCAATAAAATAAAAGATGGCTGCTTATGTAAATTATATCACATCCCATAATACTGTGAAGGAATTTTCAAAGAGGCCACAATTCCCTAAATATATAGATAATGTTGTATACATATTAATTAATTGTTACCACAGAGTGTGTGTAAGCTCACAGGTAAATAGACGAAAGAAAAAAAAGTTCCTTTGTTCAATATTAGTTTCCCTTTTTTATTTTGTTCTCTCTCTTGTAAATCAATAAATATAATGTTTAGTTAATAATTATTGGAATCAGTTTCATTAAAAATTCTAAGCAAAGTCAATAGATAAATTATCTTTATAATACTTATCTATTATTATTTTATATTAAATGTAGTTTTGACTGAAAATAGTATAAAAGTTGCCTCTTTAAACTTTTGTTTTATATAGAGAGATGACCTTGCTTCGTGTTTGTCTTCTGCTCGAGTGAATGTTTTGCTGTTAGAATCAAAGAAATGAAAGACCATTCATTACTCATGAACGCTGTACTTTTGGTTAAAATTTTAAATGATAATGCGCATATAAATACTATAATTACACACGGGCCCAACTTTCTGCTAAATATTTACGAATATTAATCGAGAAAAATATGAAATATAAATTACTTAAACTCCAAAATGAGCTCAATTAAAAAATTAATAACAATTATATATAATATTTAAAAAATATTTATAATTATTTAAAATGCATGTGTAATATTTTTATTGTATAAAATTATTGAAAAGTGTAATAATTAAAATAATATATTTTAAAAACTACTTCAATGTGGTCGAATTTAAATATTAGTTAAACTTTCTGTTGATAGATGGCAGTGGAATACATGTTTTTGTTTTCATGATATAACACAAAATTATAAAATAAGAGAATTTTTTCAAAAATATATTTGAAAACTTTAAAGATATATCTATTTAAAAAGTAGTGTAGATTTTAGATAGAAATCTTTTTTCGTTAATTACCCATTTGGTAATAAAGTGGATAAGTGTTGGCTATATAAGGCGTAGCCGCCCTCGGTATATTGTACACGCTTGTTCGGCGGTACATATACTAAAATTGGAACGATACAGAGAAGATTAGCATGGCCCCTGCGCAAGGATGACACGCAAAATCGTGAAGCGTTCCATATTTTTTTGCATTAAAAAATAATTGGGCACAGATTTCCAGTTCAATCCTAACACAACACAGGCAATTTTCCAGAATTTAATTTATTTCGTGTTCATTTAACGGATTTTTTCGCAGTTTATATCAAATAAAAAATTATTTAACTCTTCTAAATTAAAAAAATTTTAAATGATAATTAAATAATAACAAACTTTTTATTTAGAATTTTTTCAGCTAGGAGCTTTAAGATATTTATTAAGAAAAAGGAATCTCTCTTGATCGGGCTACTAGAAGCTATTGATGGCTTGCGTCATCTATCGGAATAAATATCAACTAATTGTTGATTATTCCAGAATTGGCCAAAATTACCCATTCCTGATTAATCAAGAAAAGCTAACTATGTACACATTTTGAGCTGTTGGCCTTTGTCGGCGTGGTGCAAGCTGTACCTCAACACACACACAAAAAAAACAGGTCTTTCAGGCATCCTGAAAAATTATGAAACAGTTACTTGAGATCAGAAGTGAGTGAGAACGCCAAACAATCAGAAAAAAAATAATACAAAATTGAAATTGCAACTTTACGCCTCTAAGCTTTAGATAAAATTTTTACTACCTTTTTTAAAGATTTTTTTAAACCGATTTGTCTTCTTGAATTTGATGGAGGTATTTTGTTAGCGTAAATCCTGTACTATACTTCCTTCCTTTGGTACCTTCCTCTACTGAGAGTGGGTCACATGTTCTCTCCATATCTCCCTCCTTCAGTGCCTTCTTCTATTGAAGGTGGGCCACATGGTCTCTCCATATCTCTGGTCCTCCGCAATACTCTTCATCTCCTCATAGCTATATACAAGTATATACTTGTATATAACCCAAATACAGTTAAAACTTTCCATGACACATCCAATGAACGCCCATCATCTTTATAATATCAAAAATGACTTGACCTGATTTAATTCCTTTTTTTTTTCACTGAACGATCTCCTCCAGAAGTATTTAAGGGAAGGTTCACCACTGATGAACCAGGCCATTCCATTATATTATCATTGCAGTAAGGGCAGTAGAAAATTGTTTTATTTCAAAAAGATAATTACGCATCAAAAATATCATAAAGATAGAGGCTGCCTGGCCGACATTCATTGTTCTTAAAATTGAAGATATTTAGGTCAGTAAATCTTTTTATTATCTCGACATTTCTCGTTTTGACTCATGCTTTAGATGTTGTACAAAATTTGAAATATCGCGTGAGAACGCCCTTGAGCCTTAGAATAATTTTTAACGCTTTGCCATATATTTAAAATTTTGTTCGCTCCTGAGAGGACAAAAGATTTTGGTCGAAACGTGAGATGATAAAAAGATTCACTGGCCGAAGTATCTTCAATTTTAAGAGCATCAAATATTGTTTAAATTTCTCATAACAGATGGCGCGCTAATGCATAATATTAGTATCTATATTTGCTATCCAGTCATTCATTGGGGATTCCTTTTTTTTTTGGGGGGGGGGGGGGGGGGGGGTGAATTCTGTATTTTGCCATGTAAGCCTGCCACTCTGTGCCCAAGAGTTCATGGGTTTATGTCGCCTAGCGACGAGACATAAGGGAACCTTTTTTAAAATTATTCTTTGTACACGTGGTACAGGCCATGATAATAATGGTGGGTAGAAGTTGGAGACTGCTTTTACTATAAGTGCAACACATGTCTACACATGTGAAAAGCAGTCGACTTTGCACTTACAATTGTATCAGAGTCCCTTTTGGTTACTTGCACTCACTGGTGGGGTTGAACTTTTGTAAGAATCAGGGGCCATTGGAGCATTTTTTTTTAATAAGAAAAAAAGGTACCCAATGTGGAATTCATCCCCAGGTTGAGAGCTGGTTTTATAGCTGAAATACCATCAGCTTATTAATTATGATATTTTGAAATCAGCTTTAAAATATTAAATTTGTTTAAAATTGTTGAAATTGAAAATAAATAAACGGAGTCCCCAGTGCTATAGAAGAAATAAAAAGAAATGGAACATAAGACTACCTCAAAATTTGCTTTGAATAGATTTTAAAATAATTTGTGAGAAAATAAAAGCTGTATTACAAGTTAAAATAAATGATAAAATTATTTAATTTATATATTAGGGAAAATAAATATTTTATAAAGAAATGCCGTGGAAAAATTTGTTGCATCAATGATAAAAAGTTTCGTAGGCTTAATTTATGAACAAATCAGTGAGTCCATGAGCTCTGTTTCAATATTGTCACAACTACTATTTATTTATTTATTTTATTTTGTTGTTTTAACATTATGAAATAGTATAAAGTTGTATATTATTTTAAAGTTTTTCGTTTACGACTTTCTAAGTGTTAAAACGCATCTTTTTCACTTTTGTCCATTATTTTTTATGCGTTAGAAGTAAAAGCGAATACTTCCTTAATGTAAGTAAAGCGAAAATAACCGATGTCATAACAAAACATAAAGTAAATTTTGAACGTGTTTTTAAAAATATACTACCGAAAATGTGAAATTTTGAAAACAAAACTCAACATAATATATGAGAAAGTCAACTAGATAAAAATAAAATCAAAATCGAATCTAGCATATCATGTTGACAATATATATATTTTTTGCCAAACGAAAAAAAATATCGATAGGGTACGCGCATATATTAGAATTTAAATACAATTATAATTATTAAATAAATATATAAAAATATATTCTAATTTATATTACTTTTCAGAATAGGGTAGATTACCTGAAAGGGTTCAAATTTTAACATAAGTGCTATGATATTTTAATCTTTTGACAAAGTAACTGATAAATAAATCTCATCTAAAAAATTCCCTTAAAGAAATTATTTAAATAATTTATTTTGTATAAATATTTCATTATATTCAGTCCAGGTACATTTGATATTTAAGCCTTTAAATTGAAATAGTTTGCCATTTCTCTAAAAGACCATTTTTGTAAAAATCAATATCCTGAGTATTTAATAATAAGTTTTTTTTACTAGTGAACTATTTAGCAAAGATGAACATGATAAATTCTTGTATCTTTGCATCTAAAAAATAAGAATTGGAAAAACATTTTTTAAAGAAATATTTAATGTGCATGATAAGGTACAATTTGGATTATAGATTATAAACACAAGGTAATAAGACCACATCCTAATGATAAGGTACAATTTGGATTATAGATTATAAACACAAGGTAATAAGACCACATCCTAATGATAAGGTACAATTTGGATTATAGATTATAAACACAAGGTAATAAGACCAAATCCTAATGATAAGGTACAATTTGGATTATAGATTATAAACACAAGGTAATAAGACCACATCCTAATGATAAGGTACAATTTGGATTATAGATTATAAACACAAGGTAATAAGACCAAATCCTAATGATAAGGTACAATTTGGATTATAGATTATAAACACAAGGTAATAAGACCACATCCTAATGATAAGGTACAATTTGGATTATAGATTATAAACACAAGGTAATAAGACCAAATCCAAATAAATAGTGTGTGACGTTTCGGTAACAGAGTTGTTACTATCATCATTCAGTACTTTTGTCTGAAGATGGTAACAACACTGTTACCCAAATGTCGCACACTATTTATTTATTTGGATTTGGTGTCTTATTACCTTGCGTATTTAATATGTATGTTTTATTTTTACCTGAATATTATAAGCATATATACATCTATTCATGATAAAATTGTGAAAAAAGTTTTAAAATTACAAAATATTTTCTCACAATGAGTTTCTTTTTATTACAAAACGCTAGCTTTCAAGTGATAATAGCTCTTCATCGGGCTTAATAAAACTTTGACTATATCCTACAAGAAATATTTACAAAAACATACAGCGTGGATATTTATAACTGAAAATTTTAAATTGATATGTAATTTAACAATATTATGGAATATTAACACAAAGCAATAACGCGCCATCTATATATATAAATTTTTCATCGCAGTAAGGACATTAGAAGTTCGTTTTATGTATAAAAGAAACATTCGCCCCTTTAAGTCCTTTTATTTTATATTATGGAATATGTGTATTTACATTTATAGGGCAACCAGAACCTATAAAATTGATCTAATGATTTCTTCCTAGATATCTAAGGTATTGTGATGGTATCTTCCTGTTTATGCTCTCTGTTATATTATTGCTTGAAAGCTAGTGTTTTTTAAATAAAAAGAAACTGATTGTGAGAAAATATTTGTAATTTTAAAAATATATACATCTATCATCATTAGAATTGCTAAAAAGACTTGTATTGTCCTTATGGTTATGTTGTGGTTCTCAAACCTAAGCCACAACTAAACATAAAATCCAAGTTAAATTAACTAATATTTAACCTAATCTAAAGTCTTTCTCTTTAAACACAAGGTAATAAGACCAAATCCTAATAAATAATGTGTGAAGTTTCGGTAACAGCATTGTTACCATCTTCAGACAAAAGTACTGAATGTCTGAAAAATAAAGCACAATTTGGATTATAGATTATAATACAAGAAAATAAGACCTAATCCAAATAATTTAATAGTGTGTGACATTTCGGCAACAGCATTGTCATCATCATCAGACAAAAGAGTAAAATGAAATAAGATTTTATTCTTTTGTCTGATGATGGTGACAATGCTGTTGCCAAAAATATCACACACTATTAAATTATTTGGATTAAGTCTTATTTTCTTGTAACACTGTTACCGAAACGTCACACACTATTTATATATTAGGATTTGGTGTCTTATTACCTTGTGTTTATAATCTACTAGCGGATGTACCCGGCTTCGCCCGTGTTTTACCTGAGTAAAGGTTTGTTTAACGAATCTCTCGATAAAGTGAACATTTTTTCCCGGTCCCTTGAAAAATACTCGATAAGTTGAATAAAATCAATATTAATCGGTACCCGAGTAAAGGTCTGTCTAACGAACATTTGTTAAAACAATTCTCTATAAACTTATAAAAAGAAATAGATATATTTTGATAATTTGAAACTGATAAAGTGATCATTTTTTCCCGGTCCCTGTGTGCCGTGTCATTCTGAATTTTGTCTTTCCTAATTTTCTACATTACAAAATCATCGTTTTATCTAGTGAACATTTTTTCCTGGTCCCTTGAAAAATACTCGATAAGGTTGAATAAATTCATGGTCGTTTATGGAAGATGGACGAAGTTCCCGGAGGTCATCTTGGGCAAGCTCCCGCGAGGCTTTTTTTCTTGTCTACTTGGCACAGCTGTGTCACCAACTCTGCCCTGATTGGTCGGTGGGTACTTGGACTGTCGGCCGGCGGCCGGACGGATCCATTCTCTCACGGGGTGGGGCAGACCTAAGCCTATCTCCGTTGCAAGGTGGCGCTGCTTGCGAGTTAAAGCTACAAATCTGCAAATAACTCTAAGGATATTAAAGATATTCAAGAAATTATTTTTCGTAAACCTTTCCGGGGATACACCTAATAATATCCCAAAATTTCACGGCGATTGGATGTATGGTTTTTGAATCCATAGAGGACACACACACACACACACACACACAGACATTCATTTTTATATATATATTGTTACATCATGATTAATGGCGTATTTCTTATATTAGTTTTAATATATTTGAAATTTAAATTATATATTTATTTATTTTTATATAAAATATTCTATGATATTTATTTAAAACAGATAATTAATTTATCATCATTTGTATTTAGGTACACTGTGACTTCACTGCTCTCTTTGATGTGAGAAAATAAAGAAAGGATTCTGGTGGCTACTTAAAGAAGACTTATCTCGTTATTCCCTTTTATAAATTTCTAGGATGGTTGAAACACGCTCTGGTAAGATGCAGGACCCAGCACAGGAGAGAATCCAGGCTGAAGAGTCTGCCAAGCCGCAACCTGGTGCAACAATTGGTAGAGATGCTAGTTCCGACCCAGTTGTCCTGAATCCCAACATCGACATCCCCAAGTATGATGGAACGGAAGACCCTCGCCCATGGATTGAATCTCTTGAAGAAATTGGCTTCTTGTACCATTGGGCAGACTACATTATCTCTCGTTATGCCGCCATGAACATGACGGGAAGCGCTAAAACCTGGTTGAATTTACACAAAGCTAGTTTCACGAGCTGGGAAAATATTAAAATCCGCCTCATTCAGGATTTTTCTTTGGACTCGAATAAAGAAGAACTTAGAATGAAGCTCAACAGAATGCAACACTGGAATGAACCAGCAATCAGGTTCGCGGAAGACATTCTAGTGTTGTGCAACAAGGTTGACCCCGCAATGGAAGAAGAAACAAAAATTGAACATGTTATTGGAGGACTGAAAAAAGAGTACTCATTCGCGCTCTACCTGAACCCTCCTAAAACGACCGATGACCTTCTTGTCGTGTGCAAGAAAATGGATTATTTTGAAAAGAAGTATCGGGAACGTGTGGAGAAATCCAGAAACCTATATAACGGTCCACGCTATTCTAGACCCCAACAACAATCGAGGTACGTGCCGCCGACTGCCGCACGAAACTACCAGACCACTTCCAGGCCCCAAGCCCCTGTTTCCAATAATTACAAGAACGACTCCCCTCCTACCCCCAGACAGTATCGAAACAACTTTCCCCAGCCCTCTACCCCAAGACGTCCTTATAATCCTAACTTTGTGCCGAAACCAAACCTTCAGAGAAACACTTACAATAAAAGCCAAGAAGTGAGCAAAAATAGGACGGAAGATGGAAGACCAATCTGCTTTAAATGTAACAAGCCAGGGCACGTGGCCCGTTATTGTAGGGTCAAGTTTATAAGAATCCTAGAAGAGGATCCAGCAGATACCCAAGAGAAGGTCGAAGAAAAATGCCAAATGAATGAAACATCAGAGAAATCAGGACCTCGGCTTTATGCTGATGTATGTCATAGCACACAGACAAATATTCCTACCCGGAATAGATATTCCGTGTTGGAAGATTTAAACTAAGCGTCGCGCCTGAATCTGTCAATCAAAGCAAGTCGACCATAAACGGAATCAAGAAGTTGGACCCTAAATACAAATTAAAAATTAACGTGAACAAGATAGGGACTTTTGAAGCTTTGGTTGATACAGGTGCTGACCTCTCAGTGGTCGACCTCAGAACGGCCCTCGATACAGGCCATGGTATAAGTAAACTCGCAAAAATTTGTGCAGGACCCGATGGAAAAAAATTGGACATGGTAGGAAGTATATTTTTAAATATAAAAATTGATGACGAAACATTATCACACAACTTTGTGATATTGAAAACGCATTTACGGACATTAATTCTTGGGAGAGATTTCCTTAAGAAAATGAACGCAAAAATAGATTGTAAGCAAGAAACTATCAAATACGATTTGACGAATAATCATGACGAAATCAATTTTGAAATGTTGAAAATAAAGAGTGCCAAGGATTCCATTGTACCGGAATGTTCCATGAAATTGATCAAGGCATTGGTAGAAACAGAGGATGGAGAATATATTATCGAAGAGAGCAGCAAAATGTTTCAAACAAATGGACTTCGTCTAGCAAGAAGCTTGATCAATGTTATAAACAGGGAAACACACATCTGGATAACTAATCCGTATCCTCGACCGTTAAAAATAATGAAAAACCAAACATTGGCTTTTGGAAGTAGTCCAGCGAAAATAAATGTGAGTCGAGAAAGAGAGGTAGAAAAGAACGAAGAACCTAGATTCCAAATAAACGAAAATCTTTCACCAAAGGAACAGAAGGAGTTAAAACAAGTTTTAGAAAGGTATGGAGATCTTTTTTCATCGAGATTAGGGAGAACCAATTTGGCAAAACATCGGATAGACACAGAAGACGCGAAGCCAATTAAACACAAGCCTTACCGGGTAAGTGCTAAAGAACGAGATATTATAAAAGAGCAAATTGACGAGATGCTTACAGAAGGCATAATTAGGCCATCTTCTAGCCCCTGGTCTTTTCCAGTAATATTGGTCAAGAAGCGAGATGGTAAATACAGATTTTGTGTGGACTACAGAAAACTGAATAATGTGACGGTAAAAGATGTCTATCCGATCCCTAGAATAGACGAAGTTATGGATACTCTCCAAGGATCTACACACTTCTCAGCAATAGACCTCAGATCTGGATATTGGCAAGTTGAAGTCGAAGAAAGAGACAAAGAGAAAACAGCTTTCACTACAGCGCATGGATTATATGAATTCAACGTGATGCCTTTTGGACTTTGTAACGCGCCTGCTACCTTTGAGAGAAATATGGAGAATATGCTTGGAAATCTGAGATGGCAAATTTGTTTGTGTTATCTGGATGATGTTATCATATATAGCCCGGATTTTCCAACGCACCTCAAAAGACTTGAAGCTGTTTTTAGATGTTTTCGTGAATCTAATTTAAGGTTAAACGACAAAAAATGCCGATTTGCTTTTGAAGAATTGGAGATTCTCGGCTATATAACGAGCAAACATGGTATAAAACCCGCGGAACATAACATCAAAGCTGTCAGAAATTTTCCTCGGCCCAAAAAGGTCAAAGAAGTACAATCCTTTTTGGGAATGTGTTCATATTATAGAAAATTTATCAAAGACTTTTCAAAAATTGCTGACCCTTTGACCAACCTTATAAAAAAAAGTGTATCATTTACCTGGACAGAAAGACAAGAGGAAGCGTTTCAAACCCTAAAAACAGCACTATTAAGTCCACCAATTTTAGGTCACTTCAATCCAAATGCACCTACTTATGTTCATACTGATGCGTCCAACATCGGCATAGGTGCAACACTTGTCCAAGACATCGGTGGTGAAGAGAAGGTGATCTCATATTTGAGTCGTACCCTAAGTAAAGCGGAGCAAAATTATTCAACCACTGAAAAAGAATGTCTGGCCGTTGTCTGGTCAATGTCAAAATTACGACCCTACCTTTATGGAAGACACTTTAAAATAGTAACAGACCATCACGCCTTATGCTGGCTCAAAAACTTGAAGGATCCAACAGGTCGATTGGCAAGATGGGCATTGAAAATTCAAGAATATGACTTCGATATAATACATAAATCGGGAAAGAAGCATCTGGACGCCGATGGCTTATCTAGGGGGCCCTTACCAGAAACTGATTGGGATGAGGATTTTGAAAGGCTATTTTTAAATCAAATAACAGACGAAGAGGATAAATTTATCGAAAGTGTTAAGAAAAACCTTAATGGAAGCAGGCGATCAATTGCGCAAAACTTTAAAGAAGAAGATGGATGCCTCTTTAAGAAAAACCCGAACCCTGAAGGCAGGGCGTGGTTGCTTGTGGTTCCAGAGAATAAAAAGAGAGAAATTATGAAAGAATATCACAATCATATGTCGAATGGCCATCTGGGCGTCGCCAGAACCATGTACCGAATAAAGAGTAAATACTTTTGGCCATCCATGCTAAAGGATGTCTCAGAATTCGTTAAGACGTGTCACCTTTGCCAAAGTAGGAAAGGCTCAAACCAATTACCTTCTGGACTACTACAGCCCATCCCCCCAGCCAACTTTCCTTTCGAAAGAATTGGAATTGACTTTGTTGGTCCACTACCATCTACGAAAAACAGGAAAAAATGGATAATCGTGCTGTCGGACTACTACACTAGATATGCAGAAACAAGAGCAGTCTCGGAAGCAACAGTGAAAGAAGTTTCTAAATTTCTAGTAGAGGATATTTTTCTTCGGCACGGAGCCCCACAATATCTTATTAGTGACAGAGGCTCTCAATTTACCAGTAATTTAATGAAAGAGGTGATGAAAACGTGCAAGATTAAACATTGCTTCACAACGAGCTATCATCCCCAGACTAATGGATTGACAGAGCGGTTAAATAGAACATTGATCAATATGCTCAGTATGTATGTGAACACTGATCAGAAAAATTGGGACGAAATACTCCCATTCATCACTCACGCTTACAATACTACAATTCAGGAAACCACAGGATATTCTCCCTTTTTCCTGATGTTTGGAAGAGAACCCACGTCTCTTTTGGACGACAGGAATATCTCGGTGGACATTGACAAAGATGATTATGATGAATACATAAAACATCACTTAGACAAAATAAACAGAACAAGAAAATTAGTTATTAACAACACAATAAAGACTCAAGAAAGAATGAAAAAGAACTATGACAAGAAACACATGGAAAGAAGCTACGAACCAGGAGAATTAGTAGCAGTTTGGACACCAATTAGGAAAATAGGAAAGTGTGAGAAACTACTGAGAAAATATTTTGGCCCATATAGAATATTAAAGAAGCTGTCCAACGTAAATTACTTAATTGAACCAAAAGATAATCCTGGCCAAGACCCATTGATTGTCCATGTCTCAAGAATCAAACCCTATTTTGAAAGAATTGATGAGGTCAATCACGAGGACGTGACGACCTCTGGAGAGGGGGAAGTGTTACATCATGATTAATGGCGTATTTCTTATATTAGTTTTAATATATTTGAAATTTAAATTATATATTTATTTATTTTTATATAAAATATTCTATGATATTTATTTAAAACAGATAATTAATTTATCATCATTTGTATTTAGGTACACTGTGACTTCACTGCTCTCTTTGATGTGAGAAAATAAAGAAAGGATTCTGGTGGCTACTTAAAGAAGACTTATCTCGTTATTCCCTTTTATAAATTTCTAGGATGGTTGAAACACGCTCTGGTAAGATGCAGGACCCAGCACAGGAGAGAATCCAGGCTGAAGAGTCTGCCAAGCCGCAACCTGGTGCAACAATATAGACTAGCCGAATGACCCGGGCAACGCCCGTGTTTTACCCGATTGAATGTTTTGATTCAAATACTATTTGTTACAAATATAAATTGGCGCCTTAAATAATTGCATATGTTAGTTAATAACTATAGCCTATGTGCTTTATCTGTCTATGTACTGTTGGCTTCCGTAGGCGTCTCTTACTGGGAAAAGGAAAGAGAGGATTCCATTTGGTTATTATCTAATATATGCATTTATTTAGGGAGCGACTCGCTCCAACACAATAGTTACAAAGACGAAATAGCGAGTGGGGGGGCAAAGGTGGCGTGACCGTAGCCAACCAATAGGAGGGCGCCATTAAAAAAAAAAAGCAAACGGTGACAGAGACGAAAACTGATTATTAAGAGATGAAGAATGACGCTCGTAACTGTATATAGAATAATCCAAATTGTACCTTATCTTTCTCTTCAACTAAATTAATCTTTATGAGGTACCCAGGAGTTATTTGAAAAGGGAAAAAATAGAATTTTGGTTAAAAAGTTTCTTATATTTCAGGTTTACGCAAGCCTTTGAGCGGATTTCTGATCTTCTACGGACATTTAATTTTTTATCGTAAAGATGGAGGTTGCCTGGCCGGCATTCATAGTATATTTAAAATTAAAGATAATTTTATTTTTTATCGATTTAAAGCGCTATGTCCCCCTAGGGACACTTGCGCTGTCATACATGTATGCCTTTACATTTGTCTATACATATATATTTCCAAGAATTTTAGGCCGTGAATAGAATAGTCATATGATGTTAACAAGGAGAAAGAGAGAAAAAAACGAGAACAGAGAACTGTGTACAAAAGAAAGAAGTGTCTGGCAATATGTACAATCAACATAATATAAATTATATGCCTTTAAATTTATAAATTTATGTCTAAATGGCCTTGTCTTTATTGTTTGCGGAAGAGCATTGCTCGATACAAATATTTGTATGTAATTCTACTGTCCTATAAGCTTATGTCCATAGTCTTCTTGAAAACCATTTCTGAGATTCCACCCTTCAGTGCTGCGTATATAAGCAGAATCGACCAATACAGTATTAGAGCTCTGAGAAGCGGTCTGGTGGATTAAATTGGTGAAACCGCTGGGAGGGTTTACCACTGATGAGCCAAGAGCCCTCCCAATATATTTTTTCATCGCAGTAAGGGCAGTAGAAGTTTGTATTATGTATAAAAGAAACATTCGTGCTTTTAAATCCTTTCATTTTATATGTATAGATGGTGCGTTATTGCTTTGTGATCATATAAATTATCAGTTTCTTAAAAGTAAATACTTCAGCCGGTAAATATTTTTATTATCTCCACGTTTCAACAAAAATCTGATGAGGACAAACGATTTTTGTTGAAATATTAAGATAATAAAAATATTCACTGGGGTCAAAGAGTTTTTCATTGTAAAACTAAATTAATCTTATTCAAACAAACCTAACGCCTTATTTCAGCTAACTACATTATAGAGATCCCCCCGTAGGTAACATGACGACCGAATCCATATCTTCTTCTTTCTTATCTCCACTCAATCACACTAAGGTATCAAGCTTGTAAAGCTTGTTGATGGTGTCTGCTGGGGAAGAGTAGAGCTCATCAATGGATGAGTCAATACAGTCAATAATATGTCTTGGGGTTGCAGGCTGAGAATTGCACTTGGTACATAGTGGGAAAACCTTGTAACCATTCTGGAAAGTCATTGTCCGTAGATGACCAGACTTAAGTCTGGAAATCAAAGACTGTTGTTCTCTTGGGAAGACAGAACCGGTGCTTGTCCCTCCTGCTCTGTACCAGTCATGTGCAGCATCAGATTTCCATTCCAGCAGGCATTGCAAGAGAATCTACCACCTAACTAGACAAAAGAGACCTCCTCCGTACCATCAAAACTGAATCCATATAAGTAAATTAAATATGAAATTTTGATACCTTCTAAGAGAAATTGATAGAAATTTTACTGGCAGGGAATTTATATATAAATATAATGGTCACCTCTCCCATCAAAATAGACGTGGAGACTAGATGTCATCTATTGAAAGTCTCTGCAAACTAGCGGACTCAGGTCAGTAACAAAGCCACAACACCAGCTTTGGTAAACTGAGAAACACCCACCTAGAGACCATGGTTTCTGGCTAATGGCCCTCTTCTGTCCATAGCTGACTTTATTCCATGAGGATCCACAAGGTATCAAATGAAATCATAACAATTTACCAGAGATATTTAGCTGGTAGAGTCTCTTCTTCTCCATCTTTCTTATCTCTACTCAATCATATTATGGTATCAAGCTTGTAGAGCTTGAGACTTTTGATGGTGTCTGCCGGGGAAGAGTAAAGCTCATCAATGGATGAGTCAATACAGTCAATAATGTGTTTTGGGGTTGCAGGTTGAGAATTGCACTTAGTACATAGTGGGGAAAACCCTGCAACCATTCTGTTTTTGACATGATTATTATTGACTAAGAACGAAATATTCATCAAGAATATTCATAGAACAAATCAAACTTTATCTCTCTCTACACGGGGCTTATATTATAATTTCACCGTAACACTTAACAGAATCAATAATATTTTTCAAAATATTATTGTAAAAAAAAAAAGATAAAATATTATAAATACAGTAAAACCCCGCTAATACGAACCCTGGATATAACAAACCTACCCTTATAACGAACCCACGCCAATTCCCAATTCCATTCCATTGAAAATATCATCGTTATAACGAACTTTGTGATTTTTAGAATAACAAACTACCCCTATAACGAACCTATTTTCGGTCCCAAAATAATAAAATCTATTTAAAATGCTATGCTTATAACGAACTTAGAATTGTAATTAAAAAAAAAAATTAAAACAACCAAATTTTGAGCATGTTTCAGCTCGCGGCTCGCGATTTCAAAACAATAAATTTAGTGGCATTGTTTGTTTTTGAATTTTGCACTTTATTTTTGCTGTATGTTGTATAAATTTTAACACATTATACTTTTTATTAAATAGAATATATTTGCATCCATTAAATTTGAAATATAAAAATACAAATGGCTTCCAAAATGAAGAAAACAAAGGCATTTTAAAAACAAAAGCGTTATTTCTTTTAAAAAAAAGGCCATTTTCAGAACTTTTCAAAGTGAAACAACACAGGCAAAATGTTAAGAACATATTAAAATAAGAGAATATAACTTTTCTATTATAAAATATAAAGCTATTAAAAATTGTTACAAAGAGGAATCAACCTCAACTTTTGCCACGATCGTACATTTTAGAGCTAAAAAAAAAAAATCCAAATAAATGGTCCCTTGATGAAACAAAAACTATTTTTATGCCTTTAACTATGGTGATTTTAAAGTCAGCAATATTTTGCATGACAGGTTAAAAAAAAAAAAAAAACGAAATCTAGACCTAGAAGAATATGTGGGAAAATGAAATGGAAGAAAAACACTAACTTTATTTGAATGGTGCAATGCTTGAAGAATGCTTTGAAGCAACAAGGTGTTAGAGCCATTTTTCCAAGTAAACAATGTATTATATAATGTGATAATGATGTTTTAAAATCATTTTATATCTTTGAATATATATTTAATAAAACTTTGCCTAGGATTTTTCTTGATTTTTAAATTAGACATAGAGGTACATGTATGTTAATGATAAGAAGAACCTATCATCTAATGATTTCTATTATTATTCAGTATTAATGTAAGGAAATTGGTCAATTAAGGGAATTAAAACAAAGTGACCACTATTAAGAGGAAGCCTCTTCTTGTGTGTATGGCTGTCCTTTAAATATACGGTCTAAAATTTTGAAAAGTAAAAAAAAATAGCCAAACCGTGGCTATAGTGAACCAAAAGCTCTGTCCCATTGGGGTTCACTATAGAGGGGTTTTACTGTATATGATTTACGGAGTAGCTCACCACAGATCATTCTGTGGCAATAAATATATATACAGTTAAACCTGTCTATAGCGCCCCTTCTAAATATTGCCTCCGTCTCTATAGCCCCCGATTTTAAATACGTAGTACGATGCGATTTACATTAAAAGTGACCTGTCTATAACACATGTCTATTGTTACTCTGTAAACTTCCCTCATTACTTATCTTTTGTTTATCATTCATAGTTTGTTCTTGTCTTGAATAAATTGCTGTGTCATCCTGAAGTTTTGTCTTTCCTAATTTTCTACGTGCCAATATGTATATTCATCAAGTATATATTATATATATTAACACAAAGCAATAACGCGGCATCTATACATATAAAATGAAAGTATTTAAAAGCACGAATGTATAAAAGTTTGTATTGTGTATAAAAGAAACATTTGTGCTTTTAAATCCTTTCATTTTATATTATATATTTATATTATTTATCTATATAGTTAAACTTGTCTATAGCGCCCAATACGTAGTACGATGTGATTTATATTAAAAGTGACCTGTCTATAGCACCCCCTCTCTATAACACCCTATTTTGGTGAGTCCCAAGAGAGGGCGCTATAGACAGGTTTAACTGTAAACAAAGGTGTGTACTGTGTTGTGAAACCAAAAGTAAAACTATATTTAGATGACGGGGAGTGTCAGCATCACTGAAAATAGCTCCACCTATCAATGGTGGGTAGAAATAGATGGCAGAGTCACTAGCCTAGTTTATTTGGTTTGATTCAATAACAATGGAACCTCTTTTTATTACTGTCATTCCAAAATCGCTTTTTAAGGTTTCCTAAAACCCAATTGTTTATAAATAAAGTTAAATTCTTTTGCAATAGAAGTGTTCTACTGTGTTATCAGGGGGGGTCGGTGAAAGATTGGTCTGTCTAAACAGTAGGTTTTCAACTGTTACAACCTGGGATCGAATCCTGCATTAGGCATTTTTTTTTCTATCAGAAAAAAAAAAAGTTCAAATGGCCCCCGATTCTTGCAAAAAAATCCAGCCACACAAGCAAGTGCAAGTAACCAAACGGGGCACTTGACACATTTATAAGTGCAAAAGTCTAACTCTTCTTCTTCTTTCTTATCTCCACACTAGGTGAAGTAGAATGTGTCTGCCTTTGTCATTAAGACTGGGAGCACTACTCAGTGGCAGGCCACTGACTTAGCTCTAAAAGAAATGGCCACCTCTGACATGAAGAACAGATATCATGTACAGCTGCTCCTAACATGGAGTACAAATGCTGCTCATCCTGTATCCCTGGAGCCCTTACAGGGTACTATCAGCCAGGCCAGCTGAGCCCAGGTTTTTTAGTGAGCTTGTTACTGCCTTCCCTCCTCCTTTTTCATCTGGGATTGCAACAATTTATTAGGTTATCAATATGGAAATCGGGATATATCCAATTTTCTCTGTATGTGTGTGTGCGTGTAAACAACTTTGTTTCTTTCTACTCTACTCTTAACAAATCATCAAGTTAAATACTTATTTGGTGATCTCTTGTTACTCTGTCATTCCATCGTAAAGATAGAGGCTGTCTTGCCGGCATTCATAGTTCTTCAAATTAAAGATTCTTTGGTCAGTAAATCTTTTTATTATTGTCTCAATTCACTGGCCCAAGTATTCTTTAATTTGAAAAATCCATGATTCCAATTATAATGTAATACAGCCATCTCTCCCCCCCTCGATATAGATGGTCAACCATCACAGAACACCATTTCATTCCATTCTAAGCAATTTTTCTTTATATTTTTTTATAATTTCCAGATCATTTTTAAAAAAATGTTGTTGAACCTATCTGTTCCTTGTAAGAATCTTGACAGGAGGATATTGATCCATAAAAAAGGTTACCTCTCCTGTCAAAGTAGACACCAAAAATACTCTGTAAACTAGCAGAATCAGGGTCAATGCCAACAAAGAAAGCCACATGGACTGTCAGAATTTACTGGTATTTCTGCCTTGTCACCAACCTCATTCTGCTAGTTTGCTTAGATGGTTGCTAGATGTGGCTCGCCACAAATATTGAGGGGGGTTAGTCTTTCTTCTCAATATAGATACTGTCTCTCTTTACCTTGAGACCTAGTGTCCAGCTACTTGACCAGCTCGGTAACTCCAAGGAAGAGGCTCTAAGGACGACTATCTATTGTCCTAAAACTTATCCAAAACTCTTTTTTATTGAACAGCACGGTCAATTTGTACGTTAAAATAAATTTACATACTAATTTATACATTCAAGGAAAGTAACACACATATATATAGAAGCAATGGGCTCTTCTCCCGTTAAAATAAACGTCAGAATCTGACACCATCTATTGACCGTCGCCGCAACTAGCGGCCTCAGGTCGGTGACAAAGCCACAACACCAACTTTGGCAAACTGATAAGCGTCCACCTAGAGACCATGGTTTCGGGCTAATGGCCCTCGTCAGTCTAGGGCAGACTTTATTCCATGAGATCCACACGGGATCTAATGGAATCCTCACAATCTACCAAAGAGGTGTTTTGCTGGCAATGTGGCTGGGCCAAATCTATGGCTAGAACATAAATGGAAAATTTGCCGGGAGGAAATTAATCCATAGAAGCAATGGGCGCTTCCCCCATTGCTTCTATGGATTAATTTCCTCCCGGCAAATTTTCCATCTATATATATATATTTTTTCTTTGTTTTTAGATTACAAAAATATCCACATAAACAATGTTGACTTACTCTATTGGTCATAACAGATGTATAGTTTTTGGAGTCTCATTTTGAAGGGAGAGGTGACCTTTTTATGGGGAGCAATCCTTTCTTGTGATTCTCCAAAAGAATATTCTCATTGTAGCCTGATTAAAAATAAAAATAATTGCAATGTGTTTCTTTATTTTGGCAGGCTCTTGAGTTTTGGTTCTTTTTCAGGCTATTTCCCTTTTAGTTTTTAATACGTACAGTAGAATCTCCAGGAGGACACTCACGCTAGAGGACACCTTTCTATAAAGGACAGTTTTCATTTCCAAAATTACCATTTTTACTAGTTAGCAGCTCTCTGGTAAGAGGACAGCTATCCTTAAAGGACACTTTATCTCTGCAACTAGGTGTTGTCCTTTACAGGTACAGTAGAACAACCTCTTTGTAAAGGACAACACCCAGTTGCAGAGCCATAGTGTCTTTTAAGAAAACCAGAGAGTTGCTAACCAGTAAAAATACATTGTTACCATCATTACAAAAGGTAACAAGACCAAATACCCCCTGATTTAAATTTATGTTTGTGATATTTTGGTAACAGCATTGGTACCAAAATGTACTGTTACTGATGGTAACAATGCTGTTACCGAAATGTAACAAACTTTTCAATTAATTTGGATTTGGTCTTGTTATCTTTTGTGAAGATGTTAAGAATTATGTTAGCAAAATGTCTCAAATATTTCATATAATTTGGTCTTGTTACCTTTTGATTCTAATCTATTATTAATATATTGTACCTTATATCATATAGTAAAAGAATGGTAATTGTGACCATGTCCTTTGTAGAGAGGTGTCCTCTAGTGGGTGTGTCCTCTCTTGGAGGTTGTTTCTACTGTAGAGAGGTGTCCTCTAGCGGGTGTGACCTCTCATGGAGGTTGTTCTACTGTAGAGAGGTGTCCTCTAGTGGGTGTATCCTCTCATGGAGGTTGTTCTACTGTAGAGAGGTGTCCTCTAGTGGGTGTATCCTCTCATGGAGGTTGTTTCTACTGTAGAGAGGTGTCCTCTAGTGGGAGTATCCTCACATGGAGGTTGTTCTACTGTAGAGAGGTGTCCTCTAGCGGGTGTGACCTCTCATGGAGGTTGTTCTACTGTAGAGAGGTGTCCTCTAGTGGGAGTATCCTCACATGGAGGTTGTTCTACTGTAGAGAGGTGTCCTCTAGTGGGTGTGTCCTCTCATGGAGGTTGTTTCTACTGTAGAGAGGTGTCCTCTAGTGGGAGTATCCTCACATGGAGGTTGTTCTACTGTAGAGAGGTGTCCTCTAGTGGGTGTGTCCTCTCATGGAGGTTGTTTCTACTGTAGAGAGGTGTCCTCTAGTGGGAGTACCCTCACATGGAGGTTGTTCTACTGTAGAGAGGTGTCCTCTAGCGGGTGTGACCTCTCATGGAGGTTGTTCTACTGTAGAGAGGTGTCCTCTAGTGGGTGTGACCTCTCATGGAGGTTGTTCTACTGTAGAGAGGTGTCCTCTAGCGGGTGTGACCTCTCATGGAGGTTGTTCTACTGTAGAGAGGTGTCCTCTAGCGGGTGTGACCTCTCATGGAGGTTGTTCTACTGTAGAGAGGTGTCCTCTAGTGGGAGTATCCTCACATGGAGGTTGTTCTACTGTAGAGAGGTGTCCTCTAGTGGGTGTGACCTCTCATGGAGGTTGTTCTACTGTAGAGAGGTGTCCTCTAGCGGGTGTGACCTCTCATGGAGGTTGTTCTACTGTAGAGAGGTGTCCTCTAGTGGGAGTATCCTCACATGGAGGTTGTTCTACTGTAGAGAGGTGTCCTCTAGTGGGAGTATCCTCACATGGAGGTTGTTCTACTGTAGAGAGGTGTCCTCTAGTGGGTGTGACCTCTCATGGAGGTTGTTCTACTGTAGAGAGGTGTCCTCTAGCGGGTGTGACCTCTCATGGAGGTTGTTCTACTGTAGAGAGGTGTCCTCTAGTGGGAGTATCCTCACATGGAGGTTGTTCTACTGTAGAGAGGTGTCCTCTAGCGGGTGTGACCTCTCATGGAGGTTGTTCTACTGTAGAGAGGTGTCCTCTAGCGGGTGTGACCTCTCATGGAGGTTGTTCTACTGTAGAGAGGTGTCCTCTAGCGGGTGTGACCTCTCATGGAGGTTGTTCTACTGTAGAGAGGTGTCCTCTAGCGGGTGTGACCTCTCATGGAGGTTGTTCTACTGTAGAGAGGTGTCCTCTAGTGGGTGTGACCTCTCATGGAGGTTGTTTCTACTGTAGAGAGGTGTCCTCTAGCGGGTGTGACCTCTCATGGAGGTTGTTCTACTGTAGAGAGGTGTCCTCTAGCGGGTGTGACCTCTCATGGAGGTTGTTTCTACTGTAGAGAGGTGTCCTCTAGCGGGTGTGACCTCTCATGGAGGTTGTTCTACTGTAGAGAGGTGTCCTCTAGAGGGTGTGACCTCTCATGGAGGTTGTTCTACTGTAGAGAGGTGTCCTCTAGTGGGTGTGACCTCTCATGGAGGTTGTTCTACTGTAGAGAGGTGTCCTCTAGTGGGTGTGACCTCTCATGGAGGTTGTTTCTACTGTAGAGAGGTGTCCTCTAGCGGGTGTGACCTCTCATGGAGGTTGTTCTACTGTAGAGAGGTGTCCTCTAGTGGGTGTGACCTCTCATGGAGGTTGTTCTACTGTAGAGAGGTGTCCTCTAGTGGGTGTGACCTCTCATGGAGGTTGTTCTACTGTAGAGAGGTGTCCTCTAGTGGGTGTGACCTCTCATGGAGGTTGTTTCTACTGTAGAGAGGTGTCCTCTAGCGGGTGTGACCTCTCATGGAGGTTATTTCTACTGTAGAGAGGTGTCCTCTAGAGGGTGTGACCTCTCATGGAGGTTGTTCTACTGTAGAGAGGTGTCCTCTAGTGGGTGTGACCTCTCATGGAGGTTGTTTTTACTGTAGAGAGGTGTCCTCTAGCGGGTGTGACCTCTCATGGAGGTTGTTCTACTGTAGAGAGGTGTCCTCTAGCGGGTGTGACCTCTCATGGAGGTTGTTCTACTGTAGAGAGGTGTCCTCTAGCGGGTGTGACCTCTCATGGAGGTTGTTCTACTGTAGAGAGGTGTCCTCTAGCGGGTGTGACCTCTCATGGAGGTTGTTCTACTGTAGAGAGGTGTCCTCTAGCGGGTGTGACCTCTCATGGAGGTTGTTCTACTGTAGAGAGGTGTCCTCTAGCGGGTGTGACCTCTCATGGAGGTTGTTCTACTGTAGAGAGGTGTCCTCTAGCGGGTGTGACCTCTCATGGAGGTTGTTCTACTGTAGAGAGGTGTCCTCTAGTGGGTGTGACCTCTCATGGAGGTTCTACTGTAGAGAGGTGTCCTCTAGTGGGTGTGACCTCTCATGGAGGTTGTTCTACTGTAGAGAGGTGTCCTCTAGCGGGTGTGACCTCTCATGGAGGTTGTTCTACTGTAGAGAGGTGTCCTCTAGCGGGTGTGACCTCTCATGGAGGTTGTTCTACTGTAGAGAGGTGTCCTCTAGCGGGTGTGACCTCTCATGGAGGTTGTTCTACTGTAGAGAGGTGTCCTCTAGCGGGTGTGACCTCTCATGGAGGTTGTTCTACTGTAGAGAGGTGTCCTCTAGCGGGTGTGACCTCTCATGGAGGTTGTTCTACTGTAGAGAGGTGTCCTCTAGTGGGTGTGACCTCTCATGGAGGTTGTTCTACTGTAGAGAGGTGTCCTCTAGCGGGTGTGACCTCTCATGGAGGTTGTTCTACTGTAGAGAGGTGTCCTCTAGCGGGTGTGACCTCTCATGGAGGTTGTTCTACTGTAGAGAGGTGTCCTCTAGCGTGTGTGACCTCTCATGGAGGTTGTTCTACTGTAGAGAGGTGTCCTCTAGTGGGTGTGACCCCTCATGGAGGTTCTACTGCTATCTTTAGATTGTAACCTACTACCACAATCTAGCGAAGTGTGCGTAATTCAAGTGACAACTCCTTCCTTTCCAATCAAGGAAGAAGGAAGGAAATTGAGAAATATTCATAAAACAAACGAAGCCAATGGGTTCTGCTTTAAGGTTAGTACCACGCACCTACTCTTTTCTTCACTTTTATTATTGTAAATTAACACAAAGCATTAACGCACCATCTATACATATAAATTGAAAGGATTTAAAAGTACGAATGTTTCTTTTATACATAATACAAACTTCTACTGTCCTTACTGCGATGAAAATATTATATTGGGAGAGCTTGACTCATCAGTGGTGAACCTTCCCAGCAGTTTCGCCAATTTAATCCATCAGACCGCTTCTCAAAAGGTCCACAAGCCTAACTGTCCATTATGCCCAATAATAAACAATAGACCTTCACCAACATATGCCTTGGCAAAATGGTGTTGTTGTTATTTCTTATCTCCTTGTGTAAAGATTACACGAATTCCATGAGTTCATGCTCCCCGAACTGTTTTATGATGAGCAGCGACCTCTCCTAAAGGTCCTGTTTAGTGCATCTAATGCAAGCCAAAATGTGTTCTGGAGCTGCAGGTTGACAAAATGGTTAGCACAACAATTAAAAAAAATCTTCCAATATTTTAATGAAAATGAAATTGTTAACTCCAATGTGAATTCAAAGAAGATATTATTGACATGAAGCTAAATGGGAATCAAAGAATTATATTGATGAGACAAAGGCAGGGATGTGATGCTCAGATGGTTTATTTGGTGCAGTGCTGGACTTGTGGTCCGGTCCAGGAAGGTCATGATGTTCCGGGTCTCGCTGTTGTAGGGAGGGGATGAAGCTGTAGCTAAGGCAGGACATGTTAAACAATTCCGTCACAGTGTATTCCGATCAAGAGACTAAAGATAACTGCACGTTGTATTATTTAAAGCATTGCCGGGAAACTGTGGTCAATGGCCAAATACAATTTAACCCTGTCCTCTCTGTGGTGCCGTTTCTCTGATAAGTAATTAATTAAAATTTAAAATAATAATAATAATATGTAATGCTCCTGTGTACCATCGTCGGCTACTTGTTGACACACAACAATATCTTTAGATGTTGAATCCATGTTTATTTCAATAATTTTGATGCAATTTGGATTATACCTATAAGAAGGTCTAGGGGGTCGGTGGAAGGCTGGTTAAACCGTTTGGTTTTCGACCACTACAACCCGGGTTCGATTCCCGCATTGGACACTTTTTTCTGCTTAAAAAAAAAAAATGCTCCAATGGCCCCCGATTCTTGCAAAAGTCCAACCCCACCAGCGAGTGCAAGTAACCAAACGGGGCTCTGGCCCATTTGTAAGTGCAAAGTCGAACTGCTTTCACATGTGTAGACATGTGGTGCGCTTACAGTAAAAGCAGTCGCTAATTACCCACCATGATTATCATGAGCTTTGAGATAAGAAAGAAGAAGAGAGAAGGTCTAATTTATTTGGATTAGGTCTTATTTCCTTGTAGCTGGCAAGTTTGCTCAGTGGAAACTTCCATTCCACTGTCAAGCTCAGAGAGTGTCCCCAAGCTAAAACCAAAACTCACGCTATCTCACAAATTTTATCACGCACCTGCTGCCATTTGTGTTTCAATTACAGGATGAGTCATGGAACTTGTTCAGCTAACTTGTCCTTCCTTATCTTCCTTGTTTTTGTTGCTTTTTTTTTTAACTTCTTCTTTTTCTTGCTTTCTATATCTCCTTCAAATTATTAATACAAGGTAATAAGACAAAATTAATAGCGTGTTGACGTTTCAGTAATAATGATTACTGAAATGTCACACACTATTTATTTATTTGGATTTGGTCTTATTACCTACTTACTGCCAAAACAAAAAATCACAAGACACATCACAACTCCTTTTATTTACTTGAATAAAGGAAGCTTTCAGGTAAAGTCCTTTTTCAGCTAAATAAAACATATAAACAAGGTAATGGAAAGAGATTATATAGCATTTTAAAGATACATTTATGTAAATATAAGACATAAAATTCCTCTTGATAAGGCACAATTTGGATTATAGATTTTTATTTTTTTTTGGCTTATACCTAGTACACGTTGGTACATACCATGATAACCATGGTGGGTAGAAGTAGGCGACTGCTTTTACTGTAAATGCACCACATGTCTACATATGTGAAAAGCAGGATTATAGATATTTAAACTACACTATTTATTTGGATTTGGTCGTCTTATTAACCTTGTATTTATAAATTCCTACAATGACGTTTTATTATGGTTCATTGCTGCACTCCTGTAGAGGGGAGGTATTGTCAGAAAACTTGAGATTATAATAAAAATGGAAAGTCAGGAGAGTCTTCCCCACCGTACAAGTGTCCTCTGTGTAACACCACTGTGATTTCAGGATGGATGGGCGTAAGCAGTCGGAGGAGTGCCAGAACATAGAGCAGGGGATCAAGAACCTGTTGTTCTCGCCTCCACAACAGAACCACCGTACTGCCTATCAGCCTGTTCCCCTGAGACCTCAGCAACAGAATGATCAATACAACAACAACAACACCCGGTTCCAGATACCCCGGGATAACCGACAACCCAATAGAAACCGGCCTGTTAACATCACCCAATTATCTTCCGGTAACCGTGGTAGAGGTATCAGGACCCCCACCCAGATTGTACCTACTTCGCCCCAGCACTTGGTAGCCGGTATTCAACAGCAGCATCATCAGCAAGCTACCTCACCCCCACAGCAAGCAGCTCCACCGCCGAACTGGGGAAACAGAGAGTATCACAACCAAAGTCTGACCAAACCACCCCAACCTGTCCCCTCAGGCAACAGAAACCAGAGGAGACCTCCCAAAAACAGAGCTTTCCAGAATGAACGGCAGGAATTGTTCACTTCTCAAAGTAGCTCCCAGTCTTCAGACCAACTCCTCTCCAGGATGAACAACTATGACAATGGTAAGTCCTTCTCTTGTTGTAACAAGATGTATAACATGTCCAAATCCTAGTTGATTAATAGCAAGGAATATCTTGGTAATAGCGTGTTGGAGAATAACTTGGCACATCACCTTTCCTACCGGACATCATGTGACCTGGCGGCACACTGACTATACCTGTAGTTTTGGTTTCTGTTACTACTCTTGTCTTTTTGTTCTTTGTCATCTTAATCTAATCTTATTGTTAATTAAACAATAATTTATGAGATCCAGCCCCTGATTCTCTTACACAGAGTTGTTACCATCATCAGACAAAAGTACTGAATGATATGCAGTAGAACCTCTATAAGAGGAAACTCACTCTAGAGGGACATATCCCTACAAAGGACAGTTTTCATTTGCAAAAATTTACTATTTTTACTGATAAAGCACAATTTGGATTATAGATAAAAGAAAATAAGACCCAATCCAAATAAATAAATAGTGTGTGACGTTTCGGCAACAGCATTGTTACCATCATCAGACAGAATACACACTAATAAATTATTTGGATTAGGTCTTATTTCTTTTATTATAATCTATAATCCAAATTGTGCTTTATCAAAGTTAAAAGTATTTTCTTCCATTTACAAATATTCTTCTTTAAGTCTAGATTTCGTTTGTTTTGAACCTGTCATACAAAACATTGCTTGCTGGCTTTAAAATCATAATAGGTCATGGCATAAAAAATAATTTTTATTGCATCATTGGCCTGTTTATTTGGATGTTTTTTTTTTTTAGCCCAATCACCTATGATCGGGTTGATTCCTCTTAACATTTTGCCTGTGTTGTTTCACTTTGAAAAGTTCTGAAAATGGCCTTTTTTAAAAAAGAAATAACTTTTTTAAATTTTTAGAATGTGCCTTTATTTCCTTTTTGGAAGCCATTTGTATTTTTTTTCAATTACAAATTTGATGGTTGCAAAGATATTCTATTTAATAAAAAGTATAATGTGTAAAAAATGTATACAACATACAGCAAAAATTGAATGTAAATGAAAACAAACATAACCGCTAAATTTATTGTTTTGAAATCGCGATCCGTAAGATGAAACATGCTCAAAATTTTGTTTAAAATTTTTTTAAATTACAATTTTAAGTTTGAGTCAAAAGGCGATCCATCAATTAAAATTATATAAAAGGGCATACCTGGATCTGTAATGAAAAAAAAAAAAAAATAAAAAAAAAAAAAAATTTTTTCTCAAAATATTTCGAGAAAAAAAATTTTTTTTTTTTTTTTTTTCATTACAGATCCAGGTACGCCCTTTTATATAATTTTAAGTTTGTTATAAGCATAGTATTTTAAATAGATTTTATTATTTTGGGACCTAAAATAGGTTTGTTATAAGAGTAGTTTGTTATATTAAAAATCGTAAAGTTCGTTATAACGATGGTATTTTCAATGGAATGGAATCGGGAATCACCTTAGGTTCGTTATAAGGAGAGGTTCGCTATATCCGGGGTTCATATTAGCGGGGTTTTACTGTAGTTACCAATTTAAAATTGTACAGACTTGGCATGTATTGACAAGATGTCTATAAAATTATTTTAATTGTGTCAAGTTGTCTACTTTAAGGTAGTTCTACTATAACTACCCTGATATTGGAATTAGGTATTACTGCAGATCCCATGGGCCTCAGAGAACCGGAAAAAGTCTACTTCAAGCCAGCGGACTTGTCCCGGCAACAAGCTACCTACCTCAAGGAAAGCCATATTGAAGCTCTACAGAAGGTAGGTGCAACACTTTAAACAACTTCTTTTACACTCTTTGAGTGAACACGGGAGATTTCTATCGTACTCTGACTCTCAGTTTGTAATTTTGAGAGTGAGAGCTCGAAAGCTTGCGGTGTTTTGTAATAATAATAATATATATATATATGTTATATAAAAATATTATTTTATTTAAAATTATATATTTCATAGATACAAATACTCTGCTAAATCGACCGCCAGAGGTCACGCTTCCACTATATAAACTCGTTGTTTTATCCCGACGGCCGGCTCAAAACTTTTGTACAATATGTAAATAAGTTTTTGTTTTCCTTATTCTACTCGCCTTAAGCCAGGCATTACTTTTATCAAACCATGTTTTTTATATATTCCATAAGATCAATTAAATCTATTTTGATAACTGATTTTATTTAATCATTGCCACGACTGCTCAACAAATATCTCTATTCTCAAAATAATCAGCATCAAGTATTAATTCTATATAACTAATTATCAAAAATCAAACAGAATTATTTTTTTCTATTATAACATATATATATATTATAAATTCAACTTTATTCAACTATAAATACAAAGCGCGATGTCCCGCCAAGGACACTGGCGCTCAAAGGAAAGCAATACAAGAGAGAGAGAGAGAGGGAGAATCTATTTATATATCCAAAAATATATGCACAAAGGCATTTACCATATATATATATATACAGTAAAACCCCGCTAAGACGAACCATGGATATAACGAACCTTCCCTTATAACGAACCCATCGAAAATCCCAATTCCATTCCATTAAAATTACCATCGCTATAACGAACTTTTCACTTTTCAAACTAGCGAACTATCGCTATAACGAACCCAATTTTGGTCCCAAAATATTAAATTCTATCAATAACACCATGCTTATAACGAACTTTTAATTTTAATTCTAAAATTCCAAAATTATAATTTTCAAAACTAATTAAAATTTTGTGTGAGCTCTAGCTCACAGATCGCAATTCAAAACAAAGAATTTAGCGACATTGTGTGTTTTTATTCACGTTCTATTTTTATACTGCGCACTTTTATAAATTTTTCATGCCTTATTGAAAACTAAATTTCTTAACTCTACATTAGGAAAATTCCTTAAAACATGATTAAATTATTAAAACCAGTTTTAAAAGATAATGGAAGTGCCAAAGAAAAAGTTGCTCGTACCAAGATATCACTTGAAAAGAAATTAACCATCATAAAAGCTATTGAGAGTGGTACATCGCAAGCGGAACTTCGGAAGAAAATGAAAATGAGCAAAAGTAGCATTTCTACGATATGGCAAAAAAGAAGACTATAAAAAAAAATCCTACAAAGAGGAATCAATCCCAACTATTGCCGCTATCGTCAGTGTCATTATACACTTTTAGAAGAAGCCTTGTATAGTGGTTAGTACAAGCTAGGCTTCATTTAAAAAAATGAAGATTTCTTTGCTAGATATGAAACAAATTTTTGAGGAATATGTTAAAGCAGAAAAAAATAACAGACTTCTTCAAGTAAGCCTTTGTATCCTATATTGTAATATAATAATATTTATTTAAAATATATTTTTATACCTTTTAAAATATTATTAATAAAGTTTTTATTTAATTTTTACAAATAAGGTATACTTTTCTTGGATTTTTTTGACATATGGGGGGCAGGTTGCATTTATACTAATTAAATTATCAGAGGAACTGATCAAAAAAGGCAATATTTTCACATGATTTAGTTTTTATTTTAATATACAGCTTTAATATATAGAAATAGGTTAATTTAGGGGGAAAAAAGCAGCCAATATTAAGAGGTAGCCTTTTTTTTTTTTTTGCACATGCCCTTTAATTATATCCTCAAAAAAAATTTAAATACCCAAACCGTGGCTATAGTGAACCGTGGCTATAGTGAACCAAAAGTCCCGTCCCAATGGGGTTCACTATAGAGGGGTTTTACTGTATATTATAAATAGAAAAGAGATTTATGCTTGATTTTGATTATCTTGAGGATTAAGTTATGGTGATGCAGTCGTGGTCAATAATCTTGAAAATATAAATAGTTTTGATCAATAATTTAATTGAACTAAAGGAATATATAAAAACATAGCCTGATAAAAGTACTGCCTGGCTTAAGGCGTAAGAATAAAAAAAATGAAAAACTTATTTACATAATGTACAAAAGATTTGAGCTGGCCATCAGGAAACAACAACAATGAGTTTTTATAGGGGAAGCGTGACCTCTGGCGGTCGATTTAACAGAGTATTTGAATCTATGAAATGTAATTTTTTTAAATAAAATAATATTTTAATATAACATATATATATAGTTGCACCAGGCTGCGGTTTGGCAGATTCTTCAGTCTTGATTCTCTCCTCAGACATGTCTTACATCTTTCCAGAACGTGTCTCAACCATCCTACAAGGTTAAACCAGTCAATAATAAGACAACTATATTTTTAGGTAGCACCTAGAATATCTCTTTATTTATCATATCAAAGTTTAAAGCAGGTGGTGTATTCAGTGTATCAAAATACAAATGTTTTATAGTACATAATATTTGATAATAATATTCTGTTTTATAAAAATTAATAAATGTAAAATTCATATATTTGAAATATATGAAAAATAATATTATAAATAATTTTTAAAATATGTGCATTAAGCATGATGCAACAATATACAGTAGAACCTCTATGAGAGGATGCTCGTTCTAGAGGACACCTCTCTATAAAGGACAGTTTTCATTTGTAAAATTATCATTTTTTACTATTTAGCAACTCTCCAGTAAGAGGATACCTCTCTCTAAAGGACACTTTGGCTCTGTAATTAGGTGTTGTCCTTTACAAAGAGGTATTTCTACTGTAGCAGCTCTCCAGTAAGAGGACACCTCTCCCTAAAGGACACTTTGGCTCTGCATTTAGGTGTTGTCCTTTACAGAGAGGTATTTCTAATGTACAAGCTCTCCAGTAAGAGGACACCTCTCCCTAAAGGACACTTTGGCTCTGCATTTAGGTGTTGTCCTTTACAGGGAGGTAGTTCTACTGTACAAGCTCTCCAGTAAGAGGACACCTCTCCCTAAAGGACACTTTGGCTCTGCATTTAGGTGTTGTCCTTTACAGGGAGGTAGTTCTACTGTACAAGCTCTCCAGTAAGAGGACACCTCTCCCTAAAGGACACTTTGACTCTGCACTTAGGTGTTGTCCTTTACAGAGAGGTTGTTCTACTGTAGTAACTCTCCAGTAAGAGGACACCTCTCCCTAAAAGAACACTTTGACTCTGCACTTAGGTGTTGTCCTTTACAGAGAGGTTGTTCTACTGTAATAACTCTCCAGTAAAAGGACAACTCTCCCTAAAAGAACACTTTGGCTCTGCACTTAGGTGTTGTCTTTTACAGAGAGGTTGTTCTACTGTAGTAACTCTCCAGTAAGAGGACACCTCTCCCTAAAAGAACACTTTGACTCTGCAATTAGGTGTTGTCCTTTACAGAGAGGTTGTTCTACTGTAATAACTCTCCAGTAAAAGGACAACTCTCCCTAAAAGAACACTTTGGCTCTGCACTTAGGTGTTGTCTTTTACAGAGAGGTTGTTCTACTGTAGTAACTCTCCAGTAAGAGGACACCTCTCCCTAAAAGAACACTTTGACTCTACAATTAGGTGTTGTCCTTTACAGGGAGGTAGTTCTACTGTATATAGAAAAATGCATATATTGGATTTAGAATTTTAAAATTATTATTCTCCAATATTTTTCGAGGGTCAATTAGCCTTTAATAAATGAGGATGTTTGTGTTTTGCTCTAAACCAAGTAATTTTTAATAAAATATAATGCTGCTTATAATTGTAGAACAACATTTGAAAATTATCTTGCATGTGTTTCTTTTGAATGAAAAATCGAAATTTATTTTAAGGAGAAATAACGATCATTTCTATTCCCATTATGACTATTCCCATCCCTGGACATTTTTATTTTTCCGTTTATCATTACTCTTCACAATTCATCCTTTCATACTTCATCCCTAAGGTTAGAAATAAACGTTATTTCTCCTTAATAAATTACGATTTTTCGTTTAAAAGAAACACATGCTGGATAAGTTTCAAATGTCGTTCTAAACCATGTGTTTGTTATTGTTGTTGTTCCTTATCCCCTTGTGTAAAGATTACACGAATTCCGTGAGTTCATGATCTTATGGAATGGGGGTGTAGAGGTGCAGCTTTCGTTGATTAATAAATTCAGGCACATTTTGGTGAAAGTCTAACTTTGCCTGAAACCACATGTTTACCTATATACTGAAAGCTCTTCCACCAGATCCGCATGTTTGGGAATTTTATCTCCTCTGTGTCAAAACCATCTTATCTTGAGATAAGGGCTGATAGGCTAATCTCTCAAACTATCAACACACACAATAAATACTTTTTTTGTTGGTTTTATCTCGAGTGGTTGGGTTATACAACTGAGTGGTGCTCACTTGTAACATTTTCCCACTTTATTTTTGCACCTCTTAGAGGAGTACAAGGTAATAAGACCATATCTGTTGTTGTTTATTATCCCCTTGTGTAATGATTACACAAATTCCATGATCTCATCGAATGGGGTATAGGAGTGCAACTTTCGTTGATCATGGCACCATGATCCAGGCACACTTTGGTGAAAGTCTGACTTTGCCTGTAGTTTGAGGCCGTTCCTAACATGGAAGCCTTTGCTGCTGACTCTAACATGAGTACAGACGCAGCTCTTCTGTATCCCTGAAGTGGGACCCTTACTGAGGTCTATCAACTGGGTCAGTTGAACTCAGGATTTTTAAAGAGGTCTACTCCTCTTCTAACAATGCTGTTGTTGGTCCACGACTGCTTATTTGTCAGAGTTATTCTGCTTGCTTTGCAGATGGCCTTCTTATCTGAAGGTCGTTCCCCTATCTGCCACTTGGGGATGCTCCCTATAGCAGTCAGCTCTGCCAAGGGAGACCAAATCTAAATAAATAAATAGTGTGGGATGTTTCGTTAGCAACATTGTTAATCATCATCTGACAAAACCTTTTTTTTTGCTTATCCCAAGTACACGTGGTACAGGCCATGATAATCATGGTGGATAGAAGAAGGAGACTGCTTTTACTGTAAGTGCACCACATGTCTACACATGTGTAAAGCAGTTCAACTTGGCACTTGCAAATCTGACAAAAGTACTGAATGAGAAAAATATATCACAGCACACATGTTCTTAAATAGTTTGGTTACTGTTATCAAGTGTGTAAACAAGATACAGCAGATAAAAATAAAATAGTTACCTAAAAAAAACCTAAAGTTTTGTAGCGACTACACTTTGCTTCAGCGAGCGCGAACTAGGACAAAGCTCCACTATACACACGGGCAGTGGACAGCCTCGGCAACCGCAAGCGTCATCCTGAGTACGCATGTGCGCGGGACGTCATCAGAGACTCTGGCCACTCACGCGGTAAACATCTAGGCTAGCTCTAACGGGCGTTACTTCAACCGTTACTTCTTTTCTCTTTATATATTTCTGGCTTTAAATAAATTAATTTTAATTATAATTTTATCAGCGGCCTTCCCACAAGCCACACCAACACATCACGCAACAACCATCTTACAGTTTTATTAGCACAAGGTAATAAAACCAAATCCAAATAAATAGTGTGTGAGGTTTCGGTAACAGCATTGTTACCATCTTCAGACAAAAGTACTGAATAACAACGCTGTTACCGAAACGTATTGTACTTTTGTCTGAAGATGGAAACAACGCTGTTACCGAAATGTCACACACTATTTTTTTTTTTTTTGATTTGGGCTTTATTTACCTTGTAGTTCTAATCTATAATTCAAATTGTGCCTTATTACTTCCTAGGAGAGAAACCCAATATATATTTACCCAGATATTTTTTTCCCTGGAAGATTATTGGAAAAAGAGGTAAAGAAAGAAAGGGGAGATTGTGCAACTAAAAGTTAATGATAGCTTGCGCCATCTGTCAGAATAAATATCAACTAAAAGTGTGCCTGGATCATGGTGCCATGATCAATGAAAGCTGCACCCCTACACCCCATTCCATGAGATCAGGGAATGAGTAACTCCGCCTTTGCTGGTCCCAAGCCCGGATGAAAAATGAGGAGGGGGAGCAGTAACAAGCTAACTAAAAAACCTGGGCTCAGCTGGTCCGGCTGATAGTACCCTGTAAGGGCTCCAGGGATACAGGATGAGCAGCGTTTGTACTCGTATGTTAGGAGCGGCTGCACATGGCATCTGTTCCTCATGTCAGAGGCGGCCATTTCTTTTGGAGCTAAGTCGGCCTGCCACTGAGTAGTGCTCCCAGTCTTAATGACAAAGTTAGACACAATCTACTTCACCCAGTCATGATGGTTGTCAAGCTTTACAAGCTTGATACCCTAATATGATTGAGTGGAGATAAGAAAGAAGAAGAAGATGGAATGAGTGTAATCTTTACACAAGGGGATAAGAAATAACAACAACAATAGCAATTAATCTTTGATTTAATACAAAGCAATAACGCACCATCTATATATAATGAATGAAAACATTAAGATGCGAATGTTTCTTTCATACTTGATTCAAACTTCTACTGTCTTTACTGCGATGAAAAAATATTGGGAGGGCTTGGCTCATCAGTGATGAACCCTCCCAACAGTTTCACCAATTTTTTTAATCTACCAGACCGCTTCTTTAGAGCCTGTATCCCTAGAGCCCTTACAGGGTACTATCAGCTGGGCCAGCTGAACCCAGGTTTTTTAGTGAGCTTGTTACTGCTCCCCCTCCTCCTTTTTCATCCGGGCTTGGGACCGGCAAAGGCGGAGTTTTTACTGTGTATAAATGTTTGCATTGAGCAATATTCTTTCCACAAACGTTGATTTTTTTAATCATTCAGGAATTGGCCAAATACCCATTCACGATTAATCAAGAAAAGCTAACCACACATATACATTTTGGGTTGTTGGCCTCTTGGTGGTGCAAGAGAGAGAGAGATGGATGGGTGGATATCATTACAGACCGTGTACACATCCTGTTCTGATGGTTTCACACTCTACTGCTGGGAGATGTTTATGTTACCTTTCCCAGTTAGACAAGGTGACCCTATGATAATCATGGTGGGTAGGGTTTTTTTAAAAATTATTCCTAGTACACCTGGTAGAGGCCATGATGATGATGTTGTTTCTTATCCCTTTGTGTAAAGATTACACAAATTTCATGAGTTCATGAACTCATGGAATGGGGTGTAGGGGTGCAGCTTTCGTTGATCATAGCACCATGATCTAGGCATACATTGGTGAAAGTCTGACTTTACCTATAAGCCATTATAATCATGGTGGATAAGGTTTTTTTTTTTTTTTTTTTATTATCCCCAGTACACGGGGTACAGGCCATGATAATCATGGTGGGTAGATTTAAAAAAAAAAATTTCTAGTACATGTGATGCAGTCAATGATAATCATGGTGGGTAGTTAGTGACTGCTTTTACTGTAAGTACACCACATGTCTACATATATGAAAAGCAGTTCGATTTTTACACTTACAAATGTGTCAGAGCCCCCGTTTGGTTATTTGCACTCGCTAGTGGGGTTGGATTTTTGAAAGAATCGGGGGCCATTGGAACATTTTTTTTTTTTTTTTAGAAAAAAAGTACCCAATGCAGGATTTGATCCTAGGTCGTAGTGGTTGATAACCAATGGTTTAGACCATCCTTCCACCAGTGGCTAGGGTGACTACTTCCAATATAATCTTGTTAATTCGACTCTTGCATTAATTCGACCATATTTGCATGCTCTGACATCTATCCTATCAAATAGCAAATGTTAATTCGGCCTCCTAATGATAATTCAACCTGTTAAAATATTTTTTGTGTGTCAGTGATTTTATTTATGGTTGACGTTTAAGATATTTTATTTTTTAATGATCTGGCACTCTTGTCATTACTCTTTTTGTTGTTTGTTGTAAAAAGGCTTACCCACACTTATTTTTTCTTTGAAGATATTTGTTTTAAAATGTTCAATAAAACATTTCCTTAATATTAAAAACTCTGCTAATTCTTTAACAAGATCTGCTTGAATTTTGGATCATCTTGATGATTATGCTATCGTGATGCAGTCGTGGTTAAATTTCTTGAAAGAATAACAATAAAAATAGTCTTGATCAGATATTGCTTTAATTGAGCTTATGGGATATATAAAAAAACATAGTTTGATAAAAGTACTAATAAGATAAAAGGCGTAAGAATAAAAAAGGAAAAGCTTATTTACATAATATTTCGACAATATTAGCTTATTGTTTTGAAAGTCATTTGTTGGATGGAAGTTGATCTGAGAAAAACACATCTTATATCATTATACAGTTAAACCTGTCTATACCTGTCTAATACTCTTGGGACTCGCCAAAATAGGGTGCTATAGACAGGTCACTTTTAATGTAAATCGTATCTTACTGCGTATTTAAAATCTGGCGCCATAGAGAGGAAGACACTATTTAGAGGGAGCGCTATAGACAGGTTTAACTGTATTGAAATTCCCAACCTGCAACCTCAAAACACATCATTGACTGTATTGACTCATCCATTGATGAGCTCTACTCAGCATCCCCAGCAGACACCATCAACAAGCTTTACAAGCTTGATACACTAATATGATTGAGTGGAGATAAGAGAGAAGAAGGTAACAACAGTACATGATTTCCAGACTTAAGTCTGGTCGGACAAAGACTTTCCAGAATGGTTGCAAGGTTTTCCCACTATGTACTAAGTGTCAACCTACAACCCCAAACTACATCATTAACTGTATTGACTCATCCATTGATGAGCTCTACTCAGCATCCCCAGCACAGACACCATCAACAAGCTCTACAAGCTTGATACCCTAATAGAATATTTATTCAATATCTTTCTAACCTGGAAGGATCAGGTTCCTAATATATCTTATTGTTTCTTTTTTTCTTTTTGTATAATATGTTTATAACTGGTCATGTTTAAAATATAAATCGACGCAATTATCCCTAGCCAGGATATCATGTTTTGTGTGTTGAAATAAAATAAAAATAAAATTGATAGCTTGTTGTTGTTGTTTCTTATCCCCTTGTGTAAAGATTACACAAATTCCATGAGTTCATGCTCCTCGAGCTGTTTTATGATAAGCAGCGGCCTCTCCCAAAGGTCCTGTTTAGTGCATCTAATGCAAGCCAAAATGTGTTCTGGAGCTGCAGGTACCAAACTACATTTTGGGCAAGTGGGATAAATTTTGTTATTATTTTCTATCTTCAATGGCTTGAGATGGCCTGTTCTAAATCTTGTTAGTGTTGTTTGATGCTGTCTGATGTTCAGAGCTCCTCCTGGGTTCACTCCACTGTAATTGATAGCTTAATATGATTGAGTGAAAGAAGAAGACACTTAGCATGGAATTATCAATAAATTTGTATTTTAACAAGAATTATCTATTGGTGAAAAAACACAGCCAACATCAACTAATAGTATTGTAACGTTCTATATTAGCAGAACGTGTTAGAATGAATACGAGAAGATCTATGACAATAGAAACTCTAACTTTATTATTCTCTTGACCTATATAAATACATCGCGCTTCTCGCGGACATGCAAATATATCAACCTTTCATAAGAAACAACATGTAAAAATATATAAAACAAAACAATGCTATGCAAATATCTCGAGGTATGCGACAAGTTTATTTTAATTCTTGACGTTTCAGTGACTCACTTTCTTCAGGGAAATGTGGAGAGTGACAGGAAGTTATTGAAACATCAGGAGATAAACTATTTGTTGATGTGGCTGTGTTTTTTTCACCACTTCTAGACTCGAGTTCCAGTACTTTTCTCTGATGATGGTAACAACACTGTTACTGAAACACTACACACTATTTATTTATTTATTTGGATTTGTTCTTATTACCTTATGTTTATTATCTATATTCCAAATTGTACCTTATCATTAGGATGTGGTCTTATTACCTTGTGTTTATAATCTATAATCCAAATTGTACCTTATCATTAGGATGTGGTCTTATTACCTTGTGTTTATAATCTATAATCTAAATTGTACCTTATCATTAGTGTTGGATCCTATAGTTAATAATTTCCTTAAATTCAATTTTATATATGAAAATTAAGCCAAAATATTCTAAATTCAATTGTACAATATAAATCTTTAATATGTAAATTTTAAAGCAATCAACATGTATGTAAATTTCTAGTTTGGTTAATTAATAGTTTTTTGTTTTCTCTCTCTCTCTACCACTAGTATCAAAATCTAAGTAAAATTCATGTATTCTAAAATCATGTGGTAGCTACTCCTAACTCTAAAACCAAAAGACAATAAAATAATTCAAGACAAGTGGCAAAGTGCTTCTTAGTATCTTTTACTGAACATTCAAGCCACGAACATTATGGTCCCTCGAGCCGGATACTTTAAAAAATTAAGGTAAGCCATTTGAAAACTTAAAATTCTTAAAATAAAGTCATGCCCAAATCTGAAGTTAAAATTCGGCACAAATTCAACTTTATTATTCAGGAAATAAAGGATCTGGAATCAGAGAATAAAGCTATTGTAGAATCCAAAAACATACATAGATTAAAGCTATTCCAACAAGAAGTTAATGAAAGGAAAATTAGCCTAAATCAAGTTATCAACACATTATTAGAATCAGAGTTAGATGATACACAATATGACGATTATTCAAAGGCCAAAAAGGATATTTTTAATATGTTGGTGTCTATTGAAGAAGCTTTATCTTTGATTGAAACCAAAGAAAATACTCATAGTGATAAACAACTGCCCGAATCCAATGTTAATTTACCTAAGATAAATTTACCCATTTTCAATGGTGATTCAGCCAATTGGCTTAGTTTTAGAGAAATATTTAACTCCACCATTAATTCAAATCAAACACTAACTGAAATACAAAAATTTCAATATCTAAATGCATCTGTTAAGGGCCCTGCGGAAAAGTTGATTCAGGGTTTTCCCATTTCTGACAAAAACTACCAGCAAGCATGGGATACCTTATGCAATAGATTTAATAACAGAAGAGAATTGGCTTTTTCACAAATCAACAAAATATTCTCCATAAGGCCATTAAAATCTATTTCGGCTGGTTCTCTCTATGAAATCCTTGATGTTTGCAATGAAGGCATTAGAAATCTCTCAGTGCTAGGACTTGAGAAAAACACATTAACAGATCTAATCCTGATCAATTTTTTTGAAAAAAGAATCGGTGAAGCCCTCAGGAAAGAATGGGAATTAACCCTTCAAAATGAAGAATATCCAACATTTGAAAACTTTGTGAATTTTTTAGAAAAACATGCTAGAAGCCTGCAAGGTATGAGAATTCCTTTGTTCCAGGAACAAAAAACCTCTAGCAAAAATATGATGGCTCATGGCCTTTATGTCAACAAAGGTCAAAATTGTATTTTATGTCATCAAATTCATAAACTAAATGACTGCCAGAGATTCATAAATCTTCCCTTGCCTAAAAAATGGGAATTAGTTAAAAAACATAAACTTTGTCAAAATTGCCTTAGAGCAAATCATGAGATATCCAAATGTCTCATCACATCAAGATGTAAAAACTGCAAGCAGAACCATCATACTCTTCTGCATGAATACAACTCTGAACCATCCATTCCACAACCAACAACCTCTCAAGAGATGTTGATTTCAACAAATACCATCTGTAATGCGATGCCTTTGGAAACGGAAACAAATATTCTACTGTCAACAGCCCTTATTAAAGTCAAGGCGAAGGATGGCTCATTTGTGCTATGTAGAGCATTAGTGGACAATGGGTCCCAAATAAGCCTAATTTCAGAACAATGTTGCCACAAGTTGGGACTTGAAAAAAGGAAAAATTCTTATACACTAAAAGGTGTAGGTGACATTGTTGTCAACAGGACAACATCGCAGGTTGAAATAGAGTTCACCCCACATCATAATGATCAATTATTTTCTGCCAGAGCATTTGTGGTTGGGAGGGTAACTGCAGACCTTCCAAACTTCCAAATTCAGTCAGCAGACTTTCCTCATTTAGAAAATTTGCTCTTGGCAGACCCAGAATTCTATGTCACCAAGCCCATAGACCTAATTTTGGGTGCAGATACCTTTGTAGAAATAATTCTAGGTCATAAAACAGATTTAAAGCACCATCCTATAGCACTTAATACCAAGTTAGGTTGGCTTGTTTCTGGGAGAATCCATTCAACTATTAAGTCGAATACTTCGGTAATCAATCACTGTACCACTGAACTTGATTCCAGCATAAGAAAATTCTGGGAACTTGAAGATGTCCCAATTTCTAAGGCCCAGTTGGGTACAAAGAATGCCTGTGAGATATTATTCAAGTCAAACCTCAAAAGAGACATTGAGGGCAGATATTCAGTCAATCTCCCTTTTAAATCAACACCCAATTTAGGTGATTCAAGATCTCAAGCATTGGAAAAAGGGCTACAGGAAAATCCAAGTAAATCTGAAGATAATTCAAGTAAATCTGAAGAAAATCTAAGTAGATCCGAAGATAATCCAAGTAAATCTGAAGAAATTCCAAGTAAATCTAAAAAGTCACGTATCTCCAAGTTAACTCCACAAATTACTTCTAAACAAAACCAATTACTTCCTTCTGAATCAAGTCAACCATCCACTCCAGAACAACCTCTCGCTTCTCAGTCAAGTGAACCACTCTCATCTAAGAAAGAAACTTCGATTATTCCTAAGATAAAGCCACCACCCTATTATAGGCGAAAACGTCAACTTCCTGCTGAGAAAACTTCATGGGATGAACCAATTGAATCAGATATAAAGTCAAATTGGAATAAATTCCAAACTCAACTATCGTGCCTAAAGGAAATCAAAATACCAAGATACCTGAACAGTTCATCTTCTGAAATAGAAGAATTACAACTACATGGATTTTGTGATGCATCCCTTAATGCTTATTCAGCAGTTTTTTACTTGAAAACTAGATTCAAAATTCAAAAGATCAAAATCAATCTGATAACCTCAAAAACTAAGGTTGCACCATTAAAGACCATTACAATTCCAAGACTTGAACTAAGTGCAGCATTGCTTTTGGCTCAACTGAATCAAGTCATTCTTGAATCATTTCCTTTTCAACCTGACAAAACCTTTTTGTGGACTGATTCACAAATCTGCATAGATTGGATAAGATCAGATGCCAGCAGATGGAAGGCCTTTGTTTCGAACAGAGTGTCGTCAATTCAAAATTTGACTCAAATCACTGATTGGTTCCATGTATCCAGTCAAGATAATCCAGCTGATTGCGCATCAAGAGGAATCATGCCTCAAGACTTGGTCAATCATAGAATTTGGTGGCGGGGTCCTATTTGGCTTCAAGAAAATAATGTTCGATATATTCCTTCTTCACCAACCCAAGTAAATCTCAATATCATTCAAGAAGAAGTCGGTGAGGGTCAAGTGTTGGATCAAATAACCTTAATTCAAAATTCAGAAACTATGTTAAATCTAGAATTCATTGTAAGGTATTCCACAATGACCAAATTGATCCGAATCACAGCTTGGTGTTGGAGATTCTACTACAATTGCCTCCTCTTTGATCCAATTCGTCAGAAAGGACCTTTGACAACAAGAGAATTAACAAAGGCAATTCAAGTCTTAGTCAAATCAATTCAGCAAGTTGAATTCTGCACGGAAATAAAATTACTGAAGTCAAACAAGCAACTACCTCTGTCCAACAAGCTAACTTCTCTAAATCCCTTCTTAGACACTCAAGGACTTCTAAGAGTTGGAGGTAGACTCAAGTATTCCTATTTAAATGAAAATCAAAAATTCCCTCTCTTACAACCAAAATCCCCACGCCAGGAATCACTTATCAAAAATCTCTTAACTGAGAATGCCGACATTCCTGAGGCTATTGATGAGAATCAAGAAGATTCTTCAATTTTAGAAACCACTTTTGTCATTGAAGACGAAGAGTCTAACAAAGATATCGGGACTCCAAAGATTGAAATCTCCGAAGTTTCGGTTATTGATAATTCGGAAGGCAAATATTCGAAAGAACCAGTGGTCAGTGCAGAAGCTCTGGATAAGAAAGAACTGTGCCATGATGACTCAGCTCACCTCAATGTAGTCGAAGCTGATCTTAATCGACCTAAAGAGGCTACCAGTGGCATAATCAATGTTTCTACAGAAGCTAATGAATCGGCAAGCAAAGAGAAAGCTGTACCTGTTGAAATTGTGGATACATCAACAAAGGATTATCTACAGAGCGGTGAAAAGGCAAAATTATCCCGCTGGAAGCCCATCGATTCTCTATGCTTAGAAGACGTCAAGGAATCTGAAGACGACGATGAAAATTACAGTTCATCGGCATATATAGAATGGCCAGAAATCTTGAAGAAAGAAGTCTTAAGACCCGAAGCTTTAGAAAAGGCAGTCAATCTGGAAGATTTTGAGAAGGCGGCAGAAAGTCGACAACTCTCCAAAGAACATTTAGAGGAATCGACCGAACAAGGCTCATGAATAAAGGCTGAATCAAAACCTTGGGAAGATCCTATTGAATCCGACTTAGCAGCCGCAGAGTCTGATAATCCAGCAGTTCCCGAAAGAGAACTGGCCAACGAATCTGAAAATCTCATCCAAGATTCACCTCAATCGGATACTCAAAGATGGAAGCTGATTCCATTACCTTTCAAACAATGAGAATTGTAATCTTAGCTACATAGTCTGAATCAATTAGTCCAGCATCTATACTATTGGAACTCTTTTTTATTTTTATTTATTTTTTTTATTTTCTGGTCATCTCTTCCCAGCCGGGGGAGTATGTTGGATCCTATAGTTAATAATTTCCTTAAATTCAATTTTATATATGAAAATTAAGCCAAAATATTCTAAATTCAATTGTACAATATAAATCTTTAATATGTAAATTTTAAAGCAATCAACATGTATGTAAATTTCTAGTTTGGTTAATTAATAGTTTTTTGTTTTCTCTCTCTCTCTCTACCACTAGTATCAAAATCTAAGTAAAATTCATGTATTCTAAAATCATGTGGTAGCTACTCCTAACTCTAAAACCAAAAGACAATAAAATAATTCAAGACAAGTGGCAAAGTGCTTCTTAGTATCTTTTACTGAACATTCAAGCCACGAACAATTAGGATTTGGTCTTATTACTTTGGGTTTATAATCTATAATCCAAATTGTACCTTATCATTAGGATTTGGTCTTATTACCTTGTGTTTATAATCTATAATCCAAATTGTACCTTCATCATTTCGGATTCAGTTTTCATTTTTAATTCATTCTCCCGAAAGCTAAGATATCTCTGAATTAAACACAAGGTAATAAGACCAAATCCAAATAAATAGTGTATGATGTTTTGATAACAGAGTTGATAAGGCATAATTTGGAATATCTATATATATAAAAATGAATGTTTGTCTGTGGCTTTGTTTGTATGACTCCTATACAAATTCGCAGTAGATCACTAATTCAAACCAAAATTTCCATACATAGGTAAAAAATAACGAGGATGACGATAGGCTATTTTAAAATATATATAAATCATTTATTAAAACTATATATTCAAATTATCTATATATATAAAAATGAATGTTTGTATGTTTGTCTGTGGCTTTGTTTGTATGACTCCTATACAAATTCGCAGTAGATCACTAATTCAAACCAAAATTTCCATACATAGGTAAAAAATAACGAGGATGACGATAGGCTATTTTAAAATATATATAAATCATTTATTAAAACTATATATTCAAATTATTCAACTTAGCTCACGAGCAGCGCCCTCTAAAACACTCAGGCGGGCGATGGCGGCGCGCGACGATTGGCTGCCGGCGCAGCACGTGACTTCCCTTCCCCCTGCTCCCCCCCGCCGAGTAAATGAGATCTCCCGGCTGACGGCCGGAGCAGCGCCCTCTAGAACGCGTGACGATTTTGACGGCGCGGGGCGCTCCCAGTTGGACAGTTGCGCGGGGGCAGAGTGACCTCGCGGGTGCCCTCCGGGAACTACGTCCATCTCTTCCATATGTAATATACATTTAATCGTGTAAACCCGGGCGTTGCCCGGGTCATTCATCTACAAATTCTCAGTAGTTCACTAATTCAAACCAAAATTTCCATACATAGGTAAAAGAATACTGGTAAGACGATAGGCTATTTTAAAAATTTTGCTTTTTAAAAATTTTGCTGTATCATGTTTGATTATCAGATACAAAATTATATCGGGAAAAATTCCAAAAAACAGAGACCACGGGTGAAACAGGGTACATTTAATAGGGTAAAACCCGGGCGTTGCCCGGGTCATTCGGCTAGTAGATTATAAACACAAGGTAATAAGTTAGTTACCGTTAACAATTATGGCCAAATCCAAAAAATAAATAGTGTGTGACATTTTGGTAACAACGTTGTTACCAAAATGTCACACACTATTTATTTATTTGGATGTGGTCTTATTACCTTGTGTTTATTCTCGTTAATAAAAAAAAAAATTAACGAGAAGAGTTTATATTTATTCCGATAGATGGCGCAAGCCATCTGCAACTTTTAGCTGCACTATTAGGAGATGTCTTTTTCATAATATTTCTCTGGAAGACTGATGTTTTTATCATAAAACTGATACGAGGGATTGTTTTATATGGAATTGATGATTTTGTTTTTGAGAGCTTGGTAGTTGAACCCAGGTGGTGTGTACAGCCTCTCCCCAAGGACACGGACGCCCGCTTTGCTTGCCAGCTTTGCCAACAAACCTTCCGCTACTACGACAAGGTGAAGCTCCACGTGAAGAGCCAGAATCATACCAAGAGAATGAAGGTGGGTCGTTGATTCTTTGATTTCTTAATGATCCCATTTTATCATGTGGATTTGAATAAGCGATAGAACTCTTCCTGTTTAGATAATCAAATAAAGTAAAACATTTATCATGTGTAGAAGTTCACTCTTCTCTAGCTTTGATATGGTGGTTTATGGTGAGAAGAGTATAGAATTCATACGGAGTAATTGGTTGCTGTTGATGGCAACATCAGAGATATACCCCAAGACATACAGTATAACCTCGTTAATTCGACACACCCCAATTCGACACTCGGCGATAATTCGACCATGTTCCGATGTCCCGACCTCCGGCCTATCAAATAACAAACCGTAATTCGACAGTATCGATAATACGACAGTTCCGATAGTTCGACCATTTTAAAATTCGAATTTCGACAGTTGAATGTTATTTTACATGCAACTTTACCGCTAAACGGTATTACGGCGGGCGCCGATCGGATCGCGCCTGCGCACTTTTGGTTTCTGGTTAGTTTAAGTTTCACTTTGCAGTGCCGTTGCGCAATTTCGCGGATGTTATTGTTGTTTTTTACGCTGGAATTTCGGCATCATGCGCTAACTAATAATAATTTTTGTTTTTTTTTTAATTTTTAACATTGAAATATTTTAGCAATTTTTAAATTTATAAATAATTTCTTTTTAAATAAATAAATATTTATACAATGTAGCCACAATGATTATGATAACATTTTATTTCAATATTCCATTTCTGTGTTATTATAAAAGATTTAAACACAAAATCAATAACACCTGCAGCAGCAGTGGATGCCTTTAATACATTAAAATTTATTTATTAAAAGACATTTCAGAGGAAGAAAGGCATGCATGTTTTTTCAAAATGCCATCTGGAATACATCCTGAATAGAATTTCAGTGCAAAAACAGATATCTATAAAGAAATTTTTTAAAAGATCTCTTCATGATTATTTTAAAATAATATTTTAAAATTTTCTTTTTATTTACCATATTTATTTCCTTTCAACTGCTATATTTTTCAATTAGAATAAAATATTATTTAATATATTATATTTAATATTTTAATGTCTGTAGAGTTAATATTTGATTATATTACTGAAAAGAAACACATTGCCAATAAATTTATTTGTTACAATTATTTATGTTTCTAAAATATGTATTAATGCCATTTTGCCGCTGATACCAAAAGTTAATCATGAAAATAAAATAAAAACACACAATGGTTTCAATTAATATCATTAATTTATATTACAAGGCTATTTTAAAAAATATTATTTTAGCGAGTTAGATGATTACCTAATCATATAACCTTAATTCAACACTTCCTTTAAATCAACCGAAAGCTCTGATCCCTTGGGGTGTTGAATTAAAGAGGTTCGACTGTATTATTGACTGTAGTGACTCATCCATTGATGAGCTCTACTCTTCCCCGGCAGACACCATCAAAAATCTCAAGCTTTACAAGCTTGATACCTTAGTGTGATTGAGTGGAGATAAGAAAGAAGAAGAAGAAGACTATGGTAGGTCTGTTAACTGGGCTTAGTAGGACAGCAGCCTTCATGTCTAGGGTACCAGGAGTACAAGACTCCAGACATACTGTCCTGGTCACCTCCCCGCCACACTGAGGCAGTTAACAGGACTTGGGGAGTACTCTACATTTAGCCGGGCTTAGTAGGACAGCAGCCTTCATGTCTAGGGTACCAGGAGTACAAGACATACTGTCCTGGTCACCTCCCCGCCACACTGAGGTAGTTAACAGGACTTGGGGAGTACTCTACATTTAGCCGGGCTTAGTAGGACAGCAGCCTTCATGTCTAGGGTACCAGGAGTACAAGACTCCAGACATACTGTCCTGGTCACCTCCCCGCCACACTGAGGTAGTTAACAGGACTTGGGGAGTACTCTACATTTAGCTGGGCTTAGTAGGACAGCAGCCTTCATGTCTAGGGTACCAGGAGTACAAGACTCCAGACATACTGTCCTGGTCACCTCCCCGCCACACTGAGGTAGTTAACAGGACTTGGGGAGTACTCTACATTTACCTGGGCTTAGTAGGACAGCAGCCTTCATGTCTAGGGTACCAGGAGTACAAGACTCCAGACATACTGTCCTGGTCACCACACTGAGGTAGTTAACAGGACTTGGGGAGTACTCTACACAAAGAAAAGACTTGATCTCAACTTCCCCAATAAAAGACCAGGAGTCACTGGAAGTTGTACAGTAGCGGCAGTGTGTATACAACAGTTCTAACATGTGCTGTGTGCAGGAGGAGACCTTCAAGACGGAACTCAACATGCTGACCTTCCCATCTGATGAACATCTCCGGGGCCTCACCATCTACCTGGAGGGGATGTTCAGGCAGGAGGGGCTGAGCCGAAGGGAGCAGCAGCTACGTCAGGAATGCCTGGGGGTCCTCCAGTCCTTGTTTGAGTGCGAGTCCCAGCTGTCCTCCTGCCAGGTGCGGCCGTTTGACCTGGCCCCCGGCTCTGTGCTGCGTGGCCCCCAGGCCTCTTACGACCTGGTGCTCCAGAAGGGACACAACCCCGCCATTAAGCTCAACCAGATCTCTGAGCTCCTCAAACGACGCAAGGACATCTTCAAGGATGTATCCACAGACCTGTTCAGCAAGCACCCCTGCATCATGTTTCACTCCATCCAGCAGAACCTTGATTGCTGCCTCTTCCTGATGAGCAACCCCAGCTACTTCCTCACCCACAGACTGCTGAAGGATTACACCAACTTCAACCCCCTCACTGAGACCCTGGCCACTCTCTTCCACCTTCTGGCAGAGGTTGGTTGACACTTTGGTACATCCTAGGAGTAATATGGCCACCCAGACCTCTCGGTCCATAAGCCGGCACAGTTGGTACATCCTAGGAGTAATATGGCCACCCAGACCTCTCGGTCCATAAGCCGGCACAGTTGGTACATCCTAGGAGTAATATGGCCACCCAGACCTCTCGGTCCATAAGCCGGCACAGTTGGTTCATCCTAGGAGTAATATGGCCACCCAGACCTCTCGGTCCATAAGCCGGCACAGTTGGTACATCCTAGGAGTAATATGGCCACCCAGACCTCTCGGTCCATAAGCCGGCACAGTTGGTACATCCTAGGAGTAATATGGCCACCCAGACCTCTCGGTCCATAAGCCGGCACAGTTGGTACATCCTAGGAGTAATATGGCCACCCAGACCTCTCGGTCCATAAGCCGGCACAGTTGGTACATCCTAGGAGTAATATGGCCACCCAGACCTCTCGGTCCATAAGCCGGCACAGTTGGTACATCCTAGGAGTAATATGGCCACCCAGACCTCTCGGTCCATAAGCCGGCACAGTTGGTTCATCCTAGGAGTAATATGGCCACCCAGACCTCTCGGTCCATAAGCCTATCCTTTTTCTCTAGCCACCTAGCCAAAGGAATGATGCATTCTCCATGCACCGAGCAGCCATTGGTTTGGCCCCTCGCGCCCGCCTTTATGGTCTAGCTCCATGGGGTCGACCAATCAGCCCACAGACGTCTACGAGAGTTTCATGGCCAGGTTGCTGTCCTCTCGTTTGGACTTGGTTAAACCCGTCCTACGCTCCAATAGGACTTCCCACCTCTTTGGCCCTCGTATCCTTAGTTCCCAACACAGTTGGTACACTCCTGGAGCAGATGGCTACCCAGACCTTACGGTCCACAAGCTGGCACACAGTTGGTACAGTGGAGTGAACCAAGGAAGAGCTCTGAACATCAGACAGCATCAAACAACACTAACAAGATTTAGAACAGGCCATCTCAAGCCATTCAAGATAGAAAATAACAACAAAATCTACCCCACTTGCCCCAAATGTAGCTTGGCACCTGCAGCTCCAGAACACATTTTGGCTTGTATTAGATGTACTAAACAGGACCTTTGGGAGAGGCCGCTGCTCATCATAAAACAGCTCAAGGAGCACAAATTCATGGAATTCGTGTAATCTTTACACAAGGGGATAAGAAACAACAACATATACACTTTAGAACAAACCCTCTCTCTCTAAACAACGCCTTGTAGCAAATTAGGTGATCTCTACCCGGGGAGCTGCTAAATAGTAAAAAAAAAAAAAAGTACATATATTTACATATCCATAGAAGCATAGGGCGCCTCTCCCGTCAAAAACCGACGCCATCCATTGACCGTCGCCGCAAACTAGCGGCTTCGGGTCGGTGACAAAGCCACAACACCAGCTTTGGCAAATTGAGAAGCGTCCACCTAGAGACCATGGTTTCAGGCTAATGGCCCTCGTCAGTCTAGGGCGGACATCCACACGGGATCTAATGGAATCTTCACAATCTACCAAAGAGGTTTTTCAACGTTTGTTTTGACGGGAGAGGCGCCCTATGCTTCTATGGATCAATTTCCTCCCGGCAATTTTTCCATCTATATTTACATATATTTTATTACATATATATTGTAGCTCTGTCCCTAGGTTTGTTTACTTTGACTAACAGCTACTGTGACTGCAGGTGTGTGAGCTGAACCTCCCAGACAAAGGTTCATTGCCGCAGCATGCCTTCCCTATCATGGTGGTGTACTTCCTTCAACAGTACAAGCCTCCACTGCTCCCCGTGCTCCACAATGTGAGTTTCTCTTCTTAAGGGGGTCAGTGGAAGGGTGGTCTACACTGTTGGTTTTCAACCAACAAAAAATACATTCGGTCAAATTTGTCTGATGATGGTAACAACTCTCTTACCGAAATGTCGCACACTTTATTTATTTGGATTTTTGGTCTCTTGTGTTTATAATCAAGCTTCTTCTTCTTTCTTATCTCCACACTGAAGGAAGTAGAATGCGTCTGCATTTGTCATTAAGACTGGGAGCACTACTCAGTGGCAGGCCGACTTATCTCCAAAAGAAATGGCCGCCTCTGACATGAGGAACAGACACCATTTGCAGCGGCTTCTAACATAGAGTACAAACGCTGCTCATTCTCTATCCCTGGAGCCCTTACAGGGTACTATCAGCCGGACCAGCTGGGCCCAGGTTTTTTAGTGAGCTTGTTACTGCTCCCCCTCCTCCTTTTTCATCCGGGCTTGGGACCGGCAAAGGTGGAGTTATAATCAAGCTGCTCTTATATAAAACAAGCTGGTAAAATGAAGAAGTTCCATTGTAGTTTGAAACTTTCATTGTGTCAAACAGGTAGATAAGCCTAACATGGCAGATTGACTCTGGAGAATGTTGCTAGGATATGCAGACATGTGATTGGCTACTGAGTAATTATTATCCCACGTGCTGGTATGGGATTGGCTCATCAGCTGTAATGTGACATCATGGGCAGATGTGTAATCAGCGCTGTGCACTTAAAACACCTGTTTACACAAATTGAACTACTGTTTTGTTAAATTGCCTTGGTTGTTTTTACACAATGCCTTTACTGAGCACTCTACACCTACAATTATAGAATGCTAAATAGTGAAAATTGAAAATTTGTAAGTGGAAACTGTCCTTAGCATGAGTGTCCTCTCATGGAGGTTCTACTGTACATGCTAAAAAGGTGCAACTTCCTTAAGTGTTGTCCATGAGTGTATTGTCTGAATCCCGATATACATGCTAAAGGGTACAACTTCCCTAAGTGTTGTCCATGAGTGTATTGTCTGAATCCTGATATATATGCTGAAAGGTGCAACTTCCTTAAGTTTTGTCCATGAGTGTATTGTCTGAATCCAGATATACATGGTAAAAGGTACAACTTCCTTAAGTGTTGTCCATGAGTGTATTGTCTGAATCCCGATATACATGCTAAAGGGTACAACTTCCCTAAGTGTTGTCCATGAGTTTATTGTCTGAATCCCGATATACATGCTAACAGGTACAACTTCCTTAAGTTTTGTCCATGAGTGTATTGTCTGAATCCCGATATACATGCTAACAGGTACAACTTCCTTAAGTTTTGTCCATGAGTGTATTGTCTGAATCCCGATATACATGCTAAAAGGTACAACTTCCTTAAGTGTTGTCCATGAGTGTATTGTCTGAATCCTGATATATATGCTAAAAGGTACAACTTCCTTAAGTGTTGTCCATGAGTGTATTGTCTGAATCCTGATATATATGCTAAAAGGTACAACTTCCTTAAGTGTTGTCCATGAGTGTATTGTCTGAATTCCGATATACATGCTAAAAGGTACAACTTCCTTAAGTGTTGTCCATGAGTGTATTGTCTGAATCCCGATATACACATGCTAAAAGGTACAACTTCCTTAAGTGTTGTCCATGAGTGTATTGTCTGAATCCCGATATACACATGCTAAAAGGTACAACTTCCTTAAGTGTTGTCCATGAGTGTATTGTCTGAATCCCGATATACATGCTAAAAGGTACAACTTCCTTAAGTGTTGTCCATGAGTGTATTGTCTGAATCCCGATATACATGCTAAAAGGTACAACTTCCTTAAGTTTTGTTTCCATGAGTGTATTGTCTGAATCCCGATATACATGCTAAAAGGTACAACTTCCTTAAGTGTTGTCCATGAGTGTATTGTCTGAATCCCGATATACATGCTAAAAGGTACAACTTCCTTAAGTTTTGTTTCCATGAGTGTATTGTCTGAATCCCGATATACATGCTAAAAGGTACAACTTCCTTAAGTTTTGTCCATGAGTGTATTGTCTGAATCCCGATATACATGCTAAAAGGTACAACTTCCTTAAGTTTTGTTTCCATGAGTGTATTGTCTGAATCCCGATATACATGCTAAAAGGTACAACTTCCTTAAGTTTTGTCCATGAGTGTATTGTCTGAATCCCGATATACATGGTAAAAGGTACAACTTCCTTAAGTTTTGTTTCCATGAGTGTATTGTCTGAATCCCGATATACATGCTAAAAGGTAAAACTTCCTTAAGTGTTGTCCATGAGTGTATTGTCTGAATCCCAATATACATGCTAAAAGGTACAACTTCCTTAAGTTTTGTTTCCATGAGTGTATTGTCTGAATCCCGATATACATGCTAAAAGGTACAACTTCCTTAAGTGTTGTCCATGAGTGTATTGTCTGAATCCCGATATACATGATAAAAGGTACAACTTCCTTAAGTGTTGTCCATGAGTGTATTGTCTGAATCCCGATATACATGATAAAAGGTACAACTTCCTTAAGTGTTGTCCATGAGTGTATTGTCTGAATCCCGATATACATGCTAACAGGTACAACTTCCTTAAGTGTTGTCCATGAGTGTATTGTCTGAATCCCGATATACATGCTAAAAGGTACAACTTCCTTAAGTGTTGTCCATGAGTGTATTGTCTGAATCCCGATATACATGCTAAAAGGTACAACTTCCTTAAGTGTTGTCCATGAGTGTATTGTCTGAATCCCGATATACATGCTAAAAGGTACAACTTCCTCAAGTGTTGTCCATGAGTGTATTGTCTGAATCCCGATATACATGCTAAAAGGTACAACTTCCTTAAGTGTTGTCCATGAGTGTATTGTCTGAATCCCGATATACATGCTAAAAGGTACAACTTCCTTAAGTGTTGTCCATGAGTGTATTGTCTGAATCCCGATATACATGGTAAAAGGTACAACTTCCTTAAGTGTTGTCCATGAGTGTATTGTCTGAATCCCGATATACATGCTAACAGGTACAACTTCCTTAAGTGTTGTCCATGAGTGTATTGTCTGAATCCCGATATACATGCTAACAGGTACAACTTCCTTAAGTGTTGTCCATGAGTGTATTGTCTGAATCCCGATATACATGCTAAAAGGTACAACTTCCTTAAGTTTTGTCCATGAGTGTATTGTCTGAATCCCGATATACATGCTAAAAGGTACAACTTCCTTAAGTTTTGTCCATGAGTGTATTGTCTGAATCCCGATATACATGCTATAAGGTACAACTTCCTTAAGTTTTGTTCATGAGTGTATTGTCTGAATCCCGATATACATGGTAAAAGGTACAACTTCCTTAAGTTTTGTCCATGAGTGTATTGTCTGAATCCAGATATACATGGTAAAAGGTACAACTTCCTTAAGTGTTATCCATGAGTGTATTGTCTGAATCCCGATATACATGGTAAAAGGTACAACTTCCTTAAGTTTTGTCCATGAGTGTATTGTCTGAATCCCGATATACATGCTAAAAGGTACAACTTCCTTAAGTGTTGTCCATGAGTGTATTGTCTGAATCCCGATATACATGGTAAAAGGTACAACTTCCTTAAGTGTTGTCCATGAGTGTATTGTCTGAATCCCGATATACATGGTAAAAGGTACAACTTCCTTAAGTGTTGTCCATGAGTGTATTGTCTGAATCCCGATATACATGCTAAAAGGTACAACTTCCTTAAGTTTTGTCCATGAGTGTATTGTCTGAATCCAGATATACATGGTAAAAGGTACAACTTCCTTAAGTGTTGTCCATGAGTGTATTGTCTGAATCCCGATATACATGGTAAAAGGTACAACTTCCTTAAGTGTTGTCCATGAGTGTATTGTCTGAATCCCGATATACATGGTAAAAGGTACAACTTCCTTAAGTGTTGTCCATGAGTGTATTGTCTGAATCCCGATATACATGGTAAAAGGTACAACTTCCTTAAGTGTTGTCCATGAGTGTATTGTCTGAATCCCGATATACATGGTAAAAGGTACAACTTCCTTAAGTGTTGTCCATGAGTGTATTGTCTGAATCCCGATATACATGGTAAAAGGTACAACTTCCTTAAGTGTTGTCCATGAGTGTATTGTCTGAATCCCGATATACATGGTAAAAGGTACAACTTCCTTAAGTGTTGTCCATGAGTGTATTGTCTGAATCCCGATATACATGGTAAAAGGTACAACTTCCTTAAGTGTTGTCCATGAGTGTATTGTCTGAATCCCGATATACATGGTAAAAGGTACAACTTCCTTAAGTGTTGTCCATGAGTGTAACTACTGCCTAGGTGTGTGCTAACTCCTCCCCGCTGTGTCTACAGTATGCAGAGCAGGAAGGTTCCTACCCTGATATAGAGAAAGCAGTAAGTTACCACTAAGCTAGCTGATGTTGCATAGACTCACACGCGCGGTGTTGCGCAGAAGAGCTGCTGGCCGGCCCTCACATCCCAACCCTCCCTGGGGGAACTGTGGGTGAAGCTCCTCAAGTTCTATGCGGTGCAGTTTGAGTACAGTGAACATGTGGTGGCCATCACCACAGGCCAGGTTCTCAATATGAAGGACAAGCAGTGGTTCTCCCGTACCATGGCTATTGAAGGTTGGTCACCTTTCTTTCTTTGTTTTTGGAGATTGCTGTTGTTGCTTCTTCTTATTTCTTATCTCTATCATATCAGGGTATCAAGCTTGTAGAGCTTATTGATGGTGTCTGTTGGGGATGTGTCTCTTCTTCTTTCTTATCTCCACTCAATCATATTAAGGTATCAAGCTTGTAGAGCTTGTTGATGGTGTCTGCTGGGGATGAGTTTCTTCTTCTTATCTCCACTCAATCATATTAAGGTATCAAGCTTGTAGAGCTTGTTGATGGTGTCTGCTGGGGATGCTGAGTAGAGCTCATCAATGGATGAGTCAATACAGTTCAAGATGTGTTTTGGGGTTGTAGGTTTAAGAATTGCACCTATTACATAGTGGGAAAACCTTGCAACCCTTCTGGAAAGTCATTGTCCTTAAGTCTGGAAATCAGAGAACTGTTGTTCCCTTAGGAGGACAGAACCGGTGTTTTCCCTCCTGTTCTGTACCAGTCATGTGCAGTGTTAGATTTCCATTCCTGCAGGCATTGGGTTTTATTGGTATGGAGAAGATCTCTTTCATCTATTTGGGTGGTAGATTCCCTGGCTTCAGGTAGGCCAAGAGATCCAGACTTTGCCAGAGATTCTGCTAGCTCATTTTCAGGAATTCCAACGTGAGCTGGAAGCCATTGCACTGCTGTTGTTGCTGTTAGCATCCATCGAGTTTGATTTTGGGGACTTAACATAAACAGCCAGTGGAGTGGACCCAGGAAAATCTCTACACATTAGAAATAGACAGCATCAAACAACACTAACAAGATGGGGGTCGGTGGAAGGATGGTCTGAACCGTTGGTTTTCGACCGCTACCACCCGGGTTCGAATCCCACAAGGGGGCACTTTTTTTCTCTGATTAAGAAAAAAAAAATGCTCCAATGGCCTCGAGCAAAAGTCCACCCCCATTAACGAATGCAAGTAACCAAACAGGGTTCTGGCACATTTGTAAATGCAAAGTCAAACTGCTTTTCACATGTGTAGACATGTGGTGCACTTACAGTAAAAGAAGTCGCCAACTTCTACCCACCATGATTATCATGGCCTGTACCACGTGTACTTGGGATAAGCAAAAAAAAAAAACACTAACAAGATTTGTTGTTGTTTCTTATCCCCATTGTGTAAAAGTTACATGAAACAAGATAACAAGATTTAGAACAGGCCATCAGACCTTTGGGAGAGGCCGCTGCTTAAAATCAAACAGCCTGAGGTGCCCTTTCATGCATGAAATTTATGTAATCTTTGCACAAGGGGATAAGAAACAATAACAGAACAGGCCATCCTAAGCCATTGAAGATAGAAAATAATAACAAATCTACCCCACTTGCCCAAAATGTAGCTTGGCACCTTCAGCTCCAGAACAAATTTTGGCTTGTATTAGATGTACTAAACAGGACCTTTGGGAGAGGCCGCTGCTTATCATCAAACAGCTTGAAGAGCATGGATTTATGGAATTTGTGTAATCTTTACACAAGGGGATATGAAACAATAACATATGCACAGCTGTTTCTTATCCCCTTGTGTATATATAAAGATTACCAAATTCCATGAATCCATTCTCCTCGGGCTTTTTAATGATAAGCAGCGGCCTCTCCCAAAGGTCCTGTTTAGTACATCTAATGCAAGCCAGAATGAGACACTTTCTACTTTACTCAATCATTATGGATATCAAATCTCCATTGATAAGATCTACTCTTCATCATCAGACACCATCAACAAACTCTACAGGCTTGATACCCGGATATGATTGTTGAGATAGGAAAGAAGAGGTTATACAGTTTATGAATTGGTTCCAGGTAGGATAGAGCTCCTCCACTGACCAAATAGACATTGATTGTCTAAAATGTGTTGTCCCGCAGAACCCTTCCACTCCAAGCGTAACCTGGCCCGCACTTTCTCAACCCAGGAAGTATTCTCCTACTTCCATGAGAACATCTGCTACGCCTACAAGTACTTTGCTGAAGCGAGAGGTGAGTGAATTTGGCCACTTGTATCAAATACCTTGCTTGTGATTTGCTCCATTTAAAAAAAAAATACTTATCCAAGGTTCACATTTTGGCTTGCATTAGATGTACTAAACAGGACCTTTGAGAGAGGCCGCTGCTTATCATCAAACAGCTTGAGGAGCATGAACTCATGGAATTTGTATAATCTTTACACAAGGGGATATAAGAAACAACAACAACATGTTCACAGGCCATGATAATCATGGTGGGTAGTTAACAACTGCTTTTTATCTTGATTGCACCACACATGTCTACGGGGGGTTGGTGGAAGGCTGGTTAAACCATTTGGTTTTCGACCACTAAGACTTTCGATTCCCGCATTGGACACTTTTTTCTGTTTAAAAAAAAAATGCTCCAATGATCCCCCATTCTTGCAAAAGTCTAACCCCACCAGAAAGTGCAAGTAACCAAACAGGGCTCTGGCACATTTGTAAGTGCAAAGTCAAACTGCTTTTCACATGTGTAGACATGTGGTGCACTTACAGTAAAAGTAGTCTCCTACTTTTACCCACCATGATTATCATGGCCTGTACCACATGTACTAGAGATAAGTAAAAAAAAAAATATATATTGAAATAGGATTTTTTTTTGTGGGAAATAGGTTCCTATTTACCAAAAATATTATCATCATTACATAACTGTTTATCAAAGTCACTCTCTCCCTAGTGTGTCACATCTATTTCTGCCACAGATAACAACTGATTGCCAGTTGTCAAACTTTTTATTATTCATTGTTTTTTTTTTACTTATCTCCCTAGTACACGTGGTACAGGCCATGATAATCATGGTGGATAGAAGTAGGCGACTGCTTTTACTGTAAGTGCACCACATGTCTACACATGTGAAAAGCAGTTCGACTTTGCACTTACAAATGTGCCAGAGCCCCGTTTGGTTACTTGCACTCGCTGGTGGGGTTGGACTTTTGAAAGAATCGGGGCCCATTGGAGCATTTTTTTTTAACAGAAAAAAGTGTCCAAATGCGGGAATCGAACCCGGGTCGTAGTGGTCGAAAACCAAACAGTTTAACCAGCCTTCCACCGACCCCCACTTTTACTCTATATTGATCCAAAGGGATATTATTTTTATTGAAATAGGATATTTTTGTGGGAAATAGGTTTCTATTTACCCAAAATATGATCATAATTACATAACAGTTTATCAAAGTTACTATCTCTCTCCGCCTTTGCCGGTCCCAATCCCAGATAAAAAAAGGAGGAGGGGAGCAGTAACAAGCTCACTAAAAAACCTGGGTTCAGCTGGCCCGGCTGATAGTACCCTGTAAGGGCTCCAGGGATACAGGATGAGCAGCATTTGTACTCCATGTTAGGAGCGGCTGCACATGGTGTCTGTTCCTCATGTCAGAGACGGCCATTTCTTTTGGAGATAAGTCAGCCTGCCACTGAGTAGTGCTCCCAGTCTTAATGACAAAGGCAGATGCATTCTACTTCACCCAGTCATGATGGTTGTCAGACACCATCAAGGGTCACAACTTGATAACCTAATATGATTGAGTGGAGATAAGAAAGAAGAAGATTATCTCTCTCCCAGTAAATCACATCTATTTCTGCCACAGATAACAACTGATGGCCAGTTGTCAAACTTTTTAGTATTTGTTGTAACTCATGATAAAGTACCATCTGCATTATTGTTTATATAAACACAAGGTAATAAGACCAAATCCAAATAAATAAATAGTGTGTGACGCTTCGGTAACAGCGTTGTTACCATCTTCAGACAGAAGTACTGAATGTATTAGTGTACTGAATGTCATTAATTTTGTCTGAAGATGATAACAACTCTGTTACTGAAATGTCACACACACTATTTATTTATTTGGATTTGGTCTTATTCACCTTGGATTTATATTATTGAAGAGAAACACATCGCCAGTAAATGTATTTGTTGCCAATTTTATCGCTAGATGGCAATTAAGTTTATAAATTTAACATAGACAATAAGTGTTTATATTATAAGTGTCCCTTGACAGAGCTGACTGCTATAGGGCGCGTCCCCAGGTGGCAGATAGGGGAACGACCTTCAGATATGAAGGCCAGCTGTGAAACAAGCAGAATAACTCTTTTGAATAAGCAGTCGTGGACCAACAACAGCATTGTTAGAAGAGGAGTAGACTTCTTTAAAAATCCTGAGTTCAACTGACCCGGTTGATAGACCTCAGCAAGGGTTCCACTCCAGGGATACGGAGGAGCTGTGTCTGTACTCATGTTAGAGTCAACAACAAAGGCTTCCATGTTAGGAACGGCCTCAAACTACAGGCAAAGTCAGACTTTCACCAAAGTGTGCCTGGATCATGGTGCCATGATCAACGAAAGCTACACCCCTACACCCCATTCCATGAGATCACTCATTGAATTTGTGTAATCTTTACACAAGGGGATAAGAAATAACAACAACAATATTATAAGTGTTTACAAACTTTGCGATAACCGTGTATATTTGTAACTTAATGTCTGAAAATACCATATTGTCAACTTCTCTATGTGTGTGTATCTGATACAGAATCTTTGTGTTTTCAGACTCAGTCAATAGTTTCTCCTGGAATTTTGACAGGAAGAATTTTAACCCAACAATGGTAGGTAGCTGAGCCATGTTTGCCATGATTGAAACACTTATAGAATGATATGAAACATAAGAAAATAAGACCTAATCCAAATAATATTGTATAATATCTCAATAATCATTTATATATTTATGATAAAGCACAATTTGGATCATTTTATTATTATTATTATTTTTTTTTGCTTATCCCTAGTATACGTGGTACAGGCCATGTTAATCATGGTGGGTAAAAGTAGGAGACTGTTTTTTACTGTACACATGTCTATACATGTGAAAAGCAGTTCGACCTTGCACTTACAAATGTGCCAGAGCCCCTTTTGTTTACTGCACTCGCTGGTGGGGTTGGACTTTTGCAACAATAGGGAGCCATTGTAGCATTTTTTTTTTCATCAGAAAAAAGTGCCCAATGTGGGAATCGAACCCGGGTCGTAGCGGTTGAAAACCAACGGTTTAGACCATTCTTCCACCGAACCCATAAGACCCTATCATGGATTAATCTTATTTTCTTGTAGGTATAATCCAAATTGTGCCTAATCATTCTTGATAGACTTCAATGGACCTAAGAAGTTATTATCTATTTATGTTAGAGTCGGCAGCACCATGTTAGGAACGGCCTCAAATGACTTTCACCAAAGTTTGCCTAGGATGTTTTATATTATCCCAGGTGTTGTGTGTTATCTTCTCCCTGCTGAGATGTTGTGTTAGCTAGGCTCCCGCAACTCAACCATTGTACAGGATCCTATCCAAATGTTGTTGCGCAGACCTCCCTGCCCATTTTCTGCAACGCCTGCAACAGGAGGGGCCATCTCAAAGATGTAAGTGTGTAAATACATCCTCCTGACATTCGATCTCCAAGCAAACTGTTTTGTGTGTGTGTTTTTTTTCTGAAAAAAGGATTGCCCCGAATTCAAGCTACCACCCCTGAAGCATCTTGAACCTCTGCCCTCAGAATATGAAGACCAACTGACTGAAGTCTGTGAGAAGCTGTTCAGTAAGTTGCTGCATGCCTGTACAGAACCTGCGTGGTGTACTGACCAGCCTGGTGGTTTAGATGATCTTGAACCTTCCGATGTAGAAAAGGCTTACAAGACCACCTTACTGAACAAACTACGAGAATACATCCGTTGCATCTTTCCCAGTGAGTGCTTTTTTTTATTTATTGTTATTTTGTAAATTATCCCTAGTACACATGGTATGGGGGGGGGGGGGGTTGGTGGAAGGCTGGTTAAACCGTTTGGTTTTCGACCACTACGACCCGGTTTCAATTCCCGCACACTTTTTTCTGTTTAAAAAAAAAAAAATGCTCCAATGGCCCCCGATTCTTGCAAAATTCCAACCCCAGCAGTGAGTGCAAGTAACCAAACGGGGCTCTGGCACATTTGTAAGTGCAAAATCGAACTGCTTTTCACATGTGTAGACATGTGGCGCGCTTACAGTAAAAGCAGTCGCTAACTAACCCACCATGATTATCATGTCCTGTACCACGTGTACTAGGGATGAGCAAAAAAAAAAAAAAAAAACACATGGTACATGAAGCTGCTGATGCGCTAGCGAAAAAAAGCACAAAAGAACCCTTGCCACAGAAAAATAAACTTACTTTTAAAGAAATAGAAACAGTAACCAAAACAAAAATAACAAGAAATGGAGGATCCCACCTAAGCATAGTTGGTGCATTCTAGAAGCAGCGGCCACCTAGACCTTTCGGTCCATAAACCAGGAGCATGCGATATCATACCCATAGTTGGTACATTCTAGGAGCAATAGTTCCCCAGACCTCGAAGGTCCATAAACCGAATACCTTTGCTGACATCCAGGTCACACAGCCAAAAGGGAATGATGCATTCTCCATGCACCGAGCGGCCATTGGTAGGCCCCTCGCGCCCGCCATTAAGGTCTGGCTCCATGGGGTTGACCATTCACCCACAGGCGTCTCCGAGAGTTCATTGGCAAGGTTGCTGACCGAGCCCTCTCGTTCAGACTTAGTTAAACCCGTCCTACGCTCCAATAGGACTCCCCCCCTTTGGCCCTCGAACCCTTATCCAGTACTCCCTGAATCTGCCGTCGAATCAAGGACCTCTGAGGTACTGAGGTTTACGCAGGGAGCCACGTGAAGGCGGGGGGATGGTACTACTGTGTGCACCCCTTGGTTTTTCATGGTGCGCACGGCAAGGACGCTCCCAATGACGCACACACAGAGTGAAGACCCAAGAGTTTCAAGACTCGTGCGTCTCACGCCAGCTAACCAAGGGCCGAAGCCAGCTTACAGCTTCACCAACTCCGGCCAGTGGCACTCCGACGTAAGGCAAACACGCAGTCGCCTCTCCACTCCACTCCCCTCTAGAGTGATTGTAGAGGGTGGGAAAACTCCTCCCCCCCCATAGTTGGTACAGTGGAGTGAACCCAGAAGGAGCTCTGAACCTCAGAAATAGACATCATCAAACAACACTAACAAGATTTAGAACAGGCCATCTCAAGCCATTGAAGATAGAAAATAATAACAAAATCTACCCCACTTGCCCAAAATGTAGCTTGGCACCTGCAGCTCCAGAACACATTTTGGCTTGCATTAGATGCACTAAACAGGACCTTTGGGAGAGGCCACTGCTTATCATAAAACAGCTTGAGGAGCATGAACTCATGGAATTCTTGTAATCTTTACACAAGGCGATAAGAAACAACAACAACACACATGGTACAGGCCATGATAATCATGGCGGATAGAGGTTGATTGACGACTACTTTTACTGTAAGTGCACCACATATCTACACATATGAAAAGCAGTTAAACTTTTGCACTTTTTAATTTTTTCAAAATATGAAATGTCAAGGTAATAAAGACTTAATTAAAATGCATGATGATTCCTTTTGAAAATTAGTAAAAAAAAAGTGAAATTGTGTACTGGGATCAGGTAAAAAAAAAAGGCATCTCCAGATTGTGCAACTAAAAGTTGTTCATTTTGTTTGATTTGCGCCAGCTGTCATTATAAATGTCAATTAATTGTTAATTTCTAATTATTCTAAAATTGACCAAAATATTCTTTCTTGATTAATCACGTGGTTCCTTGGATTTACCCTTACAAATCTGTTTATGAGTTCAATTATCTTAATTAGGTTTTATTGTATACTCGACGGGTGACCCGGGCTTCGCCCCGGGATTGTTCCGTGTGCATATCTACCCGAGTGATATATATTTAGATAAGATTTTTTTTTATGATTGTTTGTTATTAGCATTATCTATTTGTTTGCATCAGCATAATTTAATCTAATCTTTGATAAAGGGCACTGTTCGTGAGCTAAGTAGAATAATTTGAATATATAGTTTTAATAATTGATTTATATATTTTTTAAAATAGCCTATCGTCTTCCCCATATTTTTTTTACCTATGTATGGAAATTTTGGTTTGAATTAGTGAACTACTGCGAATTTGTATACCGGACATACAAACAAACATACATACATACTACAAACAAACAAACATTGATTTTTATATATATAGATAAATTTAATCATCAATATTGATTGTGATTAGATTTTACTTTTTTTAAATCTTCATTTATATACAGAGAATCCGTGGTAAATCCATGTATAATAAATTTCCTCCAATTTACCCAGACTTATCTATTTGTTAGTTTGATTGTCTTTATATAATGTTCCCTGTATATAAATATCATATTACCATTAAGGTACTATTACTGTTATTCCTGCATGTATCCCACATTTTGGCTTGGAGAATCTGTATAAGACTGAAAAGTCTTAATAAAGCTTTTGTTGTTGTTGCTTTTCTTGATTATAATAAGGCACAATTTGGATTATAGATTATAGCTACAAGGTAATAAGACCAAATCCTAATGATAAGGTACAATTTGGAATATAGATTATAAACATAGAGTATATAATAAGACCAAATCCTAATAAATAAATAGTGTGTGACGTTTCAGCATTGTTACCATCTTCAGCACTTTCGTATGAAGATGTTAACAACGCTGTTACCAAAATGCCACACACAATTTATTCATTTGAATTTGGTCTTATTACTTTTTTTTTTTTTAATTAATCAAGAAAGGGTATTTTGACCAAATCTTGTTAAACTGTTTTTATAGAAGTGTGTTTTCCTCTAAAGGAGGAGGGGGGTGGAGGAGGGAGGAATGGCTGTTTCACTGAAGTGGTGGTTGCTGATGTGTGTGTGTTGCGTACAGATGCCATTCTGGAACTCTTTGGATCCTCCGTGAACGGGTTCGGGTTCAAGAACTGCGATATGGACATCTGCATGACCTTCGTGGACAAGAAGTGCGAGGAGATGGAGCAGCCCCAGGTCCAGGTGCAAATCATCGAACTCCTGGCCCAGCATCTAGCCTGTAACACCGACTACGAGAGGGTGATCCCTATTACCACGGCTAAGGTGCCCATCGTCAAACTCAAGTTCAGCAAGACGGAGATGGAAGCTGATATTTCCCTCTATAACACTTTGGTAGGTTTCCCCTTGTCTTGTCTGGTTGTTTCCATCAGCTTTACTGATTTGTTGTGATGCTGCACAGGCAAAGCACAATACTGAACTTCTCAAGACCTACACCCATATAGATCGGAGAGTCCAGATTCTTGGCTTTGTAATGAAGCACTTTGCCAAGGTAAGTATTGAAAAAGCTCGAGGAGCATGAACTCATGGAATTTGTGTAATCTTTACACAAGGGGATAAGAAACAACAACAACAACAGATGTAGAACAGGCCATGATGCAGAAAAGATTAGCATGTCCCTTGCACAAGGATCACACACAAAATCGTGAAGCGTTCCTCAGCTAATTTTATTTAAATTCAAGATATAGTGGGCATCAGTGAGGTTGTCAACTAACATGATGAATGTGTGCGGCAGTTGTTTGAGATTGGAGATGCCTCCAGCGGAAGTCTGTCCTCCTACGCCTACATCCTAATGGTGATATACTTCCTTCAGCAGCGGGACCCTCCGGTGTTGCCAGTCCTTCAGGAACTCCACCCTAATCCTCAGCGCAGGCCCCAGAGGATGGTGAAGGAGTGGGACACCTGGTTCTTCAATGATACCTCCAGGCTGGTGAGTGGAACATCTGGTTCTTTAGGAATACCAACAGGCTGTGATGAATGGGATTTCATTCCTTCTCGCTGTTCTGTTTTAAAAGATTATTAGGGAGTCGGTGGAAGGATGATCTAAACCGTTGGTTTTCGACCGCTACAATCCGAGTTCGATTCCCGCATTGGACACTTTTTTTCTGATTAAAAAAAAAATGCTCCAATAGCCCCCGATTCTTGCAAAAGTCCAACCCCACCAACGAGTGCAAGTAACAAAACGGGGCTCTGGCACATTTGTAAGTGCAAAGTCAAACTGCTTTCCACATGTGTAGACATGTGGTGTACTTACAGTAAAAGCAGTCGCCTACTTCTACTCACCATGATTATAATGACCTGTACCATGTGTACTAGGGATAAGCAAAAAAAAAAAAAGATTATTGTCCCTGCTGCATTTCTCTAAAGTCCATCTCTCGCTTTCATAAAAAAAAAAAAAAAAATCACTTCCCACCCCCTTGCAAAGTTTGTATGTGAAATATCTACAGTGGTATTTTATGTGTTCCTCTCTTAACTACAAATCCATATACAAGAAACAAGAATGATTCAGTCCAATCTGCTAAGAATTCAATCACATTTCTCCATATCAAAACAAACTATTAGTAAAGTAATCATTCTTTCACTGTTACTTCACTTTGATGCACATTCTGGTCTTTAATATTATAAAAAAAAAAGCACATCCAGGGCAGTGCAAGAAACTTAGTCCTGGATGTGCTTTTTCTTCTTTCTTATCTCAACTCAATCATATTAGGGTGTCAAGCTTGTAAAGTTTGTTGATGGTGTTTAACTGTTGACAAACATCATGACTGGGTGAAGTAGAATGTCTTTGTCATTATGACTGGGAACACTACTCAGTGGCAGGCCGACTTAGCTCTAAAATAAATGGCCGCCTCCGACATGAGGAACAGACGGCATGTGCAGCCGCTCCTAACATGGAGTACAAACGCTGCTCATCCTGTATCCCTGGAGCCCTTACAGGGTATTATCAGCTGGGCCAACTGAGACCAGGTTTTTTTAGTGAGCTTATTACTGCTACCCCTCCTCCTTTTTCATCCGGGCTTGGGACCGGCAAAGGCGGAGTTGGATGTGCTTTTTGATATTATTAAATTAGGGCTGTAATACCCAAAAACTTGAGATTGCAATAAAAAAATGAAATGAAACTCGCATTTCTAGAAACTTGTTGCCTTATACAGACATTCATATCTATTGCTTTATAATTTGTAATAAAAATCAAGTTACGATAGAGTTACCAAATAGTATTTCTTGCAAGAACACATTTTAACATTTTTTTTTTGTCTGCTGGATGTAGGATATCCTCAAAACCACGGATGTAATCTAGGGGTTGCTTCATTCAGAAACTTTTTTTTTTTTTATTCCTTTCTTTTTTATCATCCCGTGTGTCATTACAATGTGTCATGGAGAATACATTCATGGAAAAAATTTGAGAAAGTGGAATGTCTTTAATGTTGCTTTAATGCTGTCGGCCTGCCACTGAGTAGTGCTCCCAGTCTTAATGACAAAGGCAGAGACATTCTACTTCACCCAGTGTGGAGATAAGAAAGAAGAAGAAGACACACTCCTGGACCTTGATGTATCTTCATCCGCTGGCCTCTCAGCTGTTATCCAACCTGCCTCGTCCTTTATGTATTAATCCAGACTCTTGAAACTACGAGGTCCATGACTTATGGTATGACATGGTATGAGCAAAAAGTTTTTTTTTTCCTATATAAAAACTGCATTAAAAAATGGCAGCTGAGACAGCCCCAAAACATTGTGCTTGTTGTCCACTAGGCAGGATATTTGTACTACAATCTTCTTCTTTCTTATCTCCACTCAATCATATTAAGGTATCAAGCTTGTAAAGCTTGAGACCTACTACAATCTTGGATAAGATTAACGTATATTTATCATTCTTATTCAGAGCACATCGGTTTAGATAAGAGAATAAGCGACAACACCAACTTTGTCAAATTCAGACAAAACCCAACCTGTATACACATACTTTTGGAAGAGACCATGGAAACGCTTGGTCATTGGTAGTTTATTCTAACCCTATATGGAACCCCCATCTACTGTACAGAAATACTTTGACCAGGTCTACATTAGGTAAAAGGAGGTCAGGGGAAGGGTGGTCTAAACCATCGGTATTCGACCACTACGAACCAGGATCGAATCCTGCATTGGGCACTTTTTTCTAATTAAAAAAAATGCTCCAATGGTCCCCTGCTTCTTGCAAAAGTCCAACCCCACCAGCGAGTACAAGTAACCAAATGGGGCTCTGACACATTTGTAAGTGTCAAACTTGCTTTTCACATGTGTAGACATGTGGTGCACTTACAGTAAAAGCAGTTGCCAACTTCTACCCACCATGATTATAATGGCCTGTAACACATGTACTATGGATAATAAAAAAGAATATACAGTTAAACCTGTCTATAGCGCCCCCTCTAAATAGTGCCCAATGTTAAATACGTAGTACGATGCGATTTACATTAAAAGTGACCTGTCTATAGCACCCTATTTTGGTGAAGTCAAGAGGGGGCGACAGGTTTAACTGTATATTAGGTAAAGGCTTCTAAAGTCCTGTGAATCTCATGTACAGAAACACTTCCACCAAGTCTACATACTAAGTAACAGCTGCTACAGTGACGTTGTGCTCAGCGCGAGATGTGGCCGGCGGGTGGCAAGAACAAGGAAACCATCGGCCAGCTCCTGGTGCAGATATTTAAATTCTACACGGAGACTTTCGAGTTCGACAAGTATGTTGTCTCCATCCGCCAGCGCAGTCCCATGACCCGTCTGGAGAAACTCTGGAATTCCAAGTGTATCGTCATCGAAGGTGGGTTGTTGCAAGATTCCTTATTTTATACACCTCACCTAACACATCAGCTTCATTTGCCATAGAATATAAATATCTTCCGATAATATTCTATTATAACGCACAATTTGGATTATTGATTATAAATACAAGGTAATAAGACCAAATCCTAATAAATAAATAGTGTGTGACGTTTCAGCGTTGTTACCATCTTCAGACAAAAGTACTGAATATATACATACTGAATAAATACATTCAGTACTTTTTGTCTGAAGATGGTAACAACGCTGAAACGTCACACACTATTTATTTATTTGAAATTGGTCTTATTACCTTGTGTTTATATTATTCTATGTTTACTGGCATGATATTCATCATTTAATTCTTGATTAGAAATTCCACAAGAGTTCACGAATTTATTAAATTTAAAATCTCGAGATATCGTTCAACCAGCACGTCTCATCCACCATGCACGTATATTTTCAAAAAGTTGTTTTTAGCACACAAAGAATGTAATATATTTTTTCTCTCCCATTCAATATCATATATTTTTAAAATATGTAAATAATAATTTGTATATATATAGATAAAGAATTCTTCCTGAATTGAAATTAGACGAAAAACATGGTGAAGGAAGAGGAGTTTCTTTTATTGATGAATAGGTGCAAACTTTTGGGTAAAAGCCCTTCAACAGGCGAGCAATGAAACGCGACTTATAAGAACTATGGTACAAATGTTAGGAAGGAATATATATATATATATATAAAAGGAAAGTTTTAAAACTATTTATTTAAGTTAATATTAACAGAAGACTGATTTTTGAGAAAATATTAAGTAAATACAGTAAAACCCCGCTAATACGAACCCTGGATATAATGAACCTTCCCTTATAACGAACCCACACCGATTCCCAATTCCATTCCATTGAAAATACCATCGTTATAACGAACTTTGCGATTTTTAGAATAACGAACTACCCCTATAACGAACCTATTTCGGGTCCCAAAATGATAAAATCTATTAAAAATACTATGCTTATAACGAACTTAGAATTGTAATTAAAAAAAAAATAAAAAACAAAATTTTGAGCATGTTTAAGCTCGTGGATCGCGATTTCAAAACAATAAATTTAGCAGCATTGTTTGTTTGATTTTTGCACTTTATTTTTGCTGTATGTTGTATAAATTTTTACACATTATACTTTTTATTAAATAGAATATCTTTGCATCCATTAAATCTATATATATATAAAAATGAATGTCTGTGTGTGTGTGTCCTCTATGGATTCAAAAACCATACATCCAATCGCCGTGAAATTTTGAGATATTATTAGGTGTATCCCCGGAAAGGTTTACGAAAAATAATTTCTTGAATATCTTTAATATCCTTAGAGTTATTTGCAGATTTGTAGCTTTAACTCGCAAGCAGCTCCACCTTGCGACGGAGATAGGCTTAGGTCTGCCCCACCCCATGAGAGAATGGATCCGTCCGGCCGCCGGCTGACAGTCCAAGTACCCACCGACCAATCAGGGCAGAGTTGGTGACAGCTGTGCCAAGTAGACAAGAAAAAAAGCCTCGCGGGAGCTTGCCCAAGATGACCTCCGGGAACTTCGTCCATCTTCCATAAACGACCATGAATTTATTCAACCTTATCGAGTATTTTTCAAGGGACCGGGAAAAAATGTTCACTAGATAAAACGATGATTTTGTAATGTAGAAAATTAGGAAAGACAAAATTCAGAATGACACGGCACACAGGGACCGGGAAAAAATGATCACTTTATCAGTTTCAAATTATCAAAATATATCTATTTCTTTTTATAAGTTTATAGAGAATTGTTTTAACAAATGTTCGTTAGACAGACCTTTACTCGGGTACCGATTAATATTGATTTTATTCAACTTATCGAGTATTTTTCAAGGGACCGGGAAAAAACGTTCACTTTATCGAGAGATTCGTTAGACAAACCTTTACTCGGGTAAAACACGGGCGAAGCCGGGTACATCCGCTAGTTTGAAATATAAAAAATGCAAATGGCTTCCAAAATGAAGAAAACAAAGGCATTTTAAAAACAAAAGCATTATTTCTTTTAAAAAAAAAAGGCCATTTTCAGAACTTTTCAAAGTGAAACAACATAGGCAAAATGTTAAGGACATATTAAAATAAGAGAATATAACTTTTCTTTTATAAAAGATAAAATATAAAGTTATTAAAAATTGTTACAAAGAGGAATCAACCTCAACTTTTGCCGCGATCGCGATCGTACGTTTTAGGGCTAAAAAAAAAAAAATCCAAATAAACGGTCCCGTGATGAAACAAAAATTATTTTTATGCCATTAACTATGGTGATTTTAAAGTCAGCAATGTTTTGCATGGCAGGTTAAAAAAAAAAAAACGAAATCTAGACCTAGAAGAATATGGGGAAACATGAAATGGAAGAAAAACACTAACTTTATTTGAATGGTGCAATGCTTAGAAGAATGCTTTGAAGCAACAAGGTATTAGAGTCATTTTTTCAAGTAAAAATTGTATTATATAATATGTGATAATGATGTTTTAAAATCATTTCATATCTTTGAATATATATTTAATAAAACTTTGCCTAGGATTTGTCTTGATTTTTAACTTAGACATAGAGGTACATGTATGTTAATCATAAGAAGAACCTATTATCTAATGATTCTATTATTATTCAGTATTAATATAAGGAAATTAGTCAATTAAGGGAATTAAAATAAAGTGACCACTATTAAGAGGCAGCCTCTTCTTGTGTGTATGGTTGTTTTTTAATTATACGGTCTAAAATTTTTGAGAAGTAAAAAAAAATAGCCAAACCGTGGCTATAGTGAACCGTGGCTATAATGAACCAAAAGCTCTGTCCCATTGGGGTTCACTATAGAGGGGTTTTACTGTAGTTTAAAACTTTCCTTTTTTATATATATATAAATTCCTTCCTACCATTTGTACCATAGTTCTTATAAGTCGCGCTTCATTTCTCGCCTGTTGAAGGGTTTTTACCCGAAAGCTTGCACCTATGTATCAATAAAAGAAACTCGTCTTCCTACACCATGTTTTTCGTCTAATAATAATAATAATTTGTATATAAAAATAGTATATATCATTAAGCTATTAACGTGATACTCCCTGTTGAAGGACTGACAAGTCGGAAAGCTTGAAAATAAAAAGTTGAACAAGAAACTTAACCCTGGAAGCTTTATATATTTTATAATAGAATATAAATACAAAGGTCTTCTTCTTCTTCTTTCTTATCTCCATTCAATCATATTAGGGTATCAAGTTGTGACCCTTGATGGTGTCTGTTTGACAACCATCATGACTGGGTGAAGTAGAATACCTTTGTCATTAAGACTGGGAGCACTACTCAGTGGCAGGCCGACTTAGCTCCAAAAGAAATGGCCGCCTCTGACATGAGGAACAGACGCCATGTGCAGCTGCTCCTAACATGGAGTACAAACGCTGCTCATCCTGTATCCCTGGATTAGGAGCCCTAACAGGGTACTATCAGCCGGGCAAGCTGAACCCAGGTTTTTTAGTGAGCTTGTTACTATCCCCCTCCTCCTTTTTCATCCGGGCTTGGGACCGGCAAAGGCGGAGTTAATACAAAGGTAATAAGAACAAATAAATAGATAGTGCTGGAGGGAAAGCTCCAGGGGAAGAGATCGAGGGGAAGGAGATGACGGGGATACACAGATGATCTATGGACTGAATGACACACCTACAAGAAGATGAAGAGGATGGCGGAGGAAGTATGGAGAGACCATCACCCTCAGTAAAGGAAGGTATTGAAGTAGAAGGAGGAAATAGTGTGTGACATGATCGTAAAAGTGTTTTTACCATTCGCTACTTTTGTCTGATGATGGTAACAAAGCTGTTATCGAAACGTCACACACTATTTATTTATTTGGATTTGTGGTCTTATTACCTTGTGTTGGAAATTATCTTTGTAGGTTTATCTTTTTCCTAATATTCAGTGATACTTTTTCAAATAAAATAATATTTCCTCTACTGACCTTGCTGCATTGGAAAACCTATTAGAGGAAACTTGGCTCATAGATGGTGAGTCTTCCAAGAGGGTTTGCCAGTTTAAATCTATCAGACTGCTCTACTTTTGAACTGTTTTGGATGGCAATTTGTATATGTACTTGGGGAAGGTAGTTAAGGAATTTATGAATATAATGTCACACACTATTTATTTAGACAAAGATCTTATTACCTTGTGTTTATAATCTATAATCCAAAATTGCGCCTTATCATTAGTATGTGGTCTTATTACCTTGTGCTTATAATCTATAATCCAAATTGTACCTTATCATTAGGATGTGGTCTTATTACCTTGTGTTTATAATCTATAATCCAAATTGTGCCTTATCATTAGGATGTGGTCTTATTACCTTGTGTTTCTAATCTATAATCCAAATTGTACCTTATCATTAGGATGTGGTCTTATTACCTTGTGTTTCTAATCTTTTATCCAAATTGTGCCTTATCATTAGGATGTGGTCTTATTACCTTGTGTTTCTAATCTTTTATCCAAATTGTGCCTTATCATTAGGATGTGGTCTTATTACCTTGTGTTTCTAATCTATAATCCAAATTGTGCCGTAAATATAGTTCCAACACAACCAAACAAATGGGTTCCACAAAATAGTTAAGCCTCTTTATAAAACCAACACCACTTGGAGTCAAGATTTTATGTTGTCGTAACCAATGGATAAAACAAACGGGATGGGGATTAAATAAACAATGGGTTGATTTAATCATATATCTTTCCAAACAACAAATGATCTTCAAAACTTTCGGATTCAGTTATCTATCTTACTCCCTCAGCAACAGACCATCTCATGGAATGGGGCATAGCTTTTGTTGATTCCATGATCCAGGCACAATTTGGTGAAAGTCTAACTTTGTCTGTAATTTGAGGCTGTTCCTAACATCAAAAGGCTTTTGCTGCCATCTTAACATAAGTACAGATACACCTCTGTATCCTTGAAGAGGGACCCTTGTCCCTGATAAAGAGTTGTTCCTTAGACCCTGACACTTGTCTATCAACCGAGTCAGTTGAACTCTGTATTTTTAAAGAGGTCTTTCTCCTCTTTCTAACAATGTTGCTGTTGGTCTGCGACTGCTTATTTGTCAGAGTTATTCTGCTTGTTTGGTAGTTGGTCTTCATATCTGAAGGTCTGAGCGATTCTCCTGCAAGCCCAGAACACATCATGCATTGCCGAACAGACTTCTACACCGACCCAGCTGTGGTCATCGAGTCGATAAAGAGGCATGGCCTTCAGGATCTGGTCTAGACTTGAAGTCCAGACCTGGGACAAGAAAAAAAAAAAAAAAAAGGTTGTTACCTTATCTGCCACCTGGGGATGCATCCCGTAGCAGCTAACTCTTCCAAGGGTCGTGTAATCTTTCCACAAGGGGATAGGAGACAACTCTATAAGCAATTGTCTCCAAATGTGGCATGGCATAGAGTAAGACTGGATTCTACATCATTTCTTCACTTTGTTACTAGATAGCCTGTATATATACCAGAGCGCAGGGATGATGTATCATGGTCTTGTGGTTGTAGATCCTTTTGATCTAAGTCACAACCTGGGATCCGGACTCTCCAGGAAGAGTAAGTCCCCATCTTCCTCCTCCTGTGTATGTCCCTCAACTCTGACTGACTGACTGACTGTTACTGTAGTGGATCGCTTCATCAAAGAGGCCTTCATCCGGGGTCGGACCCACTTTGGTACTGAAGTCCTACCTGCTCAGTATCAATTCAGAAGTTTGAAGGTAACTCCTTTCTTCTCTCCTCTTTTATACACACACTTGTTCATACCTTGTTTGTACAGCCTTCTACGCATATACTTGTTCATACCTTGTTTGTACATCCTTCTACGCATATACTTGTTCATACCATGTTTGTACAGCCTTCTACGCATATACTTGTTCATACTTTGTTTGTACAGCCTTCTACGCACATACGTGTTCATACCTTGTTTGTACATCCTTCTATACACACACTTGTTCTTTCCTTGTTGCTGTTCATACAGCCTTGTTTATTACAAGCTTGTTTTACAAGCTTTTGAATTGTGATAAATTTAGGATTATCTTGTGTAAAATAAAAAGATTAAATTTAGAAATCTATCAATAACAGGATACAACAGTTGTCCTATATAGGTAGAGAAATAATAATAAAAAAAAAAAAAAAAAACCTGGATTCTTCAAATGAAGTTGGATATCCTTGGTTTATACTGTCTCCCAACCTACCAAAACTTCCATGTGTCTCACAAACAAACACCATTCCTAAAGTATTTGTGCCGCAGAATTATCTCTTCAACAAGGACGTGTTGACCTGCGGGTTAAGGCCACCTATGGAACGTTGCTGCCACATCTGCCGTAAAATTGGACATCGCGCAAGGGACTGTCCGCGAAGCCATAACTCCCCCATTCACAGCAACAAAAAGTTCAATGTGAGAAGTGGCATGCCTCCACAGGGAAATAACAGTAAGTACTTCTTCTCCTTCTTTTACAATATACAGTGGGGAACTCCTAGTATAACATGGGATTATAGGTTAAAGAGAAAAAGCATCTCCTAATGGTAAAACTAAAAATTGCTGATGGCTTGCACCATCAACTAATACACACACTCTATCAAATAATCGTTGATTTTTTAAAATTATTCCAGAATTGGCCAAATTGGAAGAATTAAAAAAAAATTAACGATTATTTGATATTTATTCCGATAGATGGTGCAAGCCATCAGCAACTTTTATTTGCATAATCAGATGTCTTTTTTTTTTTTCTTAACTTATCCAACTGATCCAAGTAAAAATTCATTCTGGTACTGTTTCTCACATGGGATTATAAAACAAACACCACAATAATGAGAAAAAAGGGGACTCTATCACAGCAATGTTCTCTATCTTAGTTATGTAAAGCTACTGTTCTGGGTCAATTCTCTGTTGTTGTTGTGTCCAATGAAGAGCCTCAGATGTCTCCGTACATCTCTATCACAGCAATGTTCTCTATCTTGGGTGTGTAAAGCTGCTGTTCTGGGTCAATTTTCTGTTGTTGTGTCCAATGAAGAGCCTCAGATGTCTCCGTACATCTCTATCACAGCAATGTTCTCTATCTTGGGTGTGTAAAGCTGCTGTTCTGGGTCAATTTTCTGTTGTTGTTGTGTCCAATGAAGAGCCTCAGATGTCTCCGTACATCTCTATCACAGCAATGTTCTCTATCTTGGGTATGTAAAGCTGCTGTTTTGGGTCAATTCTCTGTTGTTGTTGTGTCCAATGAAGAGCCTCAGATGTCTCCGTACATCTCTATCACAGCAATGTTCTCTTTCTTGGGTGTGTAAAGCTGCTGTTCTGGGTCAATTTTCTGTTGTTGTTGTGTCCAATGAAGAGCCTCAGATGTCTCCGTACATCTCTATCACAGCAATGTTTTCTATCTTGGGTGTGTAAAGCTGCTGTTCTGGGTCAATTTTCTGTTGTTGTTGTGTCCAATGAAGAGCCTCAGATGTCTCCGTACATCTCTATCACAGCAATGTTCTCTATCTTTGGTGTGTAAAGCTGCTGTTCTGGGTCAATTCTCTGTTGTTGTTGTGTCCAATGAAGAGCCTCAAATGTCTCCATGCATCTCTATCACAGCAGTCGCAATGTGCACTATCTTGGGTGTGTAAAGCTGCTGTTTTGGGTCAATTCTCTGTTGTTGTTGTGTCCAATGAAGAGCCTCAGATGTCTCCGTACATCTCTATCACAGCAATGTTGTCGTGTCCAATGAAGAGCCTCAGATGTCCCCGTACATCTCTATCACAGAATGTCCTCTATATTGGGTGTGTAAAGCTACTGTTCTGGGTCTTTGGGTTGTTCTGCTTTTCTGCAAGGCTGCGGTGGCCATTGCTGGACATGAGAATATGTGGGTAGGTTCCACACCAGGACAGTTGTTACATGTCCTGTAAGTTTACCAGAATTGATAATTTAGTGAATAAAAGGATAAAAATATTCAGTTTTATAATACTTAGGTTTTTTATTTATTTTTAATTTTCACATTAGTTTAGATGGTCTTCACCACTTAATCCTATTAGGGTATCAAGACCGTGGAGTTTGAGATTTTTGATGGTGTCGTTTTGGAGATACTGAGTTAGACCTCATCAAAGAAGATTTGTTATCCTTAATGAGAGATTGGGGTGAAGTAGAATGTGTCTGACTTCTTTTGCCGTTAAGACCGGGACCAGTACTCAGTTGCAGAGGTTTAAAATATTATGGAGGTGGGAAGAACACACAGAAACATCTTCTTTCTTTCTTATCTCCACTCAATCATTTTAGGGTATCAAGCTTGTAAAGCCTTTTGATGGTGTCTGCCAGGGATGAGTAGAACTCTATCAACTTTACCCTAGGTAGGATGTCTAGGAGCCTGGTAGGGCTGATTTAATCGGACTCGGCCGAGTAATCTCTAAAAGAGGGTGGAGGCTTGACTCGAGCGACCCAATGTTGGATCTCATCAATGGATGAGTCAATACAGTCAATAATGTGTTACGGAAACATCAATATCTTTGAAGTGCATAATAGAGGTTGTACTGTACATTCTCTAAAAGTGAAACACGTTGTAATTCATTGTTTTACTTCTAACACTAATATTGTCAAGTACAGTTGAACAACCTCCATGTAAAGGATAACACCTAATTGCAGGGCTAAAGTGTCCTTTAGGGAGAGGTGTCCTCTTACTGGAGAGTTGCTACAGTGGAACTACCTCCCTGTAAAGGACATTTAATTGCAGGGCTAAAGTGTCCTTTAGGGAGAGGTGTCCTCTTACTGGAGAGTTGCTACAGTGGAACTACCTCCCTGTAAAGGACATTTAATTGCAGGGCTAAAGTGTCCTTTAGGGAGAGATGTCCTCTTACTGGAGAGTTGCTACAGTGGAACTACCTCCCTGTAAAGGACATTTAATTGCAGGGCTAAAGTGTCCTTTAGGGAGAGATGTCCTCTTACTGGAGAGTTGCTACAGTAGAACAACCTCCCTGTAAAGGACATTTAATTGCAGAGCTAAAGTGTCCTTTAGGGAGAGGTGTCCTCTTACTGGAGAGTTGCTACAGTAGAACTACCTCCATGTAAAGGACATTTAATTGCAGAGCTAAAGTGTTCTTTAGGGAGAGATGTCCTCTTACTGGAGAGTTACTACAGTAGAACTACCTCCCTGTAAAGGACAACACCTAATTGCACGGCTAAAGTGTTCTTTAGGGAGAGATGTCCTCTTACTGGAGAGTTACTACAGTAGAACTACCTCCATGTAAAGGACAACATTTAATTGCAGAGCTAAAGTGTTCTTTAGGGAGAGATGTCCTCTTACTGGAGAGTTACTACAGTAGAACTACCTCCCTGTAAAGGACATTTAATTGCAGAGCCAAAGTGTTTCCTTTAGGGAGAGGTGTCCTCTTACTGGAGAGTTACTACAGTAGAACTACCTCCATGTAAAGGACATTTAATTGCAGAGCTAAAGTGTTCTTTATGGAGAGATGTCCTCTTACTGGAGAGTTACTACAGTAGAACTACCTCCAGGTAAAGGACAACATCTAATTGCAGAGCTAAAGTGTTCTTTAGGGAGAGGTGTCCTCTTACTGGAGAGTTACTACAGTAGAACAACCTCCCTCTAAAGGACAACACCTAATTGCAGAGCTAAAATTTCCTTTAGGGAGAAATATCCTCTTACTGGAGAGTTGCTAAATAGTAAAAAAAAAGCTAATTTTGCAAATGAAAAACTGTCCTTTGTATAGAGGTGTCCTCTCATAGAGGTTCTACTGTATATATTTATATTAGGATATACTGTATATTGAAGAAAAAGTTGTGTGTTTTCGATTTTAGTAAATTAAGAACAATTTTTTTTATGAGAGAATTAAAAATTTAAAAAATCCCTAATTTTTACATATAATAGAAGTGATTTTCAATCATTCCCCCCTATAATTTTAAAATCCCTAGGTATATATAGGTATATCCGACCTTTACCTTTATCCTGGATATCTGACTATTACCTTTATCCTGGATATCCGACCATTACCTTTACCCTGGATATCCGACCCTTACCTTTATCCTGGATATCCGACCCTTACCTTTATCCTGGATATCCGACCATTACCTTTATCCTGGATATCCAATCCTTACCTTTATCCTGGATATCCGACCATTACCTTTATCCTGGATATCCAACCATTACCTTTATCCTGGATATCCGACCATTACCTTTATCCTGGATATCCAATCCTTACCTTTATCCTGGATATCCGACCATTACTTTTATCCTGGATATCCGACCATTACCTTTATCCTGGATATCCGACCATTACCTTTATCCTGGATATCCAATCCTTACCTTTATCCTGGATATCCGACCATTACCTTTATCCTGGATATCCAACCATTACCTTTATCCTGGATATTCGACCATTACCTTTACCCTGGATATCCAATCCTTACCTTTATCCTGTATATCCGACCATTACATTTATCCTGGATATCCGACCATTACCTTTATCCTGGATATTCGACCATTACCTTTACCCTGGATATCCAACCCTTACCTTTATCCTGGATATCCAATCCTTACCTTTATCCTGGATATCCGACCATTACCTTTATCCTGGATATCCAACCATACCTTTATCCTGGATATTCGACCATTACCTTTACCCTGGATATCCAATCCTTACCTTTATCCTGGATATCCGACCATTACATTTATCCTGGATATCCGACCATTACCTTTATCCTGGATATTCGACCATTACCTTTACCCTGGATATCCAACCCTTACCTTTATCCTGGATATCCGACCATTACCTTTATCCTGGATATCCGACCATTACCTTTATCCTGGATATCCGACCATTACCTTTATCCTGGATATCCGACCATTACCTTTATCCTGGATATCCGACCATTACCTTTATCCTGGATATCCGACCATTACCTTTATCCTGGATATCCGACCATTACCTTTATCCTGGATATCCAACCATTACCTTTATCCTGGATATTCGACCATTACCTTTACCCTGGATATCCAATCCTTACCTTTATCCTGGATATCCGACCATTACCTTTATCCTGGATATCCGACCATTACCCTTATCCTGGATATCCGACCATTACCTTTATCCTGGATATTCGACCATTACCTTTACCCTGGATATCCGACCCTTACCTTTATCCTGGATATCCGACCATTACCTTTATCCTGGATATCCGACCATTACCTTTATCCTGGATATCCAACCATTACCTTTATCCTGGGTTTCCGACCATTACCTTTATCCTGGATAACCGACCATTACCTTTATCCTGGATATCCAATCCTTACCTTTATCCTGGATATCCGACCATTACCTTTATCCTGGATATCCGACGTGTCAATGTGCAATACCTAATTGTATAAGTTTGTGCCTTTAATTCAATGAAATTTACATTTATTCATTAATTTCTGACCTTAAACAGAATTGTTAGACACTCAGCAGTCCAACATGATAGGTTGTTATCTTTATTTAGGGATTGTAGTTCTGTATCTTAGTAAACTAAATGATTCAACAGTTATTTTGTGTGACTGGACATTTTGAACATCCTGTACATATAGTCCCACTAGGGCAGTGTTTCCCAAATGTTTCTTTTTTCCTTGATTTCATCAAAATATTTATTTTTAAAAAATTGTTTTCACAAAGCGCCATCTATTCGAATAATAATTAACTAATCGTTGATATAACTTGTTCCGTGATATTTGACCAACTCATTTTTCTTGATAAATCAAAGAAAAAGTAGACCAAGTACGCATTTTCGGGATATCAGCCAAATATTATGGAATACATTTAAATCAATATTTAGTTGATTTTTATTCCACTAGATGTGCTTTCTAAATATATTGCCATGCAAGTGGTCAGGATATGCCTTTTTAAATTTTTTTTTTTTTTTTTAATATTACCACCTGACCTTTATTTTTTTTTTCTTACTTTTCTTTAATATTTTCGCGTAGAAAAATAACACTGAGAAACTCGCCTTGTAATGTTTCAAGAAGCTTAACTTTCCAAAAATAAACCTAGACGTTGAGTTTTAAATGACTTCCAAGAAAGATATGTTTATTCTCTCTCTCTGCCCGTGGCGCAGTCTCCACGAGTCACAAGCTCTTCTACCCTTTTAATGCTGTGTTTTCTCAACTTCTTGAAATAGAGGAGAGCTTCAGATCATATATAAATGCCGCAATATTAACATATATGTCTCACTAAATAACTTCCCTATATATAGAGAGATGACCTCGGAGGTTGGTAGCCATCTTGTATATCTGACTATTATATCGACAAACTTGTGTGTTGTTGATACCTTCCCCCTTTTATCTTTCCTTGGTCTTCTTCTTCTTCATCTTGCCAAACATCTTAGGATTTATCATAAAGATAAAGGCTGCCTGGCCGGCATTCATATTTCTTGAAAATAAAGATACTTTGGCCAGTAAATCTTTTTATTACCTCGACGTTTTGACAAAATTTTTTTGTCCTTGACAGGAGCAAACAAAAATGAAATCATTTGGTAAAATCTTAGGGATTGTCTGATCTTTTTTTTTTCTCTTATTCTTCTACCCTTTATACTAAATATACATCCTGGAGTGTCATTGGAAGGATAGTCTAAACTGTTGGTTTTCAACCACTATGACCCGGAATCAAATCCCACATTGTACACTTTTTTTCTGATAAAAAAAAAAAATACTCCAATGGCCCCCGATTCTTGTAAAAGTCCAAACCCATTAAGGTACAGTTTGCACCACACTCTTGAGGACCAGCAGCCTGAAATTGTGTTTCTGGTTAGCCTTTTTTGATTAATTCAAGAAATGGTATTTGTCCAATTCTGCAATAATTTTTTTAAAAAATCAACGATATAGCAGTACTGATATGGCACAATTTAGATTATAGATTATAAACACAAGGTAATAAGAACAAATAAATAAATAGTGTGCAACATTTCGGTAACAGCGTTGTGTTACCATCTTCAGACAAAAGTACTTTCTTCTTCTTCTTCCTTATCTTCACTCAATCATATAAGGGTATCAAGCTTGTAGAGCTTGAGGCTTTTGACAACCATCATGACTGGGTGAAGTAGAATGTGTCTGCCTTTGTCATTAAGACTGGGAGCACTACTCAGTGGCAGGTCGACTTAGCTCCAAAAGAAATGGCTGCCTCTGACATGAGGAACAGACTCCATGTACAGAAGCTCCTAACTGGAGTACAAACGCTGCTCATCCTGTATCCCTGGAGCCCTTACAGGGTACTATCAGCCGGGCCAGCTGAACCCAAGTTTTTTTAGTGAGCTTGTTACTGCTCCCCCTCATCCTTTTTCATCCGGGCTTGGGACCGGCAAAGGCGGAGTTAACAACAAAAGTACTGAATTCATTCAGTACTCATTTAGTACTTTTGTCTGAAGATGGTAACAACGCTGTTACCAAAATGTCACACACTATTTATTTATGTTGATTTGGTCTTATTACCTTGTGTACTATAAGCACTATACTAGCATTATAACAGTACTATTAACACTTTCCCCCCCCCACAATATAGCTTGCTGAACTTTCATTATCCCCCCCTTCTATTTTCCAGGAAACCTGCCCCCCCACAGATACGGTAGGGATGGACGCAGAAGGAACAACAACAATGGGCCCAATAATTCCACTCCATTCCAAAATTTCAACTTTTTTTGACCCCCCACCTCCCCTCCCCACCGAACCCCCCCCCCCCCAACTCCCCTTTACCATCCTGTAACATAGACTCTTTTTCTTCTTTATGTAAATAATTTTTTCACAATATTCTATTCATTTAGAGAAAAAAAAAATTAGTAATAAATAAAATTTTTATTTTGTGCATGTATTTATTTAGTTTTTTTTTTTTTAAACACAAGGTATTAAAACCAAATCCAAATAAATAAATAGTGTGTGACGTTTCGGTAACAGCGTTTGTTACCCAAACATCACACACTATTTATTTATTAGAATTTGGTCTTATTACCTTGTGTTTATAATCTATAATCTAAATTGTGCCTTATCTTAGTTTTTTTTTGTTTGTTTACTGTTTTGTTTTTGTTGTTTAAATTATATTTTTACTCATCCTCTTTTATCTAAAAGGTAGTTTTGGTGATGAAAACTTGTCCTTTGTAGAGTGATATCCTCTATAGAGAGTGTCCTCTCATGAAGGGTCGTATTGTATTAGTCATTAGCACCCCATCTGAGGGGTAGTAAGAGTCTGCTTTTACTGTAAGTGCACCACATGTCTACACAATGTTATAAGCAGTTTGGATTTTTCACTTACCAGTGTCCCATAGAGCCCCCGTTTGGTTACTTGCAGTCACTGGTGGGGTTGGACATGGAGTCCTTACAGGAATGCTATCAGCAGGGCCAACTAAACCAAGTTTTAACTTTCATTTTCATATTGTAAACACAAGGTAATAAGACCAAATCCAAATAAATAAATAGTGTGTGACGTTTCGGTAACAACGCTGTTACCGAAACGTCACACACTATTTATTTATTAGGATTTGGTCTTATTACCTTGTGTTTATAATCTATAATCCAAATTGTTCTTTATCAATTTTCATATTGTGAACTTGTTACTGCTCACCCCGTCTATCTTGGTTTGGGAAAGTTTAAGGTGGAGTTGGCTGGATAGATATTGTTGCTATGAATGAGCCTTAAGTAATGATTTAAACATGATGTACACTCATGGGCAAAACTTAAAGGAAGTGGAAAGTCTTTATGTCGCTGGTCTTTTTTTTTTTTTGTTGGTTGTTGTTGTTTCGAAGAGACAGAGAGAATTTAGTTCACACATGGTTATCTTGTATGTCTTTTTAAAGATTATTGTAATATCTTTCAGAGTTATTGTCTGAATCCTGATATATATGTTAAAAGATACAACTTCCTTAAGTTTTATCCATGAGTGTATTGTCTGAATCCCGATATACATGCTAAAAGGTACAACTTCCTTAAGTTTTGTCCTTGAGTGTATTGTCTCAATCTCGATATACATGCTAAAAGGTACAACTTCCTTAAGTTTTGTCCATGAGTGTATTGTCTGAATCCCGATATACATGCTAAAAGGTACAACTTCCTTAAGTTTTGTCCTTGAGTGTATTGCTTGAATCCCGATATACATGCTAAAAGATACAACTTCCTTAAGTTTTGTCAATGAGTGTATTGTCTCAATCTCGATATACATGCTAAAAGGTACAACTTCCTTAAGTTTTGTCCATGAGTGTATTGTCTGAATCCCGATATACATGCTGAAAGGTACAACTTCCTTAAGTTTTGTCTATGAGTGTATTGTCTGAATCCCGATATACATGCTAAAAGGTACAACTTCCTTAAGTTTTATCCATGAATGCATTGTCTGAATCCCGATATACATGCTAAAAGGTACAACTTCCTTAAGTTTTATCAATGATGTATTGTCTGAATCCCGATATACATGCTAAAAGGTACAACTTCCTTAAGTTTTGTCCATGAGTGTATTGTCTGAATCCCGATATACATGCTAAAAGGTACAACTTCCTTAAGTTTTATCCATGAGTGTATTGTCTGAATCCCGATATACATGCTAAAAGGTACAACTTCCTTAAGTTTTGTCCATGAGTGTATTGTCTGAATCCCGATATACATGCTAAAAGGTACAACTTCCTTAAGTTTTGTCCATGAGTGTATTGTCTGAATCCCGATATACATGCTAAAAGGTACAACTTCCTCAAGTTTTGTCCATGAGTGTATTGTCTCAATCCCGATATACATGGTAAAAGGTACAACTTCCTTAAGTATTGTCCATGAGTGTATTGTCTCAATCCCGATATACATGGTAAAAGGTACAACTTCCTTAAGTTTTGTCCATGAGTGTATTGTCTCAATCCCGATATACATGCTAAAAGGTACAACTTCCTTAAGTTTTGTCCATGAGTGTATTGTCTGAATCCCGATATACATGCTAAAAGGTACAACTTCCTTAAGTTTTGTCCATAAGTGTATTGTCTGAATCCCGATATACATGCTAAAAGGTACAACTTCCTTAAGTTTTGTCCATGAGTGTATTGTCTGAATCCCGATATACATGGTAAAAGGTACAACTTCCTCAAGTTTTGTCCATGAGTGTATTGTCTGAATCCCGATATACATGCTAAAAGGTACAACTTCATCAAGTTTTGTCCATGAGTGTATTGTCTGAATCCCGATATACATGGTAAAAGGTACAACTTCCTTAAGTTTTGTCCATGAGTGTATTTATTCTTATTTATAAACCTCATTACTCTGAAACAAAATGGAATTTCACAATTCAGACTTAGTCATTCCACCCCTGGAGTTGTCCTTTATTCATAGATAGACCCCTCAATCGTTGAAATATATATTTTCCTCAACACTAATTCAACACTCTAATTCAACATCCTCAAATTCAACACCCTAATTCAACATCCTTAAATTCAACACCCTCTAATTCGAGATCCAAAAATTCAACACCTTCTAATTCAACACCCTCTAATTCAACATCCTCTAATTTTTCGAGATCCACAAATTCAACACCTTCTAATTCAACACTCTGTAATTCAACACCCTCTAATTCAATATCTAATTCAACACCCTCTTATTCAACACATCTAATTCGAGATCCCTAAATTCAACATCCTCTAATTCAACATCCTCTGATTCAACATCCTCTAATTCAACACCCTCTAATTCAACACCCTCTCAAATTCATCACCGCAAGGGAAAGGTGATTCCTGTTGAATTAAAGTCAAAAGTGTTGAACTATGATCTGCTAACTCTGTGGATATTTGAATACCAGAGTTCAATTATGGTAACTGTTTGCAAGCATAAATAGTCACATCACTTCTTCCACTACAGCTTTGTTGTTCAAAGTCTTCAATGGATTTTCATCTGGCTATTTTGGTACAATTTATTGATTACAAATGGGATGGAAGAATTTGTAACAATTTGACCATTAACCACATGTTTTTCTCTCTCTAGAAATATTTTAAGCCAATATCTTTTTAACCAAACATTTTTTTTTCTAAGTAGCAATATGAAAGTGTAGCAATCTTTCAAGCTTTGTTTACTAGACAATTTGACAATAAACATAATTTTATTGACATCTTGTCAATACATGCAAAAGTGTCCTGTCTTCGCTATTTTAAAAAGATAATTACAGTAAAACCCCTCTATAGTGAACCCCAATGGGACAGAGCTTTTGGTTCACTATAGCCACGGTTCACTATAGCCACGGTTTGGCTATTTTTTTTTTACTTTTCAAAAATTTTAGACCGTATAATTAAAAAACAGCCATACACACAAGAAGAGGCTGCCTCTTAATAGTGGTCACTTTATTTTAATTCCCTTAATTGACTAATTTCCTTATATTAATACTGAATAATAATAGAAATCATTAGATAATAGGTTCTTCTTATGATTAACATACATGTACCTCTATGTCTAAGTTAAAAATCAAGACAAATCCTAGGCAAAGTTTTATTAAATAAATATTCAAAGATATGAAATGATTTTAAAACATCATTATCAGATTATATAATACAATTTTTACTTGAAAAAATGGCTCTAATACCTTGTTGTTTCAAAGCATTCTTCCAAGCATTGCACCATTCAAATAAAGTTAGTGTTTTTCTTCCATTTCATGTTTCCCCATATTCTTCTAGGTCTATATTTCGTGTTTTTTTTAACCTGCCATGCAAAACATTGCTGACTTTAAAATCACCATAGTTAATGGCATAAAAATAATTTTTGTTTCATCACGGGACCGTTTATTTGGACTTTTTTTTTTTAGCCCTAAAACGTACGATCGCGATCGTGGCAAAAGTTGAAGTTGATTCCTCTTTGTAACAATTTTTAATAACTTTATATTTTATCTTTTATAATAGAAAAGTTATATTCTCTTATTTTAATATGTTCTTAACATTTTGCCTATGTTGTTTCACTTTGAAAAGTTCTGAAAAGGGCCTTTTTTTTATGAAATAATGCTTTTGTTTTTAAAATGCCTTTGTTTTCTTCATTTTGGAAGCCATTTGCATTTTTTATATTTCAAATTTAATGGATGCAAAGATATTCTAATTAATAAAAAGTATAATGCGTAAAAATTTATACAACATGAAGCAAAAATAAAGTGCAAAAATCAAACAAACAATGCCGCTAAATTTATTGTTTTGAAATCGCGATCCGCGAGCGTTAAACATGCTCAAAATTTTGTTTTTTAATTTTTTTTTTAAATTGCAATTCTAAGTTCGTTATAAGCATAGTATTTTTAATAGATTTTATCATTTTGGGACCCGAAATAGGTTCGTTTTAGGGGTAGTTCGTTATTCTAAAAATCGCAAAGTTCGTTATAACGATGGTATTTTCAATGGAATGGAATTGGGAATCGGCGTGGGTTCGTTATAGGGAAGGTTCGTTATATCCAGGGTTCGTTATAGGGGGGTTTTACTGTATATATATATATATATATATATACAGTACCGCCTGTTTATAGTGCCCCTTCTAAATAGTGCCTATATCTCTATAGCGCCCGACTTTAAACATTTAAAATGTAAACATTTTACATTAAAAGTGACCTGTCTATAGCACCCCCTCTCTATAGCACCCTATTTTGGCGAGTCCCAAAAGGAGGCGCTATAGACAGGTTTAGCTGTATATACATAACACTATATAAAATGAATATGGCGTCTCTGTCACCGCAGCAGAGTTTGGTGGAGAATCGTTTTGTTTCCTAGAGAAACATTTATTTTGCAATATTTTTGAAAAAATTAAAAAATCAAGACCAAGGAAATGATTTCATACTTTCTATAAAGAACGAGTGAATGATATATTAATCTATCATCATGGCTGCCAATCACCTTCCCATTTAAGAAATTATTAAAATACCCTTTTTTTTTCTCCATCTTATCCGCCTCCCAGAGCCCCGCAGAACCTGTGCGTTGCGTGTACAGTGGAGGCACTTCTACCAACCCCTCATCCGATCCTCAACTTGCAGCCCCAAAGAGGACCTCCGACGGGGACATACCGACATGCTGCCGAACATTTAAGACAAATCATGCACAATAATTCCATGATGTTGGCTCCCCATAATAGAATCCCCCCACAACGTTTGGGACAGCTCCCCCACACCAACCATCTTAATTCCTACCAACCCCATACCCCTTACCAACAAACCTTCTATTTCAACCATCGATGAAAAATTTTACCCCCCTTCCTCTTCTTCCCCATCTTCTTGCCCATGCAAATTGCATTTTATTCTTCATCCAATGCTCCATAACTCAGTATTCTAAAACCACGGGGCCCACCCATAATCCTACTGATTACCATTAACCAATGAAAAACATTGCTTCTCATCCCTAATTTATATTTTGGGCTTTCACCCCTCCCTATATATCTCTCTCAATAGCTTGTCATCAAACAATGAGAAATTCTAAATCTATGGGGCGCACTCAAATTCCTAAAGATTCCATTGTTCAATGAAAAAAAGTCATTGTTTCACCCCTAATTTATATTTTGGGTTTTCAACCCTCACTCTCTATATCTCTCTCAATAGTCTCTCATCAAACAATGATACTGATGAAGAAACCATTGCCCCACCCTTTATTTATACTCTTGGCAGCCCCCTATATTGCCATCAACCAATGAAAAATTTGTCCTGTATCTAAATCTATATTGACCCCGCCCATATTTTTATCTATTATCCAATCAAAAATTATGATACCTCTCCTCTAATCTATATTCTTAGCCCCGCCCATATTCAAACAGATTGTTTTTAACCAATGAAAAATCATTGCTTCACCCGTAATCTATATTCTTGGCCCCGCCTATATTCCTACAGATTGCTTTCAACCAATGAAAATTTCTTGCCCCTCCCCTATTTATAGTCTTGGCCCCACCCATATTACTAAAGATTGCTTTCAACCAATGAAAAATCATTTCCCCGCCCCCTATCCATATTCTTGGCTCCGCCTATATGCCTACTGATTGCTTTCAACCAATGAAAAATCATTGCTTCACCCCTAATTTATATTCTTGGCCCCGCCCATATTTCTACAGATTGCTTTCAACCAATGAAAAATCATTGTCCTTCTACTATTTATATTCTTGCCTTGCCCTTATTCCTTTCGAATGCTTTCAACCAATGAAAAATATTTATCTTGCCCCTATTTACTTTTTAGGCCCCGCTCATATTCCTTGCCCTGCATATTGCCAATAACCAATGAAAAATCTTTGCCTGCCCCCAAATTTTAGCTTCACCCATTTTCTTAAAGATTGCTTTCAACCAATGAAAACCATTTCCCCACCTCTATTTCTAGTCTCAGCCCTACCTATATTCCTACAGATTGCTTTCAACCAATGAAAAATCTTTACCTTGCCCCTATTTACATTTTAGGCCCCGCCCATATTCCTTGCCCTGCATATTGCCAATAACCAATGAAAAATCATTGTCCTTCTACTATTTATATTCTTGCCCTACCCTTATCCCTTTTGAATGCTTTCAATCAATGAAAAATCATTGCCCCGCCCCTATTTATAATCTTAGCCCCGCCCATTTTCCTACATATTGCTTTCAACCAATGGAAAATCATTGCCCTGCCCCTATTTATAGTCTTTTCCCCGCCCATTTTCCTACATATTGCTTTCAACCAATGGAAAAATCATTGCCCCGCCCCTATTTATAATCTTAGCCCCGCCCATTTTCCTACATATTGCTTTCAACCAATGAAAAATCATTGCCCCGCCCCTATTTATGGTCTTAGCTCGCCCATTTTCCTACATATTGCTTTCAACCAATGAAAAATCATTGCCCCACCCCTATATATATTCATTGCCCCGCCCCTAATTATAGTCTTAGCCCCGCCCATTTTCCTACATATTGCTTTCAACCAATGAAAAATCATTGCCCCGCCCCTATTTATAATCTTAGCCCCACCCATTTTCCTACATATTGCTTTCAACCAATGGAAAATCATTGCCCCGCCCCTATTTATATTCTTTGCCCCGCCCATATTCCTACATATTGCTTTCAACCAATGGAAAATCATTGCCCTGCCATATTTAATCTTTGCCCCGCCCATTTTCCTACATATTGCTTTCAACCAATGAAAAATCATTGCCCCACCCATTTTCCTACATATTGCTTTGAACCAATGAAAAAATCATTCCCCCGCCCTTTTTTCTCTACCATGTATGTCAACTAATGGCAAATCTCCCTCAGTCCCACTTTGTATATGACCCCACTTTCTCTGTAACCATTGCTTGTGTCCCCCCTTGCTTCAATGTTGTAAATGTCTGATGATATCATTATTTAAATATTGTGTTATTTATGGAATTGTTATATATATATTGCTATATTTATTATCCTATCCCCAACTATCTCTCTCACGTCTAAAACGTGTTGAAGCCGTTGTACAGAAATCTTTATTGCACCAAGTATATATATATATAAAGTTTAATTTTTTTTTTTTTTAGAGTTCTCTCTCATTTTTTGGATTTTTAAAAAATTCTTACGACCTCTCCTTCACAATTTATTCTTGGGTAAATGTATATTGGTTGGTCTACTCTTTGAACACAAATGTTGTTTTTTTTTTTTTTGAAAAATGATGTGTTAGGGTGAAATTTAAGGAAGTGTTGTACCTTTTAGCATGTATATCAGGATTCAGACAGTACACTCATGGAAAAAACTTAAGGAAGTTGTACCTTTTAGCATGTATATCGGGATTCAGACAATACACTCATGGACAAAACTTAAGGAAGTTGTACCTTTTATCATGTATATCAGGATTCAGACAATACACTCATGAACAAAAATTAAGGAAATTGTACCTTTTAGCATGTATATCGGGATTCAGACAATACACTCATAGACAAAACTTAAGGAAGTTGTACCTTTCAGCATGTATATCGGGATTCAGACAATACACTCATGGACAAAACTTAAGGAAGTTGTACCTTTTAACATGTATATCGGGATTCAGATAATAACTCTGAAAGATATTACAGTGACCTTTATTGAAGGCATACAAGATGGTGTGAACAAAATTGCCTCTGTCTCCTAAAAAAGAAGACTTTTCCCTTCCTTAAGTTTTGTCCGTGAGTGTATGCAAATAAGTAATTAATCATAGCAAATTATTGTTCAAGATAATGCATTAATGCGCCATCTGTTATCTTCTTTTTTCTTATCTCCATCATGATTGGGTGAAGTAAAATGCATCTGCCTTTGTCATTAAGACTGGGAGCACTATTCAGTGGCAGGCCGACTTAGCTCCAAAAGAAATGGCCGTTTTTGACATGAGGAACAGATGCCATGTGCAGCCGCTCCTAACATGGAGTACAAACGCTGCTCATCCTGTATCCCTGGAGCCCTTACAGGGTACTATCAGCCAGGCCAGCTGAGCCCAGGTTTTTTAGTGAGCTTGTTACTGCTCCCCCTCCTCCTTTTTCATCTGGGTTTGGGACTGGTAAAGGTGGAGTTGCCATCTGTTTTAAGAAATTTCAACTATTTTGACGCTTATGAAAGTCTTTTTGAAGGGATACTGAGTATTCTGAGATACTGGGTTAGAACCTCCATGAGAGGACATTCCTGCTAGATTACACTTCTCTCTACAAAGGACAGTTTTCATCACCAAAATTACCTTTTTTTTTACCAGTTAGTCGCTCTCCAGTAAAAGGACACTTCTCTGTAAGGGACATTTGGCTCTGTAACTAGATGTTGTACCATACAGAGAGGTTGTTCTACTGTAGCAACTCTCCAGTAAGAGAACTCCTCTCTGTAAAGGACATTTTGGCTCTGCAACTAGGTGTTGTCTTTTCCAGGAAGATTCTACTGTAGTAACTCTCCAGTAAGAGGACACTTCTCTGTAAAGGACATTTTGGCTCTGCAACTAGGTGTTGTCTTTGTCAGGAAGATTCTACTGTAGTAACTCTCCAATAAGAGAACTCCTCTCTGTAAAGGACATTTTGGCTCTGTAATTAGGTGTTGTCTTTTCCAGGAAGATTCTACTGTAGTAACTCTCCAGTAAGAAGACTCCTCTCTGTAAAGGACACTGTGACTCTGTAATTAGGTGTAGTCCTTTACAGAGAGGTAGTTCTACTGTATCAACTCTCAAGTAAGAGGACATCTCTCCCTAAAGGACACTTTGGTTCTGTAATTAGGTGTAGTCCTTTACAGGGAGGTAGTTCTACTATAGTTACTCTTCAGTAAGAGGACACTTCTCTGTAAAGGACATTGTTTTTTACAGGGAGGTTCTACTATAGTAACTCTCCAGTAAGAGGACACCTCTCTGTAAAGGACACTTTGGCTCTGCAACTAGATGTTGTTCTTTACAGAGAGGTTGTTCTACTGTAGCAACTCTCCAGTAAGAGGACATCTCTCTGTAATGGACACTTTGGCTCTGTAACTAGGTGTTGTCCTTTACAGGGAGGTTGTTCTACTGTAGTAACTCTCCAGTAAGAGGACACTTCTCTGTAAAGGACATTTTGGTGTTGTAACTAGGTGTTGTCTTTTTCAGGGAGATTCTACTGTAGTAACTCTTCAGTAAGAGGACACCTCTCTGTAAAATACATTTTGGCTCTGCAACTAGGTCTTGTCCTTTACAGAGAAGTAGTTCTACTGTAGCAACTCTCCAGTAAGAGGACACCTCTCTGTAAAGGACATTTTGGCTCTGTAACTAGGTGTTGTCCTTTACAGAGAGGTTCTTTATTAAGCATGTGTGTGTTAAAATATGATTATAAAACAAAAGTTTCCGCCCTTGTCCATACCAGAGATTGATGGTTTTAAAGATTACAAGGGTTGCTTACAATACATTTTAGCATCATATGACTATTCTATTCACGGCCTAAAAGTATTGTATATATATATGTATAGACAAAGGCATACATGTATGACAGCACAAGTATCCCTAAGGAGACATAGCACTTTAAATTGAAATAAAAAAAATGAAAAATACATTTTAAAATGAGAGCTTTCAAGCAATCAATCACTCTTCAACAGGCTCTTTATCTTCTACTTTCTTATCTTCACTTAATCATATTAGAGTATCATGCTTGTAGAGATTGAGATAGTGTGTCTGCTGGGGATGCTGAGTAGAGCTTATCAATGAAGATTTGACATCTATAATGAGAAATTGGGTGAAGTAGAATGTGTCTGCTTTTGTCATTGACTGGGAACATTACTCAGTAGCAGGCCACTGACTTAGCTACAATATGAAATGTCTGACATGAGGAACAGATACCATGTACAGCCGCTCCTAACATGGAGTACATCCTGTATCCCTGGAGACCTTACAGGGTACTATCAGCATGGCCATCTGAGACCAGGTTTGTTAGTGAGCTTGTTACTGCTTTTCTTCCTCTTTTTAAAATTTTTTCAAGGCTTGGGACCGGCAAAAGGCGGAGTTACAACAGGCTTAATTTCAAAAACATCGACTATTTCTTACTAGGAATATAGCCAGATGTGTTTTTGAATTAAGACTGTTAAAGAGTGATTATCACTTGGAAGCTAGCATTTTAAAATAAAGGAAACTCATATGTAATAAGACCAAATCCAAATAATTAAATACTGTGTTTTTTTTATTACTTTGTAACTTTATTACACTTTGTAACACAAGGTAATAAGACCAAATCCAAATAAGCAACACTGTTACTGAAACATCACACACCATTTATTTATTTAGATTTGGTCTTATTACCTTGTGTTTATAATATATAATCTAAATTGTATACCTTATCAAAGGAAACTTATTGTGAGAAATCTTTGTAGTTTTTAAAAAATATTCAGTAGAAACTCCATGAGAGGACACTCGCACTAGAGGACACTTCTCTACAAAGGACATTTTTCATCACCAATACAGTAGAACAAACTGCATGAGAGGACACTCCTGCTAGAGGACACCTTTCTACAAAGGACAGTTTCCATCTCCAAAATTACTATTTTTATACTAAACACAAGGTAATAAGATCAAATCCAAATAAATAAATAGTGTGTGACGTTTCAGTAACAGCATTGTTACCATCTTCAGACAAAAGTACTGAATAATAATCTATAATCCAAAATTAATATTTAAAAACTAATCAGTAACTATCTGGTAAGAGGACACCTCTTTCTAAAGGATACTTTGGCTCTTCAACTAGGTGTTATCCTTTACAGAGAGGTAGTTCTACTGTATGTGGAATTGTGAGAAATTTGTATATTATTTTCAGATAATTTTTTGTTGTTGTTTATTATGATAAGGTACAATTTTTGGATTATAGAGATTAGAAACATAAGGTAAACAAGACCAAATCTCCAAATAAATAAATGGTGTGTGACGTTTCTGTAATAACATTGTTATCATTACCAGACAAAAGTACTGAATGAATAATGAAGGAATAAAATCATTCAGCACATTTGTCTGATGATGGTAACAATGCCGTTACCGAAACGTCACACACTATTAAATTATTTTTATTAGGTCTTATTTTCTCTTGTAGCTATAATCCAAATTGTGCATTATCATTTTTGATAGACTTCAATGGACCTAAGAAGTTGATTTTATTCTTTTGTCTGATGATGGTAACAATGCCGTTACCGAAACGTCACACACTATTAAATTATTATGATTAGGTCTTATTTTCTTGTATCTATAATCCAAATTATGCTTTGTCAAGTATTACAAAAGTTTTAAATTACAAATAATGTGTTAACAAAATATGTAGATTGCAAAATGTGATAATAATTTTACAAATAATAATTTACAAGAATGGTAAGTGACGAAGCCAAATATATTTTAGCTGATAAAATAACAACAGAGTGTTTACATATCAGGGTATCAAGCTTGTAGAGCTTGTTGATGATGTCTGCTGGGGATGCTGAGTAGAGCTCGTCAATAGATGAGTCAATACAGTTAATAATGGGGTTGTAGGTTGACACTTAGTACATAGTGGGAAAACCTTTCAACCATTCTGGAAAGTCTTTGTCCGTAGATGACCAGACTTAAGTCTGGAAATAAAAGACTACTGTTCACTTTGGAAGACAGAATTTGTGCTTGTCTATCCTGCTCTGTATCAGTCATGTGCTGAAGTAGAACTTCTCATGTCAAAATAGATGCTAAAACTAAGCATTTTGTTTATTTATTGAAGAGGTATTTACTTTTCCAAAGACTGATAAAGAAAACAGGGAGGATAAAGACAACTTCTCTAAGCCATGATCTACCAGGTCACATGATCATATATTTGGAAATATCTAGAAATTCTATGGTGTTACTTTCCATAGCATTCTCGTGAGAATCTATTATGAAATCTTTCAACAACAACAAAATCAAAAATTGTAAACACAAGGTAATAAGACCAAATCCAAATAAATGAATAGTGTGTGACATTTGGGTAACAGCGTTGTTACCATCTTCAGACAAAAGTACTGAATGAAAATACTGAAGTACTTTATAATCTACAATCCAAATTGTGCCTCATCAAAATAACATCATAAATATCTTTCTTTTTTATTTATTCCTAGTACACGTGATACAGGCCATGATAATCGTTATGGGTAGTTAGCGACTGCCTTTACTGTAAGCGCACCACATATCTACACATGTGAAAATCAGTTCGACTTTTGCACTTATAAATGTGCCAGAGCCCTGTTTGGTTACTTGCACTCGCTGGTGGGGTTGGACTTTTGTAGAATCGGGGGCCATTGGAGCATTTTTTTTTTATTCGAAAAACAGTGCCCAATGCGGGATTCGATCCCGTGTCGTAGTGGTTGAAAACCAACGGTTTAGACCATCCTTCCACCGAGCCCCATTAAATATCTTTCTCAGAATCTTAATTCATATAATTTTTGAATACTTTTTAAAGCTAGATTATAGGTTTTTTAATTGTCAGACTTACTAGTCTTGTTTTCTAGATTATTGAAAACATAACCTTAATTCTCTATCAGCACTTTTGTTTATAAATTTGTTTTCAAATTATAATACTGTGTTGAAAAAAAAAATATATATGTCGTATGTGTCGTGTTCTAATGGAAGGGCGCAACCGTTATACATGTAAGCTTCGAAAAAGAACTTGTTCCACACTCGTGAGGGCACGATGGCTCCCATGTTTATTTTGTACAGTGTATTTATAGATGGATGAGTTTGTATTTAGATTTTAATATATTAATTATGGCGAAAATAAATTATATCTCCTGGGTATTAGGCAAATTATGATATATATATTTAAAGGTATTGGCTCATCAATAGTGAACCCTACCAGCAGTTTTGCCAATTTAATCCACCAGACTACTTATCTCAGAGCTCTTATACTGTATTATATATATATATAAAGTCCAACCCCACCAGCGAGTGCAAGTAATCCAAACAGGGCTCAGACACATTTGTAAGTGCAAAAATCGAACTGATTTTCACATGTATAGACATGTGGTGTACTTACAGTAAAAGCAGTCGCCAACTTCTATCCATCATGATTATAATGGCCTGTACCACGTGTACTAGGAAATTTAAAATATATATATATATATAATGAAATATAAACATGTCCATAGTTTATAATAACGATTAGATTCGATAAGGATAAGTTTCTTTATTTGTATAATTAATTCGAGCTTTCGGGCGCAAGCTCGAATTAATTATACAAATAAAGAAACTTATCCTTATCGAATCTAATCGTTATTATAATATATTGAAAGGATTATTCGTCTTAAATGTCCATAGTTTGCTTGAATACCATTTCTGGGATTTTACCCTTCAGTGTAACATATATAAGCAGAATGATCCAATACAGTATTAGAGCTCTAAAGAAGCAGTCTGGTAGATTAAAAATTGGTGAAACTGTTGGAAGGGTTCATCACTGATGAGCCAAGCCCTCCCAATATATGTTTTCATCACAGTAAGGATAGTACAAGTTTGTATTATGTATAAAAGGGATCAAGTGAAGAGATACATTCGAGAAAGTGCGTGACATATCGATAGAATCGCGTCACTCAAGACCAGTTAATGAGTTTTTTTTTTTTTTTGCTTATCCCTAGTACACGTGGTACAGGCCATGATAATCATGGTGGGTAGTTAGCGACTGCTTTTTACTGTAAGCGCACCACATGTCTACACATGTGAAAGCAGTTCGACTTTGCACTTACAAATGTGCTAGAGCCCCGTTTGGTTACTTGCACTCGCTGGTGGGGTTGGACTTTTGCAAGAATCGGGGGGCCATTGGAGCATTTTTTTTTTTTTTAAAACAGAAAAAAGTGTCCAATGCGGGGATCGAACCCGGGTCGTAGTGGTCGTAAACCAAACGGTTTAACCAGCCTTCCACCGACCCCCAGTTAATGAGTGATTTACCTAAGAAGAGATTAACACAGGGTAAACACTTCTCAATCAACGATGTAGATTATGCTGGACCTGTGAACCTTTGATTATCCAAAGGTAGAGGCCGAAAGACCGAAAAATAGCTATGTGTCTATTTGTGTGTTTTGTGACTCGATCCGTACATCTTGAATTGGTTGATTTCCAGACTTAGGTCTGGTCATCTACGGACAATGACTTTCCAGAATGTTTACAAGGTTTCCCACTATGTACTAAGTGTCAACCTACAACCCCAAACCACATCATTGACTGTATTGACTCATCCATTGATGAGCTCTACTCTTCCCCGGCAGACACCATCAACAAACTTTACAAGCTTGATACCTTAATATGATTGAGTGGGGATAAGAAAGAAGAAGAAGATATTGAATTGGTCACAGATGCTTCTACACCTACTTTTCTGTCGGTATTTAAGCTATTTGTAGCATGAATTTGTAGCATTGTACTCGTGTTGGATGAGTGAAGAGAAGGGAAGGGTCAATGAAGTCCCCAATGCAGACGCCGATCCACCGGGTAGAAGTCAGAAGGTCGGGTATCCGTAGACAGCTACCGATGATGGGAAGGTTCAGCAGCTGAGACGGTGTAAGCGCACAGTGGTGCAGCGTGAGGAGGTCAGCTTCCCACATCTTAAAGGCCGTACCTCACTGGGATGCCATGGCGACGTAGCCGGCAACGTTTCCAATCAACTCAATGAATGGTAGGTATCTCACGTGGCTACCACTTGGTGATGGACCCGAATTGGAGACGTCGCCGCTGTCTCATCGTGTGGAGACTGGCCACTTGGCGGCGACACCAGCAATATAAATGAGAGTCAAGGCACCGTCAAGGCCGTACCTCACTGCCTTGGCGACGTAACCAGCAACTGCGACTGAGGTGGTCGCGACCTTGCGAGCAGCGTTCTTGGCGACGTTTTTGGCGACCCACGGTTGACAGGAGTAGCCGTGGCGATGTCTTTGGCTACATCGCCGTCCCGGTGAGGTACGGCCCTAAGAAATCTGAGACGCCACGGCGGGAGCCAGGACTCGGATGGAGGTGGATATAGCCACGCACCGCCCAGCCAGAAGTAGACATTGCGGCTTCCACGCAGCGCGGCCTACACGTCCTTGAAAGCATGACAACCGCAACTGGGTCTCGATGTCGATGAGACCTCCAATCTTCTAAGAGAGACGAGTCTCGCCAGTACTTGAAAATAGTTTTTAATTACAGTAGAACCTCCCTGTAAAGGACAACACCTAATTACAGAGATAAAGTATCCTTTCGGGACAGGTGTCCACTTACCGAAGAGTTGCTAAATAGTAAAAATTGTAATTTTGCAAATGAAAACTGTTCTTTGTAGAGAGGTGTCTGCTAGCGGAGTGTCCGCTAAAGAGAGGTTCTACTGAATTTGATTTTTTTTTCACAAAGTAAACATGAATTCTCGTTTTGATATATACAGATCTGTACAGGACTCTAATGATTTCATTTATATAGATAACCCAGTAGGTTCCTGTAGCCACGTACAGAAGGCTGTCCTTCTGACACCTAAGTCTTGGTTTCATTTACAATGTCAGTGGAAGTCCTTCTTTCTTATCTCCACTCAATCATATTAGGGTATCAAGTTGTGACCCTTTGACAACCATCATGACTGGATGAAGTAGAATGCGTCTGCCTTTGTGATTAAGACTGGGAGCACTACTCAGTGGCAGGCTGACTTAGCTCCAAAAGAAATGGCCGCCTCTGAAACGAGGAACAAACGCCATGTACAGTCGCTCCTAACATAGAGTACAAACGCTTCTCATCCTGTATCCCTGGAGACCTTACAGGGTACTATCAGCCGGGCCAGCTGAACTTAGTGAGGTTGTTACTGCTCCCCCTCCTTTTTCATCTGGGCTTGGGACCGGCAAAGGCGGAGTTAGTGGAAGTCCTGAGGTGGACAGATTTATTTCTTAAGAGATTTTCTAGGGACTTAGGTTGGTGACTCCTAAGAGGGTGGCCGTCATAGATTCCTCTAATAAAAGAAAGTTATTAAACTACAATGAAAAAATGAAAGAAAAAATTAAAGATAAAAAGATCAGGTGTTGAAATCAAAAATAAAAATGGCATATCCTGACCAGGAGCACATGTGCTTTACAGAAGGCAGAGCGCCATCTGGTGGAACAGAAATCAACTAAACATTGATTTAGCCTGTTCCCTGATATTTGGCCAACCCAATTTTTCTTGATAAATCAAGAAAGTGGTACAGCCTACTCCACGCTGAGGAGCGCCAAAAAGCGCGAAACGCGTTCGTGGATAGCTTTTCTTGGCTTATCAAGAAATTGGGTTGGCCAAATATCAGGGAACAGGCTAAATCAATGATTAGTGGATTTCTGTTCCACCAGATGGCGTTCTGCCTTCTGTAAAGCACATGTGCTCCTGGTCAGGATATGCCTTTTTATTTTTAAACTACAATATGTAATATAATGTGAGGTTCAAATCTCAGAGAGACAGTATTTATTGTAAGTATTGTGTTATCTTTGTTTTTATAAAAATATAAAGATTCTAGTAATTTTTGTTTTGACCACATGCACTTAATTTTATCACGTATTTACCCGTAGTTTTTACCAATTCTTAAATGTATTTTTTTTGGTCCTCATTAGTATAGAGGTGGCTTCGAATTGGCTAAAAAGTGTTTTAAGCTGGTGAAGTGGGCATAGCTAGAATACAACATAAAATTGTGGAAGGATGATATTCATGTACTAAAATTGGCACCTCTCCCTTTGAAAATGCATTAAAACAATGCATTAGGTTGATCATCCCCAGTACAAAACGCTTTACTAGTAATAATAAAGAATAAGCCACAACACCAGTTTAGGTAAATACAGACAACAACCAACAACCTGTATACCATGGTTATGAACTTTGGCCCTTATCAGTACAGGGATTTGTACTGGGATGATAAACCTGATACATTGATTATAAAAAAAAGGCATCTCCTTATAGTACAACTGAAAGTTACTGATGGCTTGCGCCATCTATCGGAATAAATACCAACTATTCTCGTTGATTTTTAATTATTCCAGAATTGGCCAAATACCCATTCTTGATTAATCGAGAAAAACTAACCACGGACCCGTTTTGGGCTGTTGGCCCTCATCAGCGTGGTGCAAGCGTAGCGGGGTGCTGAATTAATGCAATTTTAATGGGAAAGGTGCCACTTTTGGGTGTATATATGTATATAAGTACATATATCCGGCATGTAAACTTAGTGTAACCCATGATAATCATGGTGGGTAGAAGATTACGACTGCTTGTACTGAAGTTCACCACATATCCTTCCTTTCCTTATATCTATAAAAATGAAATGCGAAATCGATGTTTGTTATCGCTTCACGCAAAATCTACTGACTCAATCATTATGGAATTTCGCATGTAGGTAGCTGAAGATTTCGTTTAACATATAGGCTATTCAAAAACTAAAAAAGTTAATGTGCTTTTTTAAAAAATAAAAAACCAAAAAGCGTTAGTTCCAGCCTTTTACCGCTTGGGCGCAGCACTGGTCGCGACGATAAATGAATTTGATTGGTTAATAATTAACACGTCACGATGAATGTTAGTTTGTTCACACGATGAAAGTTTTTAAAAGGTAAGATTATCCAATCGCCGCGAAACTTTAGGAAGTTATTTACTATACTACTGGGAAGCTTTCTGGTTTGAATTTGATTTGAAATAAATATTCTTTGCAATTTTATTTGCAAATTTTCTACTTTCACTCGCAAGCAGCGCCTCTAGCGGCGTCTGGTGAAATTATATTTATAAATTGTAACACTGCTTAAAATATTTTCCAAGTATAATAAATTTAATTTGAGAATTTTGTAATATAATATTCCAATGACGTAAAAATACTTGGCATTTCAAGATTAATATATATTTAAAGAAAAAATTGTAACGTTTTTGTGTTAAATGTTAAAATGTAATGTTAAAATATATTTTTACATTGTTAATTTAATTTGCTGTTGTTTTATAAAAATGATGATGCAACTTTAATTGTTGTTGTGAAAATATCTTTATTTACGGAGCTGCTAACCATAATAAATGATTTTTGAGCCCCTAATTGTTGTTGTTTATTATCGTTTGTTTATATAAAAAATTACATTGTATGTGATGATGATAACAAAAATGAATTTTTAAATTAATATATATAATTCATTGAGAAAAAAAGAAATAATTAATTATCAAATTCACAAAAGTGACAATATCTTATTTAAAATATAATAAATATTTTCAAAAAATTATGTGTTTCAAAAATATATTTAAACGCATATAACAATATTTATATACGTTTATAAATCAATATATAGGTGGATTGGATGTTTTCTAGAATCGTTTTAACAAATGTTCGTTAGGCAAACTTTTACTCGGATAAAAACTGTGCGAAGCCGGGTACATTCGCTAAATACAGTTATTTACAAATTTTCGTTTGTGGCAAGATACTATTCCTTCAACTTCAAATTACCGAGTGGACCAATTAATACTGATTTTTTCAACTTATCGAGTATTTTTCAAGGGACCGGGAAAAAATTATCGAGAGCGTAGACAAGTATAGATTCAGTAGGGATTGGATGTTTGCTAGAATCGTTTTAACAAATGTTTGTTAAGCAAACTTTTACTCGGGTAAAAATCGGGCGAAGCCGGGAACATGTTTGTCGGCTATGCAAGCCCTCAATATGTAACTAATCTCGCTGAAATTTGAACAGGACAATGAGTTAAATCTGGAAGAGTTTTTTTGTCGAACTTTAACCAAGAAAAATTATATTTAACCAAGTACTGAGCAACAATATTTTTATAGTCAGAAATGATGATGACAATATTGCCGTATCATGCTTGATTGCATTAAAAAAATCTTTTGGAGAATATTCACTAAAGCAGACCACGGGCGAAGCCAGATAATGATTAATAGTAGGCAGGAACAAAATTCTACCAGCGAAACATTCACTCGAGCAGAAGACACACGAAGTCAGGTCATCTCTATATATAAAATATCGTTTATCGGCCTTTTGGCTAAGATCATGTAGTATATCTCTAGATATTTTTATTGATGTATATCTTTTTAAAAATCTATTCAGTAGAGAGTGGATATGTTTGCTCGAAAAATAAATTTCATATATTATATAAATATATGACGTAACGAATATAATTATCATTATTATCATAATATTCTGTGTGTTCCAGAATATTATCTATATATATAAAATTGAATGTCTGTCTGTCTGTACTCTATAGATTCAAAAACCATACATCCAATCGCCGTGAAATTTTGGGATATTATTAGGTATATCACCGGGAAGGTTTTTGAAAAATAATTTCATGAATATCTTGAATATCCCCTTAGAGTTATTTGCAGATTTGTAGATTTAACTCGCAAGCAGCGCCCCCATTGTGACGATAATAACAAGTTTTCTTATCACTAAGTTTGTTATCTTAAATATTATTTATCAAAAGTAAGATTATCTCAGGATGACACGGCAATTTATTTGAGACAAGAATAATGATACAATTCCAAGGCGAAGATACTATTCCTTTAACTTCCAATTACCGAGGGAACCAATTAATATTGATTTTATTCAACTTATCGAGTATTTTTCAAGGGACCGGGAAAAAATGTTCACTAGATAAAACTATGATTTTCTAATGTAGAAAATTAGGAAAGATAAAATTCAGGATGACACGGCACACAGGGACCGGGAAAAAATGTTCACTTTATCGAGAGATTCAAATTTACGAGTTTCCAATTATCAAAATATATCTTTTTTTTTTATAAGTTTAGAGAGAATTGTTTTAACAAATGTTCTTTAGACAAACCTTTACTCGGGTAAAACCCCGGGCGAAGCCGGGTACATCCGCTAGTTCTCTATAATATTCGTTAGGCAAACTTTCACTCGGATTAAACCCGGGCGAAGCCGGGTACACATCCGCTAGTATATATATATAGATATAGAAACAGAACAATGATACCCGTTAGGTTACTTGCACTCACTGATGGAGTTGGACTTATGCAAGAATCAATGCAATTTGAGTAAATTTATTATTAGAAAACTCCTCATTATGCGTTTCGTAAAAAAACAACCAAAACGTGACTTTAAAAAAAAATTACTTTAACACATAGGAGTGCAAGTAAACTTCGGGAAAACCTATCTGTTTCAGAAATTAGAAAAAAAAATATATAAATTTCCTAAACTTAATTGCATATAGTGTATTAAAAGTATAATTGAATTATTTAAACCTAAACAAAATTAAACTCGACAAATTTAATTCACTTTTTTTTAAAGTAAATTTTTAAAAACATCCTAATTAAAAAGGTTAATATAAAGTAGTTTAATTATAGTTGTTTTTTTTCCCTCTTATTAAGAAATCTTTTAAAATCGTACCTTAATTACTATAGCAAAAAAACAACACAACAACAACAAAAAAATTAACATTTTTCAAAGTATAATTCAATTTTTCCTCTCTAATTCTTTTTACACAAGCGAACAACTAGGTTTCTGTGAGACAACCAATCATTAGCGCCATTTAAAATTCAAATCGTAAGATAAATTCCACGCCTGAGGACGAGATTAACGCTAAGTAGAATCCGAAAAGAAAAAGAATCGTCTGCAAAAAGTCGCCATTAGTGCTAATTGAAGGTATTCGCAGAGGAAATCCGCATAATCCTCATTTTAAAATAAAAGAAAAAGTGGACAAAATGTCCCCCCATCTCTCGTTGATTTACATTTTCCCGCCCAAACTTTTGCATAATGGCGCCATTTGTTTCGGACCAAACGACGATGCCAGTCTAAATGAATATATCTCCATTTTCCCGCCTTTTTTTTTTCGGCTGCTTTCTACAAATTCATTCAAATTATCTGCCATTTTTTGAAAATATATTATAAATGATAATTTTATAATGGTAATTTTTAAAAATAGTTTTTTTTGTGTCATTTTTCAGTATTTATGTTGCAATCATTTCTCTAATGCGATTTTTTTTGCCGATTGTAATTTAAACAGTAATATCAAAGCAGGTTCTAAATACTTTTGGTGTGCCTTAAAATGAGATTTTTTCAATTAGAATATACATTGGAATCATAATAGGAGTAATTTTGTTGGATATTATTTATAAGAGACTAGACGAATGGCCCGGGCAACGCCCGGGGTTTACCCGAGTGCGAATATATTCTAAAAACGTTGACTTGGGTGGTCGCTATTAACAGGGTGGTCTGTATAGACAGGTGGATGTATCACACAGCTGATAACAGGGTTGTCTAGAGTGGTCGCTATAGACAGGGTGGTCTGTATAGACAGGTTTATGAGAGAGGCACAAACTTACAGGTTGTTGACGCCGCAATCCCCAGAGAGAGTGTTTTTTGTTGCATCATGCTGTGACTCACACGACGACCCAAGGTCAACAGGGGTGGAGCAGCAAGCTTAAGCCTATCACCGTCTGGCGGCGCTGCTTGCGAGTTATATATACAATTCTGCAAATAACTCTAAGGATATTCAAGATATTCAAGAAATTATTTTTCGAAAACCTTTCCGGGGATATACCTAATAATATCCCAGAATTTCATGGCGATTGGATGTATGGTTTTTGAATAACAGGGTTGTCTAGAGGGGGGCAGGGAGGACACGTGTTCCCTTGCAGCCAATGAGCGCGCATTCTATCCGTGAGCTTCAGACAAACAGACAAACAGACAAACAAACAGACAGAATAAGGCAAATATATAAGTAGATGAAAGTTAACGCAGATCTCGTGTTTCTTTATTTGAAAAGGTATTTTTTTTAAGGAGACAGAGGCTGTTCAAACACTTGGTCATCTCGTGTGTCTTAAATAAAGGTGACTGTATTATCTTTCAGAGTTATTATCTCAATCCTGATATACATGTTAAAAGGTACAACTTCCTTAAGTTTTGTCTATGAGTGTATTGTCTGAATCCCGATATACATGCTAAAAGGTACAACTTCCTTAAGTTTTGTCCATGAGTGTATTGTCTGAATCCCGATATACATGCCAAAAGGTACAACTTCCTTAAGTTTTGTCCATGAGTGTATTGTCTGAATCCCGATATACATGCTAAAAGGTACAACTTCCTTAAGTTTTGTCCATGAGTGTATTGTCTGAATCCCGATATACATGCTAAAAGGTACAACTTCCATAAGTTTTGTCCATGAGTGTATTGTCTGAATCCAGATATACATGCTAAAAGGTACAACTTCCATAAGTTTTGTCCATGAGTGTATTGTCTGAATCCCGATATACATGCTAAAAGGTACAACTTCCTTATGTTTTGTTCATGAGTGTATTGTCTGAATCCAGATATACATGTTAAAAGGTACAACTTCCTTAAGTTTTGGTCCATGAGTGTATTGTCTGAATCCCGATATACATGCCAAAAGGTACAACTTCCTTAAGTTTTGTCCATGAGTGTATTGTCCGAATCCCGATATACATGCTAAAAGGTACAACTTCCTTAAGTTTTGTCCATGAGTGTATTGTCTGAATCCCGATATACATGCTAAAAGGTACAACTTCCATAAGTTTTGTCCATGAGTGTATTGTCTGAATCCAGATATACATGCTAAAAGGTACAACTTCCTTAAGTTTTGTCCATGAATGTATTGTCTGAATCCCGATATACATGCTAAAAGGTACAACTTCCTTAAGTTTTGTTCATGAGTGTATTGTCTGAATCCAGATATATGTGATATCTTGGGACCTCTGGGACCAGTGTTACCTGATGCTAGACGAACCTCGATGTCAACTCTACCGTGCAGTCGTGGTGGAAGGCGACACAGCTGGGCCAAAGGTGAAATAAACAAACAGAGATTCCACTAAGAAGCGTCTGACGTCAAGAAGGAATGGGATGAGGAGAGAGGGAGATCTTTAGAGCAAGTGTTACCTTGTTGAGAGCCAAGCGTAGACTAACTATTCTTGCTTCTCGATTTAACACCAAGACCTGTCTTCTTTCCCATTGGTCGAAAGGTGTCACATGGCCTTTTTCTATTGGTTGACCTATTTAGGTGATGTCTTCTGATTGGTCTTTGCTACTGCCTTTGACGGAAGATACGTCCGGTCTTGTTCCGGAAATACGGGGCGTTACTCGACTTTTATGGTTTCCACGGTCACAAGATACGTCCGGTCTTGCCCAGGAAATATTGTCTTGTAAATTATTTATAGTTGGGCTAGTTTTAAGCCTCTTTTGCTAGGCCTTGCTTCGACTTCTGTCCTAAGCCTGATTAGTTTTAACCCTAATTTTCTCCTGTTAGTCTCCATTCCTTCTATCTGTGCAGTTGCTATACTTTATTAGATTCTTACGCGGTACAGATTGATGTTAGTTGAGGCTTTCTATGTGCAGTACATAAGAAGTTATATACAGTCATGGGGTGGAACATGTGGTAGTAGATATCTAGACTATTTACAACAATTCCATGGTCTTAAATCATCACAGATGGCCCCGGATGTGAGAGGGTTCATATGGAGGGATTTAAGAGAGCGGAATAGGAAGACTGTTATTAAGGAAGTAATTTTTAAAAAATTAATTGAAATGAGTTGGTATATAACATGGGGTTGATTTCTGTATATCCATAAGAGGTAATAAAGCATAAACAACTAATATTAAACATACAAGTAAAACAAAAATAGGAATAAAAGAATTAATAGAGAGCATATAATGACGATAGGTAAAAATAAAAATGATTTGATGGGAAAATCATGATCTCTTCGTGATGGGCGTTAGAAAGGGTTGAGGGGTTAGTTATTACTTGGTTGAGGCAATGTCACTTTGACTCAAGTCCCAAACCATTTAATGTGCACGGCGCGGAAAACCTAGGCCATGTTTCACATGTAAATTTAAGGACCTAATAAAGTTACAGTACCACAATCGAAAAGTAAGATAAGGGGATTGTTATGGGTTTTAGTAATTAGTCGTTAAGACGTACGCATGCAGGATAAAGAGGGCGAAGATCAGTGACCAGAAATCAAAGTTTTAATTAGAGTCGTCAGGGGCTTAGCGAGAAAAAGAGTAAAATAAAAAAAAAAATGTGCCAGCGTGTGGCATGAGAGTGCCCTGGAATAAAAAAAAAATACAATTTGCACGTATCCAAGCCAGAAGTAGGGATAGGTAAATCCGGGGGACGGTGTGTCAAGATTGTTAATTACGAAATCAAAGTAGGCCAAGTCTAGCCTGTGAAGGAGTTAAAAGTTCCTGCGGAAAAGGGTTAGTATTTATTAAGAAGTAACCTTTAAAGTGGTTGTTTAAGAGGTTATTGAAGATTGCTCTGTTTTTAGGTCATGATTTTTAGTTTGATTATAAAATAATATATAATTGAGATATAAAATTGCGAGATTAAGGCTTTGCATATAGCGTTAAAGGATTTGAAAAATCGAAAATAGAATTGCGAAGTTAAATGCAAAGTAATCTTTAAAAAAAAGTAAAAATAGTGATGATATGATACAAAGATTAACACACTACAGCAGTATATAAGGGGTAATAGAAAGTGAAAATATTAAATGAAAATTAATAATGAGCAATAATATACTCGATAGCATTGACATGGTAGCGGAAGATGAAACAATGTAAATAACATCTAATTTATAAAGTGAGAAAAAATATAAAATGACAAAAGGCAAATTAGTGATATAAACATGAAATATAAACTTGAGATTATTAGATATGAAAGATAAAATATAAAGTTGATTATAGAATAGAGTCATAAAGCAAAAGTAAATAAGTTTTGGTAAAGAAAAATAAAATAAAATGACAATAATCTAAACTGATTGGTTGACGTTAAAAAAAACAATTATAAGAGCTATATAATGATTATATACAAGATTATCAAAATGAAAAATTTTAAAAAATGTTCATCGAGAAAGAAGAGTAAGTAAGATTATACATAGAAATTATATATCGTGAAAGAATGGAAAGTTGTAGGCCAAATGTAATGTTCCTGTTTTTTAGGATGGGTGGAGAGAGCTTTAAATTGTCCTCGATTGATATCTTTGGTCTTGTTGGCCTAAGTTTTTCTAACTTATCGAATTTGTTTTATGTTTGACGCGACTCGTGGATCACATTGTTTCCAGCTGTGAAACTAACGGAGTCCTACTGTTGTCGATTTTTGTTCCCTGCGTCACGTTTAGGTGAAAACGTGATTCTTCCTAAAGCGGCATTTATTCTGTGTGTGCAGGAGAAACACGGCGATCTATTCTAACCGATAAAGGGTTGTTGTTGTTGTTGTTTTTTTTTTTTTTTTAAAACATGTGTGGGTGTGTGTGATTTTTGTAAGTAAAATGTTGTCCTTGGATCTAAGTGTCGATGTTAAGTGGACAAGTTAATCGAGGGCGAGAGAATGTTAGTGAACATATTTGTTAGTAAATGTACGCACTAATGTTTAATTTAATAGGTAGCGAAAATCCATTAGAGTGACATCGGGGTGGCGACGGGCGGTAACAAGATGTCGGCTATTTGTTTGTCCATCTCCCTTCGAATTTATTATTAGCTAGTTCCGGCGGTGGCGGGCATATTTATTTGGGTCAGAGGCCCTTTGTGGGGGCAGCTTGCTTGGTGGTTGTCTCCCACGTTTGTAAACGCGGTTTTCTGATGACCATGAATTAGTGACATTGGGTATGCTAATTCGGACTACGCTCGGAGTTTTTATTTCTATAATTGTAAACGCAAAAGCGTTTTGATTTGTCACGTTTGGTGACAAGCGTTATGGGATTGACATAGGAAGATACAGAGGTTGAATTATTCCGTGTGTTCAAGCATTTGTTAGATTTGTGTTTGTATTTCGAAAATTCGGATATTGTATCTGTTGATATTAAATCGAATGGTTTTTGGCGGACTTAGTAAAAATGTTATTCATTGATATCAGGTTAGAATTGAATGAAATTGCGACTATCGACGTGAACAATGTGTGGTTAAATGTGTCACAGGCGTGATGAAGGCGTGTTTGGCCTGAGAAGTGAAAGAGTTTTGTGGCGTAGCTTTGTGACACGAAGCGAAAAAATTGTAAATGAAAAGGTGTCACGTGAAGTCTTTGTTTTGTACAAAATCTAACCTGTTTTACTAAGAATAACAAATTTACTAAAGTCATGGGTGCTGGTTGTACGAACATATCGAGAATTTTTATATTATTAGTGGATATGGCACGTTTAATGTGAATTTTTTTTGTGTGTGTGTGTGTTTAGTGTGGCGACGTTATAAAGCTTGTGTGGCTCGAAATTTGATTTGGGTGTGAGGTCGCGCATTGAAAATTGTGCCAATTGGAGAAAGTGATGAGAGAGGGTGTTGTATATTTTGTTAAGAGCGATTTGTCGATATTTAAATATGCATGTGAAAGGAAGGAGTGTAGTTATGTGGGAATTTAACGATTGGAATAGTTTTGGAAGGCTGTGAATTAATTTTGCTACTGGCGTGGTAGTTGATGAGATTTTTAATTTTAACTTGTTTTGGGAAAGATAGTTGTTTTTTTGTTGTCGGCGAAATCGGGTGCAAATTGATGCACAGATATGAAAGATATGCAAAGATATGAAAGAAAAGGACATAGGGGCGTTGAAAATGGGATTAGGAACATTATAATGAGGTTAAATAAGAATGTTGGAGTTCACCACGTGTAAGCAACCCGTTATAGGAGGGGAAAATTTAGTAAATGGGACAGTTGTATTAACCTGTCCATGGGACACGTGTTGCTTGCACGAGGTGAATTGGTACACGGTAGTTGGTAGAAGTACATTATCTTGATACAGGAGTAGCTGAGGACAGTTTATAATTAGTAGAAATCGTTTTACGGAATTTAGGGATAAAATGCCAAAAGGCAAGGGTGTATCTAGGATATGGAATTTTAGGTTTTGCGTGATGTTACTTATTTTTAAGATCAAAAAGATATAATCTATGATGAAAATATTGTTAGCTATGGCATTAATAGTTAAGTTAAATGGGTGAACAGGTATTTTCTTTTGCAAATTGGTTTCTATTATTTTAAAAGTATTCCGACTAATTATATCGATAGATGCTCCTGTATAAATTAGTAGAGTAGGTTTACATTATTGGACAGTGTGTCCAGCTCGAACGAGCAATAGTTCAACAAAAGTTATGTGAGGAGGAACCTACTGTTGTGCTGCCTTGTATGTCGGGACAGTCCTGGTCTTGTGCCGTGGTTGGAGGATCGTTGGGACAGTTAAAGTTCATTGTTTGCGCTGGGCTCGTGGTTTAGAGATGGTCGGGGGAGCAGGTAACATACGCTCGCGTGTTGGTAACTCGGAGGGGTGCTTGCAGGAGGTTTGGTGGCTTTCTCAGTCTTGTAGAGTATTGTAGTTGGGCCCGATCTGCTTGGGCGTCGTAGTTGGTGAAGAAGCTCTGCGCCTCGTACGAACCATCGTAGCGATTCCACCTCTCGCGATGTCCGGTCACGGCCGAAAGCTGATGTAGCGTCGTCGTCAACCTCCCTAGGACATCTGACACCGGCGGCGGGGGCGTGACGTCTTCCTGGCTGGGGACGATTTCCTGCGTCCTACCGAGGGTGGTTTCTTTCTTCGGAAAAGTGGGGTTTTCGCCACTTTCGTAGTCGGGATCGGTCTTCATGGGCTCCTTTGAATCCTCCTCTCTTCCCTGTTCCATCTTTCTGTACAGACAGTGGTCTACTTGCTTACTTGTACCTTGGCGTCCACTATCCTGTCGACTCTTCGGACGGGGGAGTCTGTGATATCTTGGGACCTCTGGGACCAGTGTTACCTGATGCTAGACGAACCTCGATGTCAACTCTACCGTGCAGTCGTGGTGGAAGGCGACACAGCTGGGCCAAAGGTGAAATAAACAAACAGAGATTCCACTAAGAAGCGTCTGACGTCAAGAAGGAATGGCATGAGGAGAGAGGGAGATCTTTAGAGCAAGTGTTACCTTGTTGAGAGCCAAGCGTAGACTAACTATTCTTGCTTCTCGATTTAACACCAAGACCTGTCTTCTTTCCCATTGGTCGAAAGGTGTCACATGGCCTTTTTCTATTGGTTGACCTATTTAGGTGATGTCTTCTGATTGGTCTTTGCTACTGCCTTTGACGGAAGATACGTCCGGTCTTGTTCCGGAAATACGGGGCGTTACTCGACTTTTATGGTTTCCACGGTCACAAGATACGTCCGGTCTTGCCCAGGAAATATTGTCTTGTAAATTATTTATAGTTGGGCTAGTTTTAAGCCTCTTTTGCTAGGCCTTGCTTCGACTTCTGTCCTAAGCCTGATTAGTTTTAACCCTAATTTTCTCCTGTTAGTCTCCATTCCTTCTATCTGTGCAGTTGCTATACTTTATTAGATTCTTACGCGGTACAGATTGATGTTAGTTGAGGCTTTCTATGTGCAGTACATAAGAAGTTATATACAGTCATGGGGTGGAACATGTGGTAGTAGATATCTAGACTATTTACAACAATTCCATGGTCTTAAATCATCACATATATACATGTTAAAAGGTACAACTTCCTTAAGTTTTGTCCATGAATGTATTGTCTGAATCCTGATATACATGCTAAAAGGTACAACTTCCTTAAGTTTTGTTCATGAGTGTATTGTCTGAATCCAGATATACATGTTAAAAGGTACAACTTCCTTAAGTTTTGTCCATGAATGTATTGTCTGAATCCTGATATACATGCTAAAAGGTACAACTTCCTTAAGTTTTGTCCATGAGTGTATTGTCTGAATCCCGATATACATGCTAAAAGGTACAACTTCCTTAAATTTTGTCCATGAGTGTATTGTCTGAATCCAGATATACATGGTAAAAGGTACAACTTCCTTAAGTGTTATCCATGAGGGGTATATATGTAATATACTCGGGCCTTTTTTGGGCGATGGTTGTTTGATTGAGTGATTGATGATTGTTGTAGTAGTAGTAGTAAGACCCTGTTGACTTACTTGGTGGTCGATGTGGGCGCAGTCGTTTGGCTGAAATAGTAAGGTGTTCTCACAGGGGAAAATAACGAGGACACAGAATTGGATTGAAATAGGCCAGCGATCAAGGGAGAGAGGGGTTAGACTATTGACTTATTTGACTAATGTCTATGGCTGTTCACATATTGAGGATTGGACTTATCTGGGTGCTGAGAAGATGGTGGAGAGCTCCAACTGTCTGCGATGGTGTCGAGCTCCTAACTTGTTGCGATGGTGCCGAGTTCCTAACTAACTAACTTGAGTCCGATATTTAACTCCTCAGGGCTCTCATTGGATGATAGTCGTGTCGTGGCGGTCTCTCATTGGATCTTAGCTAGTCCTGCTGGACTCTGATTGGATCTTAGCTAGTCCTTTGTCTTTGTCATGTTTTAACATGCTCCCGGAAGAAGAAGGTTCTTGAACTCAGTTTTATTAGTTCCTGGGTAATAACTTTTGCTTCCTGGATAATGAAAACCTGCTAATGATTGTTTCTTCTCTGATGGCTTTTCTCCCAGATTCGCTAGGCCTAACCTTTATTAAAATCTTTACAATACATTGCATATATTGTGGTGGGGTTACATCTTGTTATGTACAAATTATGACATATATATATTCCAATAAATTCCAAATAAATATATATATAAAATAAAATAATTCTTAAAAAAAGGAGTTTTTAGTTTGTGCATTTGTTTATTGTTTGTCTCAACTCCTAACAAGATTAATCCAGTAAAAGTTTATTTTATTTCAGAATCCAATGAAATTGACTTATTTTTTCCACACTTGTACAAAGATTCATTTTTTATTTTACAAATCCAGTTGACTTTCGTTAATTGGGTATGAAATAATTGGGACTTTTTTGAGCAATCTCCGAATTTTCCTTAGCACAAAATATATCTCGTTAATTGGAACTAAATAAATAATAATTCGCGTTTAATTGAGACAAAATTTAATGATAGTATTAATGTTATTCTCTTCGTGAAGTCCATAATAAAAATATTATTTCACTTTTTTTTTTGGAAAATTTTAATAGAACAAACTTTTTTTTTCTCTCTCGGAGACCTGACTGCTCAAAACACGCAAACGCAGCATAAAACTATATATATATTATCATCTTCATGTGAATTTAAAATATATACACTCATGGACAATATTTAAGGAAGGGGAAAGTCTTTGATTTCACCGGTCGTTTAATTTTTTTTTTTTTAGGAGACAGAGGAAATTTTGTTTATACTTGGTTATCTCGCGTGTCTTCAATAAAAAATCACTGTAATATATTTCAGAGTTATTGTCTGAATCCCGATATACATGCTAAAAGGTACAACTTCCTTAAGTTTTGTCCATGAGTGTATTGTCTGAATCCCGATATACATGCTAAAAGGTACAACTTCCTTAAGTTTTGTCCATGAGTGTATTGTCTGAATCCCGATATACATGCTAAAAGGTACAACTTCCATAAGTTTTGTCCATGAGTGTATTGTCTGAATCCAGATATACATGCTAAAAGGTACAACTTCCTTAAGTTTTGTCCATGAATGTATTGTCTGAATCCCGATATACATGCTAAAAGGTACAACTTCCTTAAGTTTTGTTCATGAGTGTATTGTCTGAATCCAGATATATGTGATATCTTGGGACCTCTGGGACCAGTGTTACCTGATGCTAGACGAACCTCGATGTCAACTCTACCGTGCAGTCGTGGTGGAAGGCGACACAGCTGGGCCAAAGGTGAAATAAACAAACAGAGATTCCACTAAGAAGCGTCTGACGTCAAGAAGGAATGGGATGAGGAGAGAGGGAGATCTTTAGAGCAAGTGTTACCTTGTTGAGAGCCAAGCGTAGACTAACTATTCTTGCTTCTCGATTTAACACCAAGACCTGTCTTCTTTCCCATTGGTCGAAAGGTGTCACATGGCCTTTTTCTATTGGTTGACCTATTTAGGTGATGTCTTCTGATTGGTCTTTGCTACTGCCTTTGACGGAAGATACGTCCGGTCTTGTTCCGGAAATACGGGGCGTTACTCGACTTTTATGGTTTCCACGGTCACAAGATACGTCCGGTCTTGCCCAGGAAATATTGTCTTGTAAATTATTTATAGTTGGGCTAGTTTTAAGCCTCTTTTGCTAGGCCTTGCTTCGACTTCTGTCCTAAGCCTGATTAGTTTTAACCCTAATTTTCTCCTGTTAGTCTCCATTCCTTCTATCTGTGCAGTTGCTATACTTTATTAGATTCTTACGCGGTACAGATTGATGTTAGTTGAGGCTTTCTATGTGCAGTACATAAGAAGTTATATACAGTCATGGGGTGGAACATGTGGTAGTAGATATCTAGACTATTTACAACAATTCCATGGTCTTAAATCATCACAGATGGCCCCGGATGTGAGAGGGTTCATATGGAGGGATTTAAGAGAGCGGAATAGGAAGACTGTTATTAAGGAAGTAATTTTTAAAAAATTAATTGAAATGAGTTGGTATATAACATGGGGTTGATTTCTGTATATCCATAAGAGGTAATAAAGCATAAACAACTAATATTAAACATACAAGTAAAACAAAAATAGGAATAAAAGAATTAATAGAGAGCATATAATGACGATAGGTAAAAATAAAAATGATTTGATGGGAAAATCATGATCTCTTCGTGATGGGCGTTAGAAAGGGTTGAGGGGTTAGTTATTACTTGGTTGAGGCAATGTCACTTTGACTCAAGTCCCAAACCATTTAATGTGCACGGCGCGGAAAACCTAGGCCATGTTTCACATGTAAATTTAAGGACCTAATAAAGTTACAGTACCACAATCGAAAAGTAAGATAAGGGGATTGTTATGGGTTTTAGTAATTAGTCGTTAAGACGTACGCATGCAGGATAAAGAGGGCGAAGATCAGTGACCAGAAATCAAAGTTTTAATTAGAGTCGTCGGGGGCTTAGCGAGAAAAAGAGTAAAATAAAAAAAAAAATGTGCCAGCGTGTGGCATGAGAGTGCCCTGGAATAATAAAAAAAAATACAATTTGCACGTATCCAAGCCAGAAGTAGGGATAGGTAAATCCGGGGGACGGTGTGTCAAGATTGTTAATTACGAAATCAAAGTAGGCCAAGTCTAGCCTGTGAAGGAGTTAAAAGTTCCTGCGGAAAAGGGTTAGTATTTATTAAGAAGTAACCTTTAAAGTGGTTGTTTAAGAGGTTATTGAAGATTGCTCTGTTTTTAGGTCATGATTTTTAGTTTGATTATAAAATAATATATAATTGAGATATAAAATTGCGAGATTAAGGCTTTGCATATAGCGTTAAAGGATTTGAAAAATCGAAAATAGAATTGCGAAGTTAAATGCAAAGTAATCTTTAAAAAAAAAATAGTGATGATATGATACAAAGATTAACACACTACAGCAGTATATAAGGGGTAATAGAAAGTGAAAATATTAAATGAAAATTAATAATGAGCAATAATATACTCGATAGCATTGACATGGTAGCGGAAGATGAAACAATGTAAATAACATCTAATTTATAAAGTGAGAAAAAATATAAAATGACAAAAGGCAAATTAGTGATATAAACATGAAATATAAACTTGAGATTATTAGATATGAAAGATAAAATATAAAGTTGATTATAGAATAGAGTCATAAAGCAAAAGTAAATAAGTTTTGGTAAAGAAAAATAAAATAAAATGACAATAATCTAAACTGATTGGTTGACGTTAAAAAAAACAATTATAAGAGCTATATAATGATTATATACAAGATTATCAAAATGAAAAATTTTAAAAAATGTTCATCGAGAAAGAAGAGTAAGTAAGATTATACATAGAAATTATATATCGTGAAAGAATGGAAAGTTGTAGGCCAAATGTAATGTTCCTGTTTTTTAGGATGGGTGGAGAGAGCTTTAAATTGTCCTCGATTGATATCTTTGGTCTTGTTGGCCTAAGTTTTTCTAACTTATCGAATTTGTTTTATGTTTGACGCGACTCGTGGATCACATTGTTTCCAGCTGTGAAACTAACGGAGTCCTACTGTTGTCGATTTTTGTTCCCTGCGTCACGTTTAGGTGAAAACGTGATTCTTCCTAAAGCGGCATTTATTCTGTGTGTGCAGGAGAAACACGGCGATCTATTCTAACCGATAAAGGGTTGTTGTTGTTGTTGTTTTTTTTTTTTTTTTAAAACATGTGTGGGTGTGTGTGATTTTTGTAAGTAAAATGTTGTCCTTGGATCTAAGTGTCGATGTTAAGTGGACAAGTTAATCGAGGGCGAGAGAATGTTAGTGAACATATTTGTTAGTAAATGTACGCACTAATGTTTAATTTAATAGGTAGCGAAAATCCATTAGAGTGACATCGGGGTGGCGACGGGCGGTAACAAGATGTCGGCTATTTGTTTGTCCATCTCCCTTCGAATTTATTATTAGCTAGTTCCGGCGGTGGCGGGCATATTTATTTGGGTCAGAGGCCCTTTGTGGGGGCAGCTTGCTTGGTGGTTGTCTCCCACGTTTGTAAACGCGGTTTTCTGATGACCATGAATTAGTGACATTGGGTATGCTAATTCGGACTACGCTCGGAGTTTTTATTTCTATAATTGTAAACGCAAAAGCGTTTTGATTTGTCACGTTTGGTGACAAGCGTTATGGGATTGACATAGGAAGATACAGAGGTTGAATTATTCCGTGTGTTCAAGCATTTGTTAGATTTGTGTTTGTATTTCGAAAATTCGGATATTGTATCTGTTGATATTAAATCGAATGGTTTTTGGCGGACTTAGTAAAAATGTTATTCATTGATATCAGGTTAGAATTGAATGAAATTGCGACTATCGACGTGAACAATGTGTGGTTAAATGTGTCACAGGCGTGATGAAGGCGTGTTTGGCCTGAGAAGTGAAAGAGTTTTGTGGCGTAGCTTTGTGACACGAAGCGAAAAAATTGTAAATGAAAAGGTGTCACGTGAAGTCTTTGTTTTGTACAAAATCTAACCTGTTTTACTAAGAATAACAAATTTACTAAAGTCATGGGTGCTGGTTGTACGAACATATCGAGAATTTTTATATTATTAGTGGATATGGCACGTTTAATGTGAATTTTTTTTTTGTGTGTGTGTGTTTAGTGTGGCGACGTTATAAAGCTTGTGTGGCTCGAAATTTGATTTGGGTGTGAGGTCGCGCATTGAAAATTGTGCCAATTGGAGAAAGTGATGAGAGAGGGTGTTGTATATTTTGTTAAGAGCGATTTGTCGATATTTAAATATGCATGTGAAAGGAAGGAGTGTAGTTATGTGGGAATTTAACGATTGGAATAGTTTTGGAAGGCTGTGAATTAATTTTGCTACTGGCGTGGTAGTTGATGAGATTTTTAATTTTAACTTGTTTTGGGAAAGATAGTTGTTTTTTTGTTGTCGGCGAAATCGGGTGCAAATTGATGCACAGATATGAAAGATATGCAAAGATATGAAAGAAAAGGACATAGGGGCGTTGAAAATGGGATTAGGAACATTATAATGAGGTTAAATAAGAATGTTGGAGTTCACCACGTGTAAGCAACCCGTTATAGGAGGGGAAAATTTAGTAAATGGGACAGTTGTATTAACCTGTCCATGGGACACGTGTTGCTTGCACGAGGTGAATTGGTACACGGTAGTTGGTAGAAGTACATTATCTTGATACAGGAGTAGCTGAGGACAGTTTATAATTAGTAGAAATCGTTTTACGGAATTTAGGGATAAAATGCCAAAAGGCAAGGGTGTATCTAGGATATGGAATTTTAGGTTTTGCGTGATGTTACTTATTTTTAAGATCAAAAAGATATAATCTATGATGAAAATATTGTTAGCTATGGCATTAATAGTTAAGTTAAATGGGTGAACAGGTATTTTCTTTTGCAAATTGGTTTCTATTATTTTAAAAGTATTCCGACTAATTATATCGATAGATGCTCCTGTATAAATTAGTAGAGTAGGTTTACATTATTGGACAGTGTGTCCAGCTCGAACGAGCAATAGTTCAACAAAAGTTATGTGAGGAGGAACCTACTGTTGTGCTGCCTTGTATGTCGGGACAGTCCTGGTCTTGTGCCGTGGTTGGAGGATCGTTGGGACAGTTAAAGTTCATTGTTTGCGCTGGGCTCGTGGTTTAGAGATGGTCGGGGGAGCAGGTAACATACGCTCGCGTGTTGGTAACTCGGAGGGGTGCTTGCAGGAGGTTTGGTGGCTTTCTCAGTCTTGTAGAGTATTGTAGTTGGGCCCGATCTGCTTGGGCGTCGTAGTTGGTGAAGAAGCTCTGCGCCTCGTACGAACCATCGTAGCGATTCCACCTCTCGCGATGTCCGGTCACGGCCGAAAGCTGATGTAGCGTCGTCGTCAACCTCCCTAGGACATCTGACACCGGCGGCGGGGGCGTGACGTCTTCCTGGCTGGGGACGATTTCCTGCGTCCTACCGAGGGTGGTTTCTTTCTTCGGAAAAGTGGGGTTTTCGCCACTTTCGTAGTCGGGATCGGTCTTCATGGGCTCCTTTGAATCCTCCTCTCTTCCCTGTTCCATCTTTCTGTACAGACAGTGGTCTACTTGCTTACTTGTACCTTGGCGTCCACTATCCTGTCGACTCTTCGGACGGGGGAGTCTGTGATATCTTGGGACCTCTGGGACCAGTGTTACCTGATGCTAGACGAACCTCGATGTCAACTCTACCGTGCAGTCGTGGTGGAAGGCGACACAGCTGGGCCAAAGGTGAAATAAACAAACAGAGATTCCACTAAGAAGCGTCTGACGTCAAGAAGGAATGGGATGAGGAGAGAGGGAGATCTTTAGAGCAAGTGTTACCTTGTTGAGAGCCAAGCGTAGACTAACTATTCTTGCTTCTCGATTTAACACCAAGACCTGTCTTCTTTCCCATTGGTCGAAAGGTGTCACATGGCCTTTTTCTATTGGTTGACCTATTTAGGTGATGTCTTCTGATTGGTCTTTGCTACTGCCTTTGACGGAAGATACGTCCGGTCTTGTTCCGGAAATACGGGGCGTTACTCGACTTTTATGGTTTCCACGGTCACAAGATACGTCCGGTCTTGCCCAGGAAATATTGTCTTGTAAATTATTTATAGTTGGGCTAGTTTTAAGCCTCTTTTGCTAGGCCTTGCTTCGACTTCTGTCCTAAGCCTGATTAGTTTTAACCCTAATTTTCTCCTGTTAGTCTCCATTCCTTCTATCTGTGCAGTTGCTATACTTTATTAGATTCTTACGCGGTACAGATTGATGTTAGTTGAGGCTTTCTATGTGCAGTACATAAGAAGTTATATACAGTCATGGGGTGGAACATGTGGTAGTAGATATCTAGACTATTTACAACAATTCCATGGTCTTAAATCATCACATATATACATGTTAAAAGGTACAACTTCCTTAAGTTTTGTCCATGAATGTATTGTCTGAATCCTGATATACATGCTAAAAGGTACAACTTCCTTAAGTTTTGTTCATGAGTGTATTGTCTGAATCCAGATATACATGTTAAAAGGTACAACTTCCTTAAGTTTTGTCCATGAATGTATTGTCTGAATCCTGATATACATGCTAAAAGGTACAACTTCCTTAAGTTTTGTCCATGAGTGTATTGTCTGAATCCCGATATACATGCTAAAAGGTACAACTTCCTTAAATTTTGTCCATGAGTGTATTGTCTGAATCCAGATATACATGGTAAAAGGTACAACTTCCTTAAGTGTTATCCATGAGGGGTATATATGTAATATACTCGGGCCTTTTTTGGGCGATGGTTGTTTGATTGAGTGATTGATGATTGTTGTAGTAGTAGTAGTAAGACCCTGTTGACTTACTTGGTGGTCGATGTGGGCGCAGTCGTTTGGCTGAAATAGTAAGGTGTTCTCACAGGGGAAAATAACGAGGACACAGAATTGGATTGAAATAGGCCAGCGATCAAGGGAGAGAGGGGTTAGACTATTGACTTATTTGACTAATGTCTATGGCTGTTCACATATTGAGGATTGGACTTATCTGGGTGCTGAGAAGATGGTGGAGAGCTCCAACTGTCTGCGATGGTGTCGAGCTCCTAACTTGTTGCGATGGTGCCGAGTTCCTAACTAACTAACTTGAGTCCGATATTTAACTCCTCAGGGCTCTCATTGGATGATAGTCGTGTCGTGGCGGTCTCTCATTGGATCTTAGCTAGTCCTGCTGGACTCTGATTGGATCTTAGCTAGTCCTTTGTCTTTGTCATGTTTTAACATGCTCCCGGAAGAAGAAGGTTCTTGAACTCAGTTTTATTAGTTCCTGGGTAATAACTTTTGCTTCCTGGATAATGAAAACCTGCTAATGATTGTTTCTTCTCTGATGGCTTTTCTCCCAGATTCGCTAGGCCTAACCTTTATTAAAATCTTTACAATACATTGCATATATTGTGGTGGGGTTACATCTTGTTATGTACAAATTATGACATATATATATTCCAATAAATTCCAAATAAATATATATATAAAATAAAATAATTCTTAAAAAAAGGAGTTTTTAGTTTGTGCATTTGTTTATTGTTTGTCTCAACTCCTAACAAGATTAATCCAGTAAAAGTTTATTTTATTTCAGAATCCAATGAAATTGACTTATTTTTTCCACACTTGTACAAAGATTCATTTTTTATTTTACAAATCCAGTTGACTTTCGTTAATTGGGTATGAAATAATTGGGACTTTTTTGAGCAATCTCCGAATTTTCCTTAGCACAAAATATATCTCGTTAATTGGAACTAAATAAATAATAATTCGCGTTTAATTGAGACAAAATTTAATGATAGTATTAATGTTATTCTCTTCGTGAAGTCCATAATAAAAATATTATTTCACTTTTTTTTTTGGAAAATTTTAATAGAACAAACTTTTTTTTTCTCTCTCGGAGACCTGACTGCTCAAAACACGCAAACGCAGCATAAAACTATATATATATTATCATCTTCATGTGAATTTAAAATATATACACTCATGGACAATATTTAAGGAAGGGGAAAGTCTTTGATTTCACCGGTCGTTTAATTTTTTTTTTTTTTAGGAGACAGAGGAAATTTTGTTTATACTTGGTTATCTCGCGTGTCTTCAATAAAAAATCACTGTAATATATTTCAGAGTTATTGTCTGAATCCCGATATACATGCTAAAAGGTACAACTTCCTTAAGTTTTGTCCATGAGTGTATTGTCTGAATCCCGATATACATGCTAAAAGGTACAACTTCCTTAAGTTTTGTCCATGAGTGTATTGTCTGAATCCCGAAATACATGCTAAAAGGTACAACTTCCTTAAGTTTTTTTCATGAGTGTATTGTCTGAATCCCGAAATACATGCTAAAAGGTACAACTTCCTTAAGTTTTATCCATGAGTATATTGTCTGAATCCCGATATACATGCTAAAAGGTACAACTTCCTTAAGTTTTGTTCATGAGTGTATTGTCTGAATTCCGATATACATGCTGAAAGGTACAACTTCCTTAAGTTTTGTTCATGAGTGTATTGTCTGAATTCCGATATACATGCTAAAAGGTGCTTAAGTTTTGTTCATGTGTATAAAAGAAATCAGATTTTAGTCCGATAGAAGGCGCTTAGTTATCATCAGTGTCGGGAAATAATCCTTCGTTTTAATTTTAAAAGTTGCGTGTAAACATCTCAAGCAAGTTTAACAAATGACTTAGAGTGCCATCCTATATTTCCGCCGTATTGGACAACGGACCAATATGTTTCTATATAACATGAAAGTTGAGGAGCATTGAGTTCATGTACCCAAAAGGGTCAATTTTACCTTTTAAAAATTCATTAAAACAATGTACACTCATTGACAAAACTTAAGGAAGTTGTACCTTTTAGCATGTATATCGGGATTCAGACAATACACTCATGGACGAAACTTAAGGAAGTTGTACCTTTTAGCATGTATATCGGGATTCAGACAATACACTCATGGACGAAACTTAAGGAAGTTGTACCTTTTAGCATGTATATCGGGATTCAGACAATAACTCTAAAAGATATTACAGTGACCTTTATTGAAGACATACGAGATAACCAAGTGTGAACCAATTTGCCTTTGTCTCAAAAAAAAAAAAAAAAAATAGACGACCGGCGAAATCAAAGACTTTCCACCTCCTTAAGTTTTGTCCATGAGTGTATACAGATTGAATTTTGTCTATATTTGTCAAAAACTGGTGTTGTGGCTTAATTGTTTTTATAACCACCTTCACGTTTTGTATTGGAATGATGAACAAAATGTATAAGTTTTTATGGAGTTTTCAAAGGGAGAGGTGCATCTTTATCTGCATATATATACTGTATTTGAATGCGATCATCAATCCTAGATATATTGTTCGGATATTTATCTCAGGAACCTTTGATCTCCTCCAATAGTTCCACAATACAATCCACAATGTCAAAATAAATCTTTGATCCATTTGGATGAGGAAAGTGAAGAACACGGCTGATTCCACACTTTCAGTGATACGTTAACCTATGTACGGTGTGGCCACGGACCTGGAGGCTGTTGTTGGGTTCTGTGCTGACTGGAGTATATCTGTGCTTCCTGTGGTGAATCTGTATAAGACCTGTGGTCTTAATAAAACTGTATATGTGCGAAATAAATCTTTGATGATCAATAAAATGTAAAATCTCAGAGACCTCTACACAAGTTCAATTAATAATTAACTCAATAAAGATAAAAGGAAAAACCCAAATTGCGGAAAACCTGACCAAGGGAACACGAGCACAAAATATCTAATTATAAACTCCAAATAAAATACGTTCCAATCTTTATCTTTCGAATAAACCTTATTAGCATTCTTTTTATATATATATAAAATATATATTTTTAAATATTTAGTTTATCTTTCTCTTCTTCCGCATGAAAAAACATCGCAATTTATTTTAATTTTTACTCGAGGTAATTTCAATTTGAAATTTTTTTAGGGGAAAGATAGCACAGAGGTAAAATAATTTCATTACAATGTAATGTAGAACGAAATTTGATAACTATACAGCAAATGTTTCTTTTGAACGAATAATCTAAATTTATTTTAAAGCGAAATTACGATTATTTATAACCTTAGGGATGAAGTATGAAAGGATGAATTGTGAAGTGTAATGATAAACGGAAAAATAAAGTGTCCAGGGATGGGAATTCTGTTCATCATTACTCTTCACAATTCATCCTTTCATACTTCATCCCTAAGGTTAGAAATAGTCGTTATTTCTCCTTAAAATAAATTTCGATTTTTTGTTCAAAAGAAACATTTGCTGTATAGTTGTCAAATGTCGTTCTACAATTATAAACCTCATTATATTGTATTATAAAAATGTATTGTTGTTGGCATTATTTCAACATCAGCTTTCAAAGATGGTTTGTTTGTTGGTGTTATGAAAGATGGATTTATATAGTTGAATATTGACAATATAACACACGCCATCTACACCTGTTCCAGCCTTAAATATGCAAAATTGTTAGAATTTACTTTTGTTAATTATTGTTAAATTATGTAAATTTTAGAAATGTATATAAACTTGATTTTAGAAAATAAAGTGAGTTATTAAAGTATACGAGGTTGAGTCATTAGAATTGGTGAGACGAGACAATAGCAGTTATTCAAGTTTGAAGGAGTTATAGTTAGCTCGCTGAGTCAAGAAGCATATAATTAAAACCAGCGTTAAAATAAGAATTAGGCGGTGATTCCTCCTTAGTGCCAGGAGGCCAAAGCCAATTCGATTCATGGTCCCTCGATATCTGGATTAGGATTTGAAACAGAAGAAATTTAGGAAAAAACTCAGCGAGAATAAAATTGCGAAATGTCTCGAGACGAAAGGATCCTCCAAAGAAAGTTACGTTGCCAGATAAGGAGAATTGATGGATTTATTGAAACTGTGGATTCAATTATTGAGGCAGGTGAAACAGTACGCTTAGAAATAATGGGTGTAGAATTAAAGGAGATCAAAGAAAAAATTGAGAAACTTTACGATGAGCTGTTTTCTTTGGATGAAGTTGATATAGATAAAGAAAGTGAGGCATATGATAGTTCAATGAACAAGATTGGAAGCTTGAGGGTAAAAATAGAAAATGAAAGAAAACTCAAGGACAAACTGGCGGACATAAAGCCAAATGGCTCTCAGGCAAATATAAAATTGCCTCAATTTGACTTGCCGATATATGATGGAGATATGGGCACTTGGATCAACTTCAAAGAGCTATTCCTCACCACCATCGATGCACATCCAGGGTTAACTAATATACAGAAGTTACAATATTTGAATTCTGCAGTAAAAGGCGAAGCGGCCAGATTAATAAGGGGTTTCCCTTTACTAAGTGAAAATTATGGCCAAGCATGGAATACACTGTTATCAAGATATGATAACCCGAGAGAGCTAGCTTATGCCCAGGTGTCAAAATTCTTTTCTCTCCGGGCAATTAAGAATCCATCGGCTAAGTGTCTCCATGAATTCATGGATGTTTGTAATGAAGCCATAAGAAACTTAGAAACGCTGGAATTTAAAAGAAACCAATTTGTGGATGTGATCCTGGTGCACTTCCTCCAGCAGAAGTTGAGTGAAAATCTAAGGTTGGATTGGGAACTGTCAATGGACAACACTCTTCCATCTTATGACAAGTTCATAGCGTTCATTTCCAGACATGCGAGAAGCATGTCTTGTGCTGTCAAGGAATGTTCAAAAAAGGAAGAAACCACCGGATCAAGATTTCCCAAATGCCAAAGCTACGGGATGCTAATTGAGAGTTCGGACACTTGCATATTATGCAAATCTAAGCATCATCCACTATACATGTGCAACTTATTTTGCAAAATGCCTTTAAAAGAAAAATTAAATGTAGTAAAGAGTCATAAATTGCGCTTCAATTGCTTGAGAAAGGCCATTTCTCATGGAATTGTAGGCTGAACCAACGATGCAAAGTATGCAAGGGGAAGCACCACACGATGATTCATTATGATAAACCGAGCACGGAAGGCGCTTCGGCCCAAGTTGAGAACACAACTCCGAAGGAACATGAAAGTGCTATCAATTTGACTAATACTCAACAGGCAAACTGCATTGATAGCCACGTACTACTCGCAACAGCTGGAATCAAGATAAAAAATGGACTCGGAAAGTTATGCACCTGCAGAGCCCTACTGGACAGCGGTTCCCAAGTCACCATGATAACAAAAGGATGCTGCGAAAGATTGGGACTTGTCCAAAGGAAATCAGATCGGATGATTATAGGGGTTGGAAACACACCAGTGCAGCATTCTTCATCGACAGTAAGTGTGACATTTTGTCCACTGAATAATTCTGAGGAATTCTCGGTGGAGGCAGTAGTCACGGGAGTGCTCACTTCAGAAATTCCGAACTTCAGGTTGAAAGACCCTAATTGGCCAATTTTGAAGAACCTCAAATTGGCAGACCCAGAGTTCTACATACAAGCCCCAATAGATATGATATTGGGAGCAGATATATACACTGAACTTATGTTGAATGGCCCTATATCTCTCGGAGAAGGATTGCCAATGGCTATTAATACAAGACTAGGTTGGGTACTTCTAGGAAAACTCATGGGAACATCGGAGAGTAATACAGAAGTCTGTAACCTGAGTTTACAATCTGAACCAGAACTAGAATTCGTATTGAAAAGATTCTGGGAAACTGAATCTGTGCCGTCACCGGATCTTTGTACACAGGACGAAGATTGTGAAAGTTTATTTTCGAATAACCATGGCAGAGATAGCCATGGAAGGTATTGGGTAAAATTGCCATTCAGACAACATCGACCGCTTCTGGGTGAATCAAGAGAAAAAGCTTTAAGAAGGTTCCTTTTGTTGGAAAGAAAATTGTGTAAGAATGTGAAATTATATGACCAATACCGGGGATTCATGAAGGAATATGAACACTTAAACCACATGGAAAGGGTCCCAATTGCAGAAGTGAAGCGAGAATTGTGCAGATGCTATTACATGCCTCATCATCCAGTAATTAGAGAGCAATCCACTACAACCAAAATGAGAGTTGTGTTTGATTGATCAGCTAAATCTGAAAATAATGTTTCTTTAAATCAATTTTTGCACAAGGGACCAAAAATCCAACAGGATGTATTTTTCATTCTCCTCAGATTCAGAACGTATCCTGTCGCCATAACTGCTGATATAGAAAAGATGTACCGCCAGATAAGAATTCATCCAGAAGATGCGGACTATCAGAGGATATTGTGGAGACCATCGCCAGAAGAGCCTGTGGTGGACTATCGACTACTGACTGTTACCTATGGTACAACTTCGGCTCCATTTTTGGCAATGAGAACATTACAACAGTTAGCAGAAGATGAAGGCCAAAATTATCCTGAAGCTTCTAGGGTGACCTTGAATGATTTCTATGTCGATGATCTGCTAACAGGAGCTCAAACGATTGCTGAAACCAAAGAACTAATAGACCAATTAAAAGACTTAATGAAAAAGGGAGGGTTTCACTTAAGAAAGTGGAATTCAAATTGCCACGAGATAGTGTCTCATGTCGAGGAAATGAACGAAGAGAAGAAAATTAACTTGGAGAAAGGAGCCATATCCAAGATTTTAGGAATTGTATGGGATCATGTACAAGATACGTTTAGAGTTAATATAACTCTTCCTGAAGAAGTTGTTACCAAAAGAGATCTTCTCTCCAATATTGCGAGGATTTTCGATCCACTTGGTTTCCTCTCACCTACTACAGTGGCTTTGAAAATAATAATGCAGGAGTTATGGAGAGGTGGGACAGGCTGGGATGAGCATATTCCGAACGACATCAAGGAAAAGTGGAATAATTTTAGAGCCGAATTACTAAAATTAGGGGATTTGAGTATCCCAAGATACGTATGGGCATGTGAAAAGGATCAAGATGTTCAACTCCACGGATTTTGTGACGCGTCAAGTGTAGCTTATTCGGCTGTGTGCTACTTAAGAACAGTCTCTCTGGATGGACAAGTCCATATATCAATGCTTGCAGCAAAAACCAGAGTTGCCCCATGTAAGTCTCTAACTCTACCTAGATTGGAATTGTGCGCGGCTCTCCTCCTGTCTCAGCTCTACAGATCTGTTGTTGATTCATTGAAGATTGATATTGGCAGGACATATTTGTGGTCAGATTCTCAGATCTCATTGAGATGGATCAAATCAGATCCTAACAGATGGAAGACCTTTATACACAATAGAGTTGTGAAAATACAGCAACTGTCTGACAGAAACTCATGGCGTCACGTGTCTGGGAAGGATAATCCCGCCGATTGTGCCTCTAGGGGAATAATGCCTGCTGCGTTATCTGGACATACACTGTGGTGGCAAGGACCGACTTGGTTGAAAGATAACAACTTTGTTCAGAATCAGGATAATTGCTATGGCCGAGAATGCCATGAGGAAGAAAAAGTAGCCTTAGCTTGCCAGTCCCGAGTTTCAGTCTGACCAGAAGGTGCGAGTTGCCCTAGTTCGGGCTGCTACCGGATTCTACCTACGACCTATTACGAAGTTGGCTCCGCTTCCCTTCAAATCTGAACCAGGGTTCAGCGGCCGGGGGGAGTATGTTCCAGCCTTAAATATGCAAAATTGTTAGAATTTACTTTTGTTAATTATTGTTAAATTATGTAAATTTTAGAAATGTATATAAACTTGATTTTAGAAAATAAAGTGAGTTATTAAAGTATACGAGGTTGAGTCATTAGAATTGGTGAGACGAGACAATAGCAGTTATTCAAGTTTGAAGGAGTTATAGTTAGCTCGCTGAGTCAAGAAGCATATAATTAAAACCAGCGTTAAAATAAGAATTAGGCGGTGATTCCTCCTTAGTGCCAGGAGGCCAAAGCCAATTCGATTCAACACCCATACATCGCTTTGCGTCGGGGTTACGTTCCAAAAACACAAGACGCAAAGTGAAAATATGTGAAGGCGCAATCAAAAACAAAGGTGTTGCCATATTTTAGGAAAAAAAAAAATAAAGACTCGAATCCAAAACAACGCAACTTCGAAAATCTAACGACGCACAGTGAAAATCAGTAAAAATTAAGCAGCGAAGCAACTTCGAAAAAAACGCAAAAACGACGCAAAGCGAGGTATTGGTGTATATGTCAAAAATAAAACTATATTGAGAAGGAATGTTTATTATATAAATATTGTATACACTTGACAAGATACTGAATGATTCTTCAATAATGTTAGGAGAGAGGTACGCAGCTGGAGTCTGTTGCTCACTTGTCACACTTCCTTGTTTTGGTTACATCTTTTCTCAAGGACTTAATTGTAACTTTTTACAACTTATTTATTCTTTTTAACTTTCATGTATAATTATTTTTTACATCATTTATAATAGAATATAATGCGGCTTACGATTGTAGAACGACATTTGAAAATTATCCTGTATGTGTTTCTTTTAAACGAAAAATCGAAATTTATTTCAAAGAGAAATAACAATTATTTCTAACCTTAAAGGATGAAGTATGAAAAAATGAATTGTGTAGAGTAATGATAAACGGAAAAATAAAAGTGTCCAGGGATGGGAAACGAACCCACAGTATTCCGCTTACCGGGCAGATGCCATGTCCACTAGGCTACCCTGGACATATTTATTTGTTATTTCTCCTTAAAATAAATTTCGATTTTTCGTTCAAAAGAAGCACATGCGGGATAATTTTCAAATGTCATTCTTACATAATTTAGTTTTGTATAATAATTTTTCCATACTTTCCTATCGTTGAATTTGCCTACTTTTTGTTCTTGAAGATTATTTAAGACATTTAGTTAGAAGACGCTTCTTCTAAAACCACTAGTTTTTAAATAAAAGTCAAAAGTCGGATGTTTCACCTCAGTACATCAGGTCACCAGCTCAACAATAGCTTGCCATGGTCTACCATAGACGTGGATTAACGAGACTATACGAAATATATAATACTTTTCGTTTTAAGGCAATAAACGAATTTGACGAAAGAGAAACTAATTTCAATCACAATAAAGCAGATCAGGTAGGGAGACGGCACGGATGTTGAAGCGTGCCAAGGTAGGGATTAACTTCCATTCTTCCTTATTGCACCCTATCTCCCGAGAGAGAGATTGAGATTGGAATTACTTTATTACATCGTTCATTAATGATTATATATGGTTAATAAAGAAAAATATGAAAAAAAAAATAAGATTATATAATGGTATATATATGGATAAGATTAATATATGTTATAATGGGATTGGATCCTGTCGACTCTCTGTCGGATCCCGTTGTTTACCTGTGTAAGATCCTGTTGACTCCTGTCGATTTACTGTGGGATTGGTGAATTGTGGTGAATCCTATGTCGGATTATGTTGAATTGGTGATTGATGGCGCAGTCTTGGTCGAATGGTGGGTTTCCACAGGGGAAATAACGAGCACATCTGGATGGGATAGAACCTGGACTTTGCGAAAGGGAGAGAGTGATGTGACTGGAGGAGGTATCTTTGCCTTTCACATGATCGAGAGGACTTTACTTTGGTTGGAGCCTAAGTTGATCACACCTTGCTTCTAGCCCGGTCACCTACCTTCTCTTTAACTTCTTGTCCGATAGCATCGTCATTAACTCTCTCGGCTTTTCACTGGTGGAGATCATTCTACGTGCCTGCTTCTGATTCGCTATTAGTTGGTCATGCTTAAAGGTGATTGGTTGCTGATTTGTCACGCTTAACTGTGATTGGCTTAGTACCTCCATTGTCGCCATGATTGCAATCTTCCAGGAAGAAGAAGGTCTTTGAACTTTAGTTTTATGGGTCCTGGGCAGTGACCTTTACTTCCTGGATGATGCAATCCTGTTAATTGTTGTTCCCTTTTTCGCGAAGCCTAACTTTTATTAAATCTTTTGACGATACATTGCATAGGTTATGGTGGGCTTACATATTTCTATATACAAATCATCACATGTTATAAAATAAATGAAGTTTCCAGGGTTAAGTTTCTTGTACAACTTTTTATTTTCAAGCTTTCGGACTTGTCAGTCCTTCAACAGGACTGTGAAATTGATAAATACAGTGTACTCCGCTTATAACAAAGTCGGTTATAGCAAAATTCCGCATATAGCGAATGAAATTGTCTGCACGAAAGAAAAGAAGGGCTTAAACCATTAAAAGAACTCTGGATATTGCGAAGTCGGATATAAAGAATTTTCGCTTATAACGAAGTGATTTGCATGTATAAATTTTTATTTTATCCGTTTATAACGAAGTTTTCTCATTTACCATTATAATTGACTAATATATTATGCATAATATATATCAAATTACAACGTGTGAATGACACAAATTTAATGATACACAACAAATAAGTTAATAATATACAATTTTAAAATATGCAAACATATTATAAGTATTTTTTTTTACATTATTTAAACAAAATTAAATTGTTTAATAAACGCTTATATTTTATTAACGTTTACCATGGCAGGAGAACGAAAACAAACAAGAAACTCACTATCTCTGTCCGATGTAGAAATTGTCGAGAGCATTCTTCAAGCAAAAGAAGAAGAAGAAACGGACCAAGTTGATGAAGAAGTAGACCCAATTGTCCACATTTCGCATCCAAAAGAGGTCTTGGAGAGCATTCAAACTCTGCGATTGTTTCTTCAATGTCAGGATGAGTCCAAGTCTCTTCATAGGCATCTGTCAGACTTGGACAACATCGAAAAGAGTGTTCAGCACTTGTTACTGACTTCTAAATGTCAAAAGAAAATCACAAACTACTTCTCCAAAAACACCTGATGAAGTTGTTATTGATCTTTGTGTTGCTCTTTTGAGTTGAATAGTAAATAAAATTATTGGTACAAAACATTTTTTTTTTTCCAACTGCGGATATAACAAACTTCGGATATAACAAAGTGATTGTCATGGATAATGCGACTTCGTTATAAGCGGAGTACACTGTATACATATACTAAAATCCTAACAGACCACAAAATTCTGTCAAACCTAAATCCCAAAAGATCAAAATCCCGTTAGATCAAAATTCCTCCAGATCAAAATCCCGACATGGAAAAAAATCTCGGGATTTTGGGCTGTCATAATTTTGGACTGTCGGGATTTTGGGTATTTGGCATTTTGGGCTGTCGAGATTTTGGGTAGTTGACATTTTGGGCTGTCGAGATCTTGATGTGTTGACATTTTGGGCTGTCGTGATTTTGGACTGACGACAATTTGGGCTGTCGTGATTATGGGTTTCGGGTATTTTGGACTGTCGAGATATTGGGCTTTCGAGAGCTCGGTCTATGGAAATTTTGGGTTGTCGGGATATTGTTCTGTAGGGATTTTGGGTTTTCGTGATTTTAGTCTGTCGGGATTTTGGTTTGTCGGGATATTGTTCTGTTGGGATTTTGGGTTTTCGTGATTTTGGTCTGTCGGGGTTTTGGTTGTCGGGATTTTGGATTGTCGTAAATTTGGGCTGTCGGAATTTTGGGCTGTTGAGACTTTGGGCTTTCTTGATTTTGGTCTGTCGGGGTTTTGTTTGTCGGGATTTTGGGTTGTCGTAAATTTGGGTTGTTGGGATATTGTTCTGTTGGGATTTTGGGTTTTCGTGATTTTAGTCTGTCGGGGTTTTGGGCTGTTGGGATTTTGGGTTTTCATGATTTTGGTCTGTCGGGGTTTTGGTTGTCGGGATTTTGGGTTGTCGTAAATTTGAGCTGTCGGGATTTTGGGCTGTTGAGATTTTTGGTTGTCGGGATTTTGTTCTGAAACCGTTTTTCCGTATGTGGTCGTACGCGTACTTGTGTGTTTCTGTGCACGCGCGTGTGTAAATCCACGTGTTAAAGATTCCTCAAATCTCTTCCCCACACAACCACGATCAGACAGACCATTAAAAATACACCAGCTTATTACCAGTCGGAGCATAAAATTGATCTCTCCTGTCTATTAGAAACTAAATGAATTATTAAAGAAAGGACTTTTTTTTCCCTGGAAGGGTAATTTATCCCCGCAGCAGATTGTGTGGGAGGGTATAATAGATGTCGTCTGCGCTGTTATTATCGTTTGCTACACTTCTTGATTGGATGTCGTCAACAGATGTGTCGCCTTGTAGATTGGTGACAACTTTTCATATTACAAATTACCGGGGACAGATTTCTAAGCTTTGAATGACAACGTAGGCCTTCTACAAGAGATAAACGACATACTTGTTATGGTGTAGTACACTCATGGAGACAAAACTCAAGGAAGTTGTACCTTTTAGCATGTATATCGGGATTCAGACAATACACTCATGGACAAAACTCAAGGAAGTTGTACCTTTCAGCATGTATATCGGGATTCAGACAATACACTCATGGAGACAAAACTCAAGGAAGTTGTACCTTTTAGCATGTATATCGGGATTCAGACAATACACTCATGGAGACAAAACTCAAGGAAGTTGTACCTTTTAGCATGTATATCGGGATTTAGACAATACACTCATGGACAAAACTTAAGGAAGTTGTACCTTTCAGCATGTATATCGGGATTTAGACAATACACTCATGGAGACAAAACTCAAGGAAGTTGTACCTTTTAGCATGTATATCGGGATTTAGACAATACACTCATGGAGACAAAACTCAAGGAAGTTGTACCTTTTAGCATGTATATCGGGATTTAGACAATACACTCATGGAGACAAAACTCAAGGAAGTTGTACCTTTTAGCATGTATATCGGGATTTAGACAATACACTCATGGAGACAAAACTCAAGGAAGTTGTACCTTTTAGCATGTATATCGGGATTTAGACAATACACTCATGGAGACAAAACTCAAGGAAGTTGTACCTTTTAGCATGTATATCGGGATTTAGACAATACACTCATGGAGACAAAACTCAAGGAAGTTGTACCTTTTAGCATGTATATCGGGATTTAGACAATACACTCATGGAGACAAAACTCAAGGAAGTTGTACCTTTTAGCATGTATATCGGGATTTAGACAATACACTCATGGAGACAAAACTCGAGGAAGTTGTACCTTTTAGCATGTATATCGGGATTTAGACAATACACTCATGGAGACAAAACTCAAGGAAGTTGTACCTTTTAGCATGTATATCGGGATTTAGACAATACACTCATGGAGACAAAACTCAAGGAAGTTGTACCTTTTAGCATGTATATCGGGATTTAGACAATACACTCATGGAAACAAAACTCGAGGAAGTTGTACCTTTTAGCATGTATATCGGGATTTAGACAATACACTCATGGAGACAAAACTCAAGGAAGTTGTACCTTTTAGCATGTATATCGGGATTCAGACAATACACTCATGGAGACAAAACTTAAGGAAGTTGTACCTTTTAGCATGTATATCGGGATTTAGACAATACACTCATGGACAAAACTTAAGGAAGTTGTACCTTTTAGCATGTATATCGGGATTTAGACAATACACTCATGGACAAAACTTAAGGAAGTTGTACCTTTTAGCATGTATATCGGGATTTAGACAATACACTCATGGACAAAACTTAAGGAAGTTGTACCTTTTAGCATGTATATCGGGATTCAGACAATAACTATGAAAGATATTACAGTGATATTTATTGAAGACAAACGAGATAACCAAGTGTGAACAAAATTGATTCTGTCTCCTTAAAAAAAAAAAAGGAGAAGACCAGCGATATCAAAGAATTTCCACTTCCTTAAGTTTTGTCCAAGAGTGTATACGTTGGAGACGTTGATATGTAACAAATACCTTCAAATAAACATTAATTTATTGCATTTGCTATGTTATTTTTACGACACATTCTATAAATAGTTCCCCCTTCCTACAAGAGATAGATAATTCCATATATAATAGAGAAGAGACCGGGGATAAAAAGCCAGAAATAATAAGAAATTGCTGCTATTGGAAGCTGCCAATAGCCAATTAAGTGTCAGCCAATCAACTTCCCGCTAATAGAACAGACGACGAGATTGACAGCCAATAGGGTGGGCGGATGACGTCATGTCCGTTTCCTGAGCACGTCATATACAGGTGAGGGGGGTCTCACCTGGTCACGTGACACAGGATTTCTATGTTTTTCTCCCTTATGGTGTTTTCCACCTCCCTATTTGTTGTTGCTTATTCTTCAAGTCGTTTAAACGATCTCCATTAGGTTCCATTGTCTCAGCTTTTCTTTTATAGTCCTGGGGTTTTCCCAGAGGGTCTTTTTTGGAGTATTTGATACAATTCAATAGATGTTCAGGACTGGCTGATTGGGAATCGCATTTGGGGCATTTCGGGAATGTTTTGATCTTTCCATTAAATTTGAGCATTCTAAGATGTCCTGTTCGTAATTTAATTTGTATGATTGATTTATATGGGATTACATTGTGTTTTTGAACTATAATCCAAATTGTGTGTGTGTGTAGCTAATATAAACTATTTATTTGGATTTGGTCTTATTACCTTGTGTGTGTTTTTTATGATATATCGGGGGAAACATGGTTTCAAAGGATTTCCAAGGTGACTAACGTGGCAACGGCACCCATTTTCCTAATTGTTATGGACCCAGAACAGCAGCTTTACACACCCAAGATAGAGGACATTGCGACTGCTGTGGTAGAGATGCATGGAGACATCTGAGGCTCTTCATTGGACATCAGAACAACAGAAAATTGACCCAGAACAGCAGATTTACATACCCAAGATAGAGAACATTGCTGTGATAGAGATGTATGGAGACATCTGAGGCTCTTTATTGGACACAACAACAACAACAGAAAATTGACCCAGAAGAGCAGCTTTACACACCCAAGATAGAGAAGATTGCTGTGATAGAGATGTACGGAGACATCTGAGGCTCTTCATTGGACACAACAACAACAGAAAATTGACCCAGAACAGCAGCTTTACACACCCAAGATAGAGAACATTGCTGTGATAAAGATGTATGGAGACATTTGAGGCTCTTCATTGGACACCAACAACAACAAAACATGGATTATCTCGGTCTTTCACATAGGTGGTCGCTAGTGGGAGGTTCTGCTGTAGTTACTGTGCACGAGGAAGTAGGATGATTTGTCAACAGCCTGTGGGGGAAGGATTTAATAAAGAATTCGCAGGTTTTGTCTCCCTCGCTCTGACCAGGCTATTGATTGACACCCGGGGTTATGAGAAAAGTCAGACAGAACGGCCCTTTTGTCCTCGCAGGAATCTGTGAAATGAAATTCCAAAACTTCCCTTTAATTACGTCATCCTCTTCGCACCTGAATTTGCACACTCGACTGCTTTTTAATTAGGAAATTTTCCCCCCACAAACTATATGTGTATGGAAATGGACGCATACGTGTGCGTGCGGTCAACTTTGCATTTTTTTTATTATCATAATTATCATTATCTTAAAGATAGAGAGAGGTTGCCTGGCCAGCATTCATATTTATATCAAAAATAGACACTTCAGCCAGTTAGAGTTTTTTTTTTAAATTTTTCTCAACGTTTCGACAAAAATCTTTTGTCTTCGTCAGGAGAAGTAAATAAAGCATTTGGCAAGGCGTTAAAAAGTGTTCCGAGATTGCAAGGGCGTTCTCACGTGATTATCATTGTTTTATTTATTAGACGATCTTTTTTTTTGTCTTTATAAACAATGTGAAAAAATAGTACAAATGTGATATTGTACTGGGATAAGGTACACACCTTAAGAATTAAGAAAAAGGTATCTCCTTATCTTGATTAATCAAGAATGGGTATTTGGCCAATTCTGGAATAATTAAAAATCAACGAGAATAGTTGATATTTATTCCGATAGATGGAGCAAGCCATCAGCAACTTTCAGTTACACGATAAGGAGATGCCCTTTTTCTTAATTTATAAACAAGTTCTCTGTAGCTCGAACCTTTACAGTTTATATATAATTGACAAAACTTACCAAATGATATAAAGTATAGAATAAGAAAATATGAACAGTAGCAATGCCTTTCTTTATTCTATTTTTTGGCGCGCATGATTCTTTTAAAAATAGATCAATTTTTCTACTGCCTTTTTCGAATCGCTTCCCTTAGACGGCGAAGAATGCCCAAATACATTTCCTTAATAACTGTTTGGCCTGCAGGAAGATACTCGTGATGAACAATGCCCTTGTTATCCAAAAAAGCGACCAGCAACACCTTGTTTCTGGATTTCAATATCCTGGATTTTTTTTGGGTCTAGGCTCATCCTGACCTCTCCACTCGACAGATTGACGCTTGGTTTCAGGGTCATAGCCATAGACCCATATCACCTGTGATTATCTTGTCTTTCCATTCCGGATCCGTTTTTATCATTTCCAACATGTCCTCACAGGTTGCAAGCCGACACAGTTTTTGCTCATTAGTGAGGAATCTTGGGATGAATTTTGAAGGAGTCTTTTTGAGCTTCAAATCTTCGGTTACTGCAATGATAAAAATAATGGGAGGGCTTGGCTCATTAGTGGTGAACCCTCCCAGCGGTTTCGCCAGTTTAATCTACCATACCACTGTAATATTACATTATTTTTTATCATCGCAGTAAGGGCAGTAGAAAATTGATTTATTTTTTAAAGAATCATACGTGTCTATAATAGTTCAAAGTTTTCATAACAGATGGCGCTCTAATGAATATTTTTATGATTTATATTTTACAAGTGTATGAAAAAAGTGAAAGTTGTATAAGCTTATGATTTTGCTTTGTTTTAAAAATGAATCGATGTTGGTTCCATATGTTTGAATTGAATATTACACTTTAGTTCTACATATATTTTATTGCTTAAAAATGAACACAACAAAATAAAAAAGAAACTACAATTACAAAATGATTTGATAACTAAGAAAAAAAACACAACAATTAGAAATAAAACTGATGCTGATAAAAAATTGAACATGTCTGCCAGAAAAATGCTTCTATAAATTAAAAAATAAGAATAATTACAAAATTAACAACAAGTGTTTACGAACTTTTGGGACAACTACTGAAACATGGCCCACCTGCTATTGGCCACCCTTGATATAGAAAACATCAGAGATTGAATCATTCTTCTATAAGAATTCTGTTATAATTTTACCAAGGTTACCAATATAACAGATGGCGCACTAGTGCATCATATTATAAATGTTCGAATAAAAGACACAATTTGATATTTGCGGAAGAGCGATTGCTCGAAGCATATTATATATTTATAATTGTATCTAATTCTACTGTCCTCAAAGCTTATGTCCATAGTTCATCTAAAATACCCATTTACAAGAGTCTAGCAAGAGTATCACTATAAAAAGAAGTTCCAAAAATGCAATATAACAGCGGTATGGTAGATTAAACTGGCGAAACCGCTGGGAGGGTTCACCACTGATGAGCTAGGCCCTCCTATTAATTTTTCCATTGCAGTAAGGACAGTAGAAATTGTTTAATTTAAAAAAGAATCTTACGCGTCTATAATAGTTTCTAATTTTCATGAATCGTATATGTTTACGAACTTTTGGGATAACCTTATATAACGTAACTAGAAAAATATCCCCATCTGTCCAGGTGGAGCCACCAGCGATGCCATTTTAAAAATAAAATAATCACAGAGTGAAAGACCATCCCGAACAAATATTTGGTCACACTGACTGATAGTGGCGCCCTCACATCACACAATATTTGACCAAGTTAAATAAGAATTTTCATAGAAAAAAAAAAAAAATTCAGAAAAAAAAACCCAATTTTCCTTCACAGAACCGGTTATAGAAAAAAGACAAATTTGTATTTTTTAAATTTGTCTTTTTTCTAGTCCAATTTACACTTGAGGATATATTTTAGATTTTTTTCTTTTTGAATAAGGTAAATATGAACGGATGTGGTGTGATTTAATATCTTTAGATCCACTATGTAAACTTTCGTTTTTTTTTACCTCTCTTTGTTTTTTTATATCTTCACGATCTTATTACGTATCTTTGAGTTTTTTAAATATATATTTTAGAGAACTCTGCTGTGAAGATTAATTTGAGACTCCTAAAAAAGTTCTAGGTTAGTTCTCGATTTGAAACCTGTCGTTTTAAATATCAATCCACCGCATTTAAGACCTAGTTCCATAGTCCCAAATAGATTCCTGGTATGAGAACCAAACGGAAACAAGACCTATCGCCTTTTAATAATACCACATCAAATTTGTTGTTGTTGTCGTGTCCAATGAAGAGCCTCAGATGTCTCCATACATCTCTATCACAGCAATGTTCTCTATCTTGGGTGTGTAAAACTGTTGTTCTGGGTCCATGTCAATTTTATATTGTTGTCGTGTCCAATAAAGAGCCTCAGATGTCTCCATACATCTCTATCACAGCAATGTCCTCTATCTTGGGTGTGTAAAGCTGCTGTTCTGGGTCAATTTTCTGTTGTTGTCGTGTCCAATGAAGAGCCTCAGATGTCTTCATACATCTCTATCACAGCAATTTTCTCTATCTTGAGTGTGTAAAGCTGCTGTTCTGGGTCAATTTTCTGTTGTTGTCGTGTCCAATGAAGAGCCTCAGATGTCTCCGTACATCTCTATCACAGCAATGTTCTCTATCTTGGGTGTGTAAAGCTGCTGTTCTGGGTCAATTTTCTATTGTTGTCGTGTCCAATGAAGAGCCTCAGATATCTCCTACATCTCTATCAAAACAGTCGCAATGTCGTCACTACACATCAACCAGCCATATTGTCGCGAGGAAAAATAATTAACTACGCCTTCGAATTACTTCAAATATTTATTTAATGAGTTATATGAGAGATTTTAAATATAAAATAAGAGCTACTATTTACATGAGCCAAATCGACCCAGCAGTTAGAACAAGAGGGAGAACTGAGGTCTTTCCTCCTTTTCCGTGGCGCCCCCGGTCGGTCCAGTCAAGATAAGAGGGAATACCAGGAAACTCTGTCCTCCTGACAATACTACCCACCAACCAGCCATACTATACACCAACTAGCCACACCACACGTAAAATACACATACTACACACCAACAAGCCATACTACTCACCAACCATCCATACTACACCCAGCACTACACGGAGCCGTGTGATCCAGGCAGGGGAGGTGGCGGGTCCCGCGGCAGATGGCGGAGGAGAAGGAAGTCACCGTCCTGGCGTTCAGATGAAGCCTCAGGTGGGTTGTCCCTCGAACATCCTTTCTCTGGTGGTGGTCACCTTCCTTCTGTAGGTGACTCTCAAAGTGTTCTTAGATACAATTACATCGCTTATATAAGGTTAAATCATTAGATAGTAAAAATACATATATTGGATTGAATAAAATATTTATTTGCCAATATTTCGGCCAATATTTGCCAAAATTATATACAACAACAAAGCTTAGGGCCTCTCGCCCTATACAGGATTCGACAGTTCACAAGGGATGGGGAGAACACTGTGTTCCGGGATATAATCCTGTGGAATCCAAATATCGCCACCGTTGCCAATATTATATAATGCCTTGATAAAGGTTGGCGTTCAACCAGCTGAAATATTGGCAAATAAATATTTTATTCAATCCAATATATGTCTTTTTACTATTTAATGATTTAAGTATGGATGGCTCTATTTTCATATGGTTAAATATACAATAACGATATGAATGAATAAGGGTAAATAATAAAGGATATATATGGATAAAATAAGAGAAAGGAGTGGTAGAAACGTGGCCAGTTTTTGGAAAACAAAAACATGACTCCACCATTTCAATCTGAAGACGCCGGTTATGTAAATTTCTCTTTTTGCTTATTCAGACAGAAGATTTACATACTTGTAAATATAATTCTGTATATAAGGATGTGTAAGTTTAATAAAGGTGTGTTAGTAATAAATCGGGTGTTGGTGAATTATTAGTATCATCAGTGTGTTGTGGGCATTTTTAAGGAAGCAAATAGGCTTCGGTTGGAGACCAGAATAAGTCTGGCAAGAAGATACAGTCAACACAACTATTTAGATAAGACCAGACATATCCGGGATGCGGCAAGCTTTCCAAGCTTAGTAAGTGAGGCAGTGATCGCATCCGAAACACAAGCATTCGAACGAACTTTAATATAGACGAAAATTCATTTAAAGAAGCTCTTAGTATCTTTTTTTTTTACACGCGAGACGAATAAAAGTTTGTTCATATTGAAGTGTTCATAATGATTGGTTTACAGTCAGATTTAAGAAATCAAGTGTAAGGTTTTTTTTTTTTTTGCTTATCTCTGTTACACGTTTTACAGGCTATGATAATCATGGTGGGTAGAAGTAGGCGACTGCTTTTTATTGTTAAGTGCACCACATGTCTACACATGTGAAAAGCATTTCGACTTTGCACTTACAAATGTGACACAGCCCTGTTTGATTACTTGCACTCGTTGGTAGGGTTAGACTATTGCAAGAATGAGTGGCCATTGGAGCATTTTTTTTTTTTAATCAGAAAAAAAGTGTCTAATACGGGAATCGAACCTGGGTCTTAGCGATAGAAAACCAACGGTTTAGACCATCCTTCCACCGACTCCCTTCTGTAAAGGTGATCCTCTTTGGAAGGTTTACCTCCTGAATATGTGCTGGTCCTTCCTCAATAGTAGGTCGCAACTTGTTGTTTTCCAGGATCCTCTCCTCGCAAGAACCCTTGACACCGCATATTCCCCGGACATCTCTCTGTGTGTAAATAAGTGAAAAAATTATCATGATGAAATACCGGCATTCCCCTCCCCATTTTTTCTTTTTTTTCCTTCTTTTTTTTGCTTGCATGTGTTGACTATTGTCAAAAATGGATTTAAAAAAATATTTTCTCTAAACTTGTACGTTGGTTCTCTCTTGTCTATATTTGAAAACCTACACACACATGTATAATGTACATACCTACATTCATTTTTATCTTATACACATATCTATGTTGATTCGAGGTATTATCATGTGCATACTAGTTTAAGGAATAAAGGTTAATCATACATACAATCTCTTCTTTTCAAAGTAGAAAACCTTTTTTAAATTACAAGGCAAAAATCGCTATCTATATTCAGAAATAGAAACTATATAACGCGTTGTTCCAAGTATATATAAAACAACTTCCTGCTTGTTCTTACTGAAATTGAAAAAAATATATATAATATTTCAATTGGATCCTGTCGACTTTCTGTCGGATCCTGTTGTTTACCTGTGTAAGATCCTGTTGACTCCTGTCGACTTACTGTGGGATTGGTGAATTGTGAATCCTATGTCGGATTATGTTGAATTGGTGATTGATGGCGCAGCCTTGGTCGAATGGTGGGTTTCCACAGGGGAAATAACGAGCACACCTGGATGGGATAGAACATGGACTTCGCGAAAGGGAGAGAGTGATGTGACTGGAGGAGGTACCTTGCCTTTCACATGATCGAGAGGACTTTACCTTGGTTGGAACCTAAGTTGATCACACCTTGCTTCTAGCCCGGTCACCTACCTTCTCCCTAACTTCTTGTCCGAGATAATCGTCATTAACTATCTCGGCTTCTCATTGGTGGAAACGTGCCTGCTTCTGATTCGCTATTAGTTGGTCATGCTTAACTGTGATTGGCTTAGTACCTCCATTGTCGCCATGATTGCAATCTTCCAGGAAGAAGAAGGTCTTTGAACTTTAGTTTTATGGGTCCTGGGCAGTGACCTTTACTTCCTGGATGATGCAATCCTGTTAATTGTTGTTCCCTCTTTCGCGAAGCCTAACTTTTATTTAAATCTTTTGACGATACATTGCATAGGTTGTGGTGGGGGTACATATTGCTATATACAAATTATCACATATATATGGGGAAAGAAAGCTTGGACGGCCTCTATCGAGCCGGACTTGGCTTCCTTCAAGGCCATTGGAAGACGCGGCTGGATCATTGTGGACCAAGTGATCTTGAACTACGAGGAGTCTGTCCGCGTCTGCTACCACTGCTGTAGCTATGGCCACAACGCCGATAGGTGCACCAAGGCTACAGTCACCGGCTTCCACTGCGCTTCTGGTGACCACCAAGGCCGAAGCTGTCCAACTCTTGCCAACCCGCGCACGGCCAAGTGCGCCAACTGCTCAGCCAAAGGCCTCTCTGCCGATTACGAGGCAAGATCAATGTCTTGCCCAACTGCCAGAGCTAGAGCTGCAAAGTTCTAGTCCTCTCTTCCTGCCTCCTGTCCTCCGCGGACCCAATCCGGCCTAACCTGCCTCTTCCCTGACGGTGATCCTGTCCCTAGCCTCCCCAGCCTGGAATTCTGCTACCGCCCCTCCTGTCCTCCTTCAGCTCTCCTTGGTGGATGGCTGAGTCCTGGGGTGCTATCACTGGTGGTTTTACGTTCGGTTTGATTGGTTCAGCCATGATGTAGGGGGATAGAAGGTCATAACTATTGGTCAATTATCCCGTAAACAAAAGACTTTGGCCAATGATTTGGCTCATTTTTTTTTAAATAAGAAAAAATCAATCGCGCCAAGTAGTTTCTCTTTCTAAACACAGATGGCGCCCTTTTGCTATCCAATTAATTGAATGTGACATTGTACTGGGATAAGGTTCATTAATTAAGAAAAAGACATCTCCTTATCGTGCAACTGGAAGTTGCTGATGGCTTGCGCCATCTATCGGAATAAATATCAATTAAACGCTGATTTTTTTTTTCAAATTTAAGAATTTAATAAAATAATCCTTTGTATCAATATTAACGTGAAAACATCAGGCTTCCAGAGATAAATAGTTGATATTTATTCCGATAGATGGCGCAAGCCATCAGAAACTTTCAGTTGCACGATAAGGAGATGCCTTTTTCTTAATTTATGAACCTTATCCCAGTACAATGCCACATTTGTACTATTTTTTTTTCACATTCCAGGGATAAGTGTTTCTTTTAAACAACTTTTTTTTTGTTTTTTGATATTTTTTTTTATTAAAAAAAAGAAACATACACGCCATAAAAAGTTTAAATAAAACAAGAATGAGTAAAATATCTTTGTAGAACGAAGTTTGGCAATTATCCCGCAGATGTTTCTTTTGAATAAAAATCGAAATTTATATTAAGGAGAAATAACGATTATTTCTAACCTTAGGGATGAAGTATTTATTTATCAATTGCAGAGTACACGCTATATCCACAATTCGGATATTTGCGCGTGAAATATAAACATTTAAATGAAAGACACAAAAGAAAAGTAGTTAAGAAGATATATACATATTTACATATCAGTATGCAAATTGATTACATTAGTAATCACTTAACTAGCTAAATACATTCTGCAAAATTTGTTGAATCTTTGGTATATGTCCTTAGTGGAGACCAGATGTTGCAAATTTATGGGAAGTTGATTTAGTTCCCTAAGATCAGCGGTCAGCGGGCAGTCAGTTAATAAGTGTCTGGGGTTCTGTTCTTCGCCTCCACACGAGCATCCAGGTGATTCAGCTTTGCCAATTTTAAACAGGTATGAATTGAAGTCGCCATGTCCAGTGAGGAATTGCACATTATAGAAGTTAGGTTTAATAAAATTAGGAATTTTTGGGCCACTGAAGAAACTTTTGAAATTTTCATTGGTCGCTTCGTAATATTCCTGCTGTTTCTGGTTTATAAAGTTAGAAATTATGACTATTTTTGCTGGGACAAATCGGTTGTAATCTATATTTATTTTCAATATATTTGATTCAATGAAGTGAGTGAGCTTTGGAGTTCTAGCAATGATATGCGTACAATTTGACGATGTTGTATTGTATGCTTGTATACCATGTTTGAGAATTTTATACTGTAGCGAGTTTAATTTGTCTTTGGCTTTTTTTGGGATGAATTGGTACCATATCGTAGATCCGTATATTATTGTATTTCTAAATAGTGTTTTGTACAGTACAATTCTCCTTTTGCTGTCAAGACCCCAGGCCTTCTTTGTTAATCCTAATAGATATCCACTTGCTCTGGTTGTTTTCGTGATAGTATCATCAATGTGCGGCATAAAATCAAGTTTATTCTTATTTCTGTGGTTTTTGACGGTTATTCCCAAAATTTTTACCCTATCTACCGGAATAATGGTATTGTTATTCAAAGTTATTGTAAATTTTTTATTATTGAACAAAGGCAAAACCTTCGTTTTCTCCTTGGATATTCTTAATTTGCTGCTTTCACACCAATTTGTTATTTTTCTCATTATGCTTCCTATTGTATTTTCAAGTTCTATTAGGTTTTTATTCCAACATATCACCGTAATATCATCTGCGTATCCGATGATTTCACTATTCGGCTCAGTATACTTGCATAGTAAATCGTTCATGATTATATTCCATATTGTAGGGGAAATAGGTCCTCCCTGCGGGCATCCTTTGCTTAGTGTTTTTTGAACTTCAATTGATGTGTATCTGTATCTTATTTTCCTATTATCAAAATATGACTTGAAAAGTTTAACAATAGATGCATTTACATTATCTTCATCGATTCTTTTTAGCACCATTGGCCACCATGCATTATCAAATGCTCCACTGATGTCGATTGTTATAATGGCCGTAAATTCCTTAGCTTTGTGGTCTAAAGCAGTTTTGACAATGTCAGTTAGCGCTGTTATTGTTGATCGTGATTTTGTAAATCCGTGTTGACGATTACTGAACATCTTATTTTCTTCATAGTGTTTGATTATTTTATTGTTAATAATTTTTTCAAAGATTTTAGAAATGTTTGAGTTCAAACATAAGGGTCTGTAGCTCTTATACTCGCCGTAGTCAGCTTTACCTGGCTTTGGGATAACCAACACTTCTGCTTTCTTCCACTCATTTGGGAAGTAGCTCATATCCAAACACTTCTGAAACAGCTTGGTCAAGAGCGGAGCGATAAGGTGTTTAGTATGCAATATCATATTATTAGATATATAGTCAGTTCCAGGAGATTTCCTTGGGTTTAATTTATCAATTATATCATTTATTTCCTTCATTGTGACTACTATATTTGCTGTATTCAAAAGCTTTGGTTTATAGTTTATTATTTCTTTATGTAAATTCGTGTCATCGTTGAGGCTGTCATCAGGAAAGAGACAAGCTAACAAGCCCTCGGTTCTCTGCAACCGCTCATGATATGTATTTGTTTCCAATATTTGTATTTGCTTGTCAGGTGTTCCTTTAAATTTTTTGTATATTCTATATAAATTTCCAAAAGAATTGTTTGAATTATTTTCTTCCAGAAAAGTTCTCCATGAAATTCTTTTTGCTTTCTTAATTTCACGTATATATTTATTTCGTGTATTTTTGAACAATTCAGCAATATAACGTGGAGGATTAGGATTTCGGTAATATAAGTTTCTTATATAGTGAAAGTTATTTTTCATAATTTCCAGTTCTGCATTCCACCAGTTGTTCGCTCTACCTCTCATAGAGTTGTTTTCCCTAATTCTTAATGTTGAGTAGGCAGATTCAATTAAGATATTTGTAATTTCTCTTATTGTTTGATCTATCATCTCTGGTGTAGAAGCATTTTCTATATAGTTTTTAATCTTTTTAATCTTCTCATGGTCAGTTCCATCCACGCTCTGAGTGTATTGACTCCAGTCAACTCCCCGCTCATTGAATTTCCAATTTGAATAAGAAGTGATTGTGGAGAATTGATCATCTATACAGACATCAAATGTTATTGCCTTGTGGTCAGATATTTGAGAGATTTGTTTAGAGCTCCAGTTTCTAATATTGCTAATTACCCGTCTATTTGTTAACGTTAAATCGATTATGCTCGCATTTCGGCATGTTGGAGTTTTGACATTATGTATCGTTAAGTTTAAATCGTCTATTTGTGGTGTTAGTTTATGACCATTGTAGTTTTTCTTCAAGTCAAACCATAGTGGATCTCTTGCGTTGAAGTCTCCACATATGACCACTGGTAAATCTTCGTACTCATTACTTAGTTGTCTTAAGAATATTGTATGTTCGTTTTTCATAGAGTTTGGTTGTATATATATATTTGAGATTATGACTTTTTTAGTTGAGGTATAAATCATAATTGTTGTTGCAAATGTGTTTGTATATTTTTTTGATTAGTTTAGTCTGAAGAAAGGCATTATTTATAATGATTGCTGTATTGACATTTCGGAAGTTTTCCAGTTGAAACTTTTTCGCGGACCATGAGTATATTACTTCATCATTTATTGTGTATGGTTCCTGTATTAAAATTATATCAGCCTCCGTAAAGTCTTTGGAAGCGCGGAGTTCATTAATACATGCAATGCTTTTTCTGGTGTTTTGTTGGACAACTTTGACTTTATTAATTTGTATGGTATCTAAGTACGTGCCCCGTTTGTTTACTGCTCCAAGCGTATTATTCATTTTTATATTGTGGTTCAGTAGTTGTGTAGGCAGTTTTTTGTATCGTATACTCAATTTGTTTAGCATATATCAGGCAGTCTTTGGAGTTTGGTTTATGATCTTGATTTCCATTTTTAAAGTATGGGTGTTTCGTGCAATTGCAACACTTAATGCTGCCAGAGCAAAGATGCTGACCTTCCTGGCCACATTTTTTCAAATTAGGGCAGTTGTTTGTACGATGCTTAGGGTTAAATTCAAAGCAATTTTGACATTGGCTAACCAGTATTTTATCTCTCACCTCACAGCGTTGTATGTCTGTGTAAACTTTACCAGTTTTCTTTAATATTTGGTATACTTGTGTTGAGACTCTCAGCACGATGTCTTGTTCCTGCCTATTAGAATTGATCGGAAAAAGAACCTTTATATGATCTTGTAGGTTGTCAAGCTCCGGATTCATATTGCATAATATAGTTGGCAGATTGGTTATATCAGTTATTTTATTGACAGATTTGATAAGTATATTTGGGTCTCTTAGTTTTGGTTTGTATACCTTGCTTATTTTATTAATTTCGACTGTATTTTTGAAACTTTCTAGAAGCTGGTCGATATCTTCCTCATTAGAAGATTTAATGATTGTACCATTTTTCGTATTTATTATGTTTGTTATTTTAGCTTTGTTACCTTCCTGCCGTAAAAGTTTTATTTTTTCGCTTACCAGTTGATGAATGCCTGATACGTTTAGATTGTTATTTGCTGAAATAATCAAAGTTTTCTCTTCATTTATATATCCGTCTTTCTGTATTGATTTTCCTATTTTATTTTTAACCATATCTGCATAAGTATCCTTAGTTGTGCTTTTTGAAGCAAATTTACGTAGTTCATTTTTTATTTCATCTAAATTAGTTTGCAGACATCCTTCAATTTTTGAAACATTTTCATCAAGTTTAATTAGTTCACATACGCTATCTTTTATTTGTTTAATAGTTCCTTTTAAATAACCAATATCCTCTTTGCAAAGATTTTTCCTATTGCTATCATATTTGTCAGAAAAATACTTAAATATTTCATCCAAACGATTTAAAATTAATGAGTTCATATCTCATTCTAGCTATGAATCTCCGCAATAGATAACGATCAAAAGGAAAAGTTGATATTTTCTTGCTAATAAGAACTAAAAAGAAAGAACAAAAGATCAGTAAAGTAAATTATACTTAGCTTGAGTAGCGAAGAGCGATGCAAAACACGTCCGCTCAGGCTCAGGCAGATGCTATATTTTTAGGGATGAAGTATGATAGGATGAATTGTGAAGAGTAATGATAAACGGAAAAATAAAAGTGTCCAAAGATGGGAATCGAACCCACAGTGTTCCGCTTACCGGGCAGATGCCATGTCCACTAGGCTACCTGTGGGTTCGATTCCCATCACTGGACGCTTTATTTTTACGTTTATCATTACTCTTTACAATTCATCTTTTCATACTTCATCTCTAAGGTTAGAAATAATCGTTATTTCTCCTTAAAATAAATTTTTCGTTCAAAAGAAACATTTGCGGTAAAATTGTCAAACGTCATTTTACAATCATAAATCGCATTATATTGTATTTAGTAATATCTTTCTAAATTAAGGAATTATAAAAAGAAAAAAAAACAAGTAAACAAGCTACACGAAAACTACAACAAGCGACATAAATGAATAGATACAAACTGCCAGCTCCCAATTGTATGAAAATTGTCAACTTTCCACCTTAAAACGGTAACATCCATTTCATGTTGCTACGACTTTTTTTTTTCTCTCTCTAACGTCTCCCGAGATTTCCTGATATAAAAAACTCAGTTGAATTGATGCCCCGGAGTTGTGGAAACTTTATTGTAAGAAGAATATTTTTTAGAATTTTCTCGACTTTATAAATGGTTGTTTCCTTCTTCATAGAACATTCCTAACAGCTCCATTTTTCTAAAAAAAAAAACTTAAATTTTCTTCCAAATATTTTCCACTACGTGATATCATAAAGAACTTGAATATATTCAATATATATTTTACATAAACCATATTAAAAATAATGAAGGCATACCCTGAGCAGATATGCTCCTTGTCAGGATATTTCTACATTATTTTTTAATATCAACACCAAGATCTTTTTATTTTTCATTTTCTCTATTATTTTATCAGAAACCATAATATAATATTTTAATTAAAAATAAATAAAACATATTTACATCAATATAAAATAACATATATGTTAACTAACGATTTTCAAATATATATATTGTTGCACCAGGTTGCGGTTTGGCAGACTCTTCAACCTTGATTCTCTCCTCTGCTGGGTCTTGCATCTTACCAGAGCGTGTCTCAACCATCCTACAAATTTATATAAGGGAATAATGAGATAACTTTAAGTAGCCTCCAGAATCATTTATTTATTTCTCACATCAAAGAGAGCAGTGAAGTCACACGTGTACCTAAATAAAAATGATGATTCTATAATACATATATTCTGTTTAATAAAATAAATAAATATAAAATATTAATTTGAATTTAATATATATGAAAAATAATATTACAAATTAAAATAAAATAGGTTCATTAGCCATGATGCAACAATATAAAAAACAAAACGAATATTCAAATATATCATTGTGCAAATAAAATAATTCAATACAAAAGATTGTTTTACTCTACCACAAATTGAAACTCTTTCGACCAAAGAAAAACTTAGCCCTAATGACTCTAAGTGTTACGCCGTGAAAAGAAAGTAAATAAAAACAATGTTTTTCTTCCCTTTGGGATTTTTCTCTCTCTATATACTTCACACTTATTTTATCCCCATTACCTTAAAGATTAAATAACTTTTGATATACTGGTTAAACTACTTATTCATAACTTTATCAGTATCTATACCTATATGTATTCATAATAGCATCTGTATAGAGTCATTTATATATAGGTTTTTTAACTTTTAAATAGACAATTTTAATTTATATTTAGACATTTTTCATTTTAATTTAGACATTTTTCATTTTATTTTAGACATTTTTCTTTTTATTTTAGACACATGGACTTTTCTATAAAAAGAAAAATGTCTAAATTAAAATTGAAAATGTGTCTAAATAAAAATGAAAAGTGTCTAAATTAAAATGAAAAATGTGTCTAAATATAAATTAAAATTGTCTAATTAAAAGTTAAAAACCTATATACAATTTCCGTTTTCGTTTATAAATACCAAAAGAATTTTATTATTTTAATATTTTGAGGGGCAACTCGCTTTAAACTTTAGCTATTTTCATAAAATTATTTTATATAGATTTTTAAGGTTGAATTTGTGACGAGCACTACTCTGTTCTAGTTAAAATTTTAAACTTGAATTTATTTATTATTTTTCAAATATTAATATTATAGTTCTATAACATAATATCGAAGCACTCAAAGGAAGTGTTAACCTACGTTATGTTTAATTTGAACCTTTAAAATCTATATAAAACACAGTTATGAATCTTTATTTAAAAAGGTATATATTGGATCAAAAAATAATTTATTTTATCAATATTTCAGTTGGCTGAACGCCAACCTTTATCAAGTTGTTATAACATATTCATGTGTTATAGGGCTCTGAATTTGTTGTTGACACATATTAATGTTTTTTTTACACATTTATTACACATTAATGTAATAAATAAATTACAATAATAAATATATTATAAATTATAATAATATAATAATAAATTAACATATTAATAATTAAGACACACGTTATTATATATATGTTATAATACCTTGATAAAGGTTGGCGTTCAGCCAACTGAAATATTGGTAAAATAAATGATATTTTTATCCAATATATGCCTTTTTAATTAAAGATTTATTTTTGGATTGCTCTATTTTCAAAACAGTTATGAATATATATGGCTAAAGGTTAAGCTGTGTTGCATATATATTTTAAGTTTGATTAATTGTTCCCACAGAGTATGTGTGTAAGATCATAAGTAAATAGGTGCTAACCTTAAGAAGATAAGTTTCTTTTGTTTTATTATGTTAATAAGTTATTCTTATATTTTGTTCTCTTTCATGTAAATCAATAAATATAATGTTTGATCAAAATTCTTGGAGTCAAGTCTTTAAAAATTCTAAGCAAAGACAGCAATCTGGTAAGCATCTTGTAGTCAAAATATATATACAATTTAACGCCATATTAAACAATGGTTAACTTTATTTGAGAGAATTTCAAATGTAATATTTCTATATTGTTCGATTAAAACGAATAAAAAGACTTTAATTAGACCAATTTCATAAAAAATAAAAGCATTGCGATAAAACTAAAAATAGCTGTAGAAATATTAAATCATTTTCAATTCAATAACAACTTTTACACTATTTAATAACATTTTCAAAGTGTAAAAGTTGTTATTGAATTGAAAATAATTTAAAAGTTGTCTTAAAAGTGAAATACCTATAAAAAATGTCTAAATTGGACCAATTTTAATTAAAATATTTATATTAAAACAAAAATCATCTATAGATTGTTACAAATGTAAAATTAAAACGAAAATATCTCTTTAGAATAAATTATGTTATTAAAGAATAAAATGTTGTTTTATATTGAAGTTGAACTTGTTATTGTTGTAAGATTTAGGTACTTACAGCTTGTAGGAAGGCATGAGGACGTTGAGGATTATATGATAATAATCTTTATTATCCATTTAGCAAGAAAAGACAAAGTTATAGTAGCGAACAGTTATTGAAGTATAGAGAAGAAAGGTAAACAAAACAGTTGTGATGATGATAGGTCCAGTGTGGCGCTAGCTGTCGTAGCATTCAATTATCCAACAAATCCCCGGCATGAATGTGGAGACATCACGAGGTTGTAGCGTAACTTCTCAAATGTCGGCCTTGGTAGCGGCTTGGTCAGAATGTCCGCCTTCATGTCGCCAGTTGGGCAGTAGACCATTTTTATCACTGTCTTCTTCTGAAGATCCTTCAGGTGATGGATCTTGGTTGCGATGTGCTTGGTCCTAGAAGACACTTTTTCGGATGAACATATCTTGAGACATGATTGATTGTCTTGGTGGAAGTAGATTGGAGCTTTCTGTTCCAGTTCGAGATCCTTTAGCAAGTCGAGAAGCCATAACAGTTCTTGTGAGGCTTCAGCTGCGGAGATAAGTTCCGCTTCGGTGGATGAGAGAGATACGCAACCTTGTTTCCCAGTCATCCATGAGATGGGGTTTGATCCCAGTAGGAACAAGTTTCCGCTTAGTGATTTTCTGTCGGTGTTGTCGCTTGCCCATGTGGCATCGCTGTATGCTTCCAGAGTGGGAGGTTTTTGGTTAGATATGCGTAGCTCGAGTTCTTTAGTGGTTTTTAGATATCTTACGATTCTTTTTGCTGCATTCCAGTCACAATTTCTAGGATTCTGGTTTCTGCTGCTAAGTATGCAGACTGGAGCTGCGATATCTGGTCTGGATACTACGCTTAGGTACAATAGTGAGCCTATCAGTTGTTGGTATTGGACGTTGTTTGGTAGAAGTTTTTCATCAGATATACCGGGGTATCCGCTTTCCATGGGAGTGAAAGTAGGTTTCGCTTCTTGGAGATTGTACCTTTCAACTAATTCTTGGATTTTATTCTTTTGGCTCAGAAGGAGTTCACCTTCTCTGTTCCTGGAGATTTCTATACCAATGAATTGAGTGGGGTCTCCAAGGTTCTTTATTTCGAATTCTTTTTCGAGAGTTTTTACAGTGTTTTGGATGATTATTTCGGAATCGCTTGCAAGGAGCATGTCATCCACATATAGAATCAAGTAGATGGAATGGTTTTCTTCATTCTTGGTGAATAGGCATGGGTCTACAATGCTCTGTTTGAAGTTATTTTTAATTAGAGTGCTTGCAATTTTTGTGTTCCAAGATCTTCCAGCTTGTTTTAGACCGTAAATAGCCTTCTTTAGTTTGCAGACTTTGTTTGTTTGTTTTGTATGGAGTCCTTCTGGGAGTTCCATGTAGAGTTCTTTATCTAGGTCGCCGTGTAGGAACGCTGTCTTGACATCGAGGTGGATCACTTGCATCCCTTTGTAGACTGATGCAGCTAGGAAGGCTCTAATTGTAGAATGCTTCACAATTGGTGCAAAGGTTTCTTCGTAGTCTCGGCCAAATTTCTGATTGAACCCTTTTGCTACGAGTCTGGCTTTGTACCGCTCTATTTCTCCTTTGGAATTGAGTTTTTGTTTATAGGTCCATTTACATCCTATGATCTTTTTGTCCTTAGGTAGAGGGGTTAGTTCCCAGACATTGTTCTTCTCAAGAGAATTTAGTTCTTCGTTCATTGCTTGTAGCCATTTATCTCTTTCTATTTTTGGTAATTGTAGGACTTCCGAGTAGCTGGTGGGTGTCGGAATGTCTTGAGCTTCAGTTTTGTACAGCATGTAGTCATTTCTTATGGGAGGTATTCCCTTTGTTGGTCTCGTGGATCTTCTTTGTGTGACCACTTGTGTTCCTGTGCTTGTACCGGGTTGAATGTAATCCTCGGTTTCTGAGTCCTCAAGGTTTTCGGATTGTGTTCCTGGTTCCTGACTTTCCTCTGCATTACCAATATGATTGGAGGAAGTTAGATCTGTACTTAGTACTTGTGGTGAAGTTGTTTTTGTGGAAGCGTGGTGAAACCCATTTTCTTTTTCTAGAAATTTTACGGATCTGCTGATTGTGATGTTGTCTGTGTCGTGCAGGATTCTGTATCCTTTGCTTCGATCATCGTATCCAAGAAAGATCCCTTCGATAACTTTGCTATCCAACTTGTTTCTTTTTATCTTGGGAATATAGGCGAAGGCTTTACATCCGAATCTTTTTAGATGCTTCAGACTGGGCTTCCTGTTGGTCCATAGTTCAAAAGGAGTCTTGTCTGTAGCTTTCGAGGGTATTCGGTTGTGTAGGTAATTAGCTGTGGTAACCGCTTCCGCCCATAGAGACTGTGGGAGTCCTGAGTCAAACAGCATGCATCTTGTCATCTCCATTAGTGATCGATTTTTCCTTTCTGCTACTCCGTTCTGGGCTGGTGAGTAGGGGACTGTTAGCTGATGTTTGATTCCGCTTTGGTTCAGGAAATCTTCGACTTGTCGGTTTACGTACTCACGACCGTTGTCTGTCCGTATGGTTTGGATATTTTTTCCAAATTCCGTGTGTGCTGAGATGACGTAGTCCTTTATTTTTTCATAGGCTTCGTCTTTTCCTTTCAGGAGGTAGGTCTTCGTGTATCTGCTGTAGTCATCAGTGAAGGTGATGAAGTATCTCTTACCGCTGAGAGAGTTAGTTGGTAATGGACCGCAGATATCACTGTGGACAAGTTGAAGCGTTTCAGTTGCTCTGTACTCTGTCTTCTTTGGAAATGGGGTTTCGGTGAGTTTTCCTTGAATGCACTGAACGCAGTCTGTGCTGTGCGAACAGTTATTTAGACTTAGTCCTCTTGCTAGGTTCTCATTTCGAATCTTCTTAATTGATTCTATATTTCTGTGTCCTAGTCTGTCGTGCCAGAGCATGAGGCAATTTTTGTTCTTGCAGTGGTTTTGTTTTGCAACATTTGCTTTGAATGTGCGAGTTTGGGGGTTGTCATCCAGGTGGAGTCGGTACATTCCATTGTCAAGTATACCGTTCGCGAGGGCTGTGTTGTCTCTTTCGATGGTACACCAATCTCTGTTGAACGTTACTTTACATCCGTTGGAGGTGGCCGCACTCACTGACAGAAGGTTGTCTGTTAGTTCCGGGATGTAGAGAACTTTTGTGAGAAGTAAGGTGTCAGTCTTTCCTTGGGGTGTGATGACTTTTATTTCTCCTTGTCCTATCCCTTTGACCTGCAGCTTATTGCCATTAGCAACCACAACATTTTGTGTTTGTTCTCTGTTAAGTTCAGTGAAGAAGCTTTCGTCGTACGCCATATGAGATGTGGCTCCAGAGTCGACGAACCAGTTGTGTACACTTGCTTCTCGTTGAGTGCAATTGAGAGCTTTTGGGTTAGGTCCTTTTGTTGTTCTCTGATTTGTTGATTGTTCTTGGGTGACACTCGACTGATTTGTGTACTTTGGTACGTTTCCTCTTCTGAAGTTTTCATATTTGTACTCTTTGTTGCTGTTGTTTCGCTTTTGATAGTGCCAACATTCTTCTTTGGAGTGGTTTGGTTTGTGGCAGAAAGAACAGAATTTCTTCTCTTTTTCTCTCCTTTGGCTTGAAGCTCCGTGGAGGCTTTTTAAGGCTTTTGATGCGGTGCTTTCGTCTTTCGAGCTTTCTACTCTGCGTGTGTGTTCATCAAGGAGTTTGTTCTTGGTAAATTCAAGCGTTAGCTCGTCATCAGGCCTTGATTCCAACATCGTGATGAGATTGGAGTAGCTCTTTGGAAGCGAGCAAAGCAGTATAGCCGTGATGTGAGAGTCCTTTAGTGTTTCGCCAATGGTTCGCAGTTTGTCAACAAGTTCCATCATGGTAGTGATATGCTGCTGCATGTCTTTGTCTTCTTCAAGTTTTAAGCTGTATAGCTTCCTTAGCAAATAAATTTTTCCTGAGAGTGTTTTTCTTTCATAGATATTTTTAAGAGTGTCCCAGGTAGCTTTGGCTGTTAGTAGGTTTTTAACGTGCACTATTTGTGAGTCGGCGATGCTTAGATTAATGATAGCTCTAGCTTTTGAGTCTTTCTTTTTCCATTCGATTTTAGGTTCATCTGGAATATTTTCGGTGACAACTTCCCAAAGATCTTCCTTTTGCAAGAGCATTTCAATTTTGAAAGACCATAGTGAGTAGTTATAGCCGTCGAGCTTATTTAGGGTTACATCGTGGCTCGGGAGTGACGCCATTTTTGCTAAGCCTTTTTTCTTTGTCTTAACTCGTTAATTGAATTTCATGCAATATTCAGTCTCATAATTTAATTGTTGTAAGATTTAGGTACTTACAGCTTGTAGGAAGGCATGAGGACGTTGAGGATTATATGATAATAATCTTTATTATCCATTTAGCAAGAAAAGACAAAGTTATGGTAGCGAACAGTTATTGAAGTATAGAGAAGAAAGGTAAACAAAACAGTTGTGATGATGATAGGTCCAGTGTGGCGCTAGCTGTCGTAGCATTCAATTATCCAACAGTTATTATTAAAATGAAAATTTGGTTGTGTGTGTGTCATTAAATCGTAAAATGTTGTTATTAAAATGTAAAAGGTTGTCTTAAAAAAATGTAAATCTTATATTTGAAATATAATTTTTATTTGATTGAGACATAGCCATAAAATGTATGAAAGCGATCAATTTTAAACAAATATACCTCAAAAACTGAAAATATGTTTAAAAGCATCTATCAAAATGTAAAATAATTTAAATATACGCACATTTAAATAGATTATAAAATTTAATTCAAACAAAAATATTTTTTCTCACATATTTGTTTCATATTTTTAATCTGCAAATATTGTGTGTATTTATATGAACTGTAAAAACCTTGTAGCAAAACGTTTCTAGAAATATATTTTATCTTTTCATCAAAAGAATATGAAAATGTAATTTTTATAATAGCTTAAATATTTTTCAATATGTCACACACATTTTTCATTTATAGGTTTTTAACTTTTAGACAATTCATATTTAGACATTTTTCATTTTAATTTAGACATTTTTCATTTTAATTTAGACATTTTCCACTTTAATTTAGACACATTAAACACAAACAACAAATGAAAAATGTCTAAATTGAAATGAAAAATGTCTAAAAAAATTGCGAATGTCTAAATCAAAATTGAAAATGTCTAAATTAAAATGAAAAATGTCTAAATATAAATTAAAATTATAATAATGAATAGATTCAAAAAGGATGAGTTTCTTTATTTGGAAAATTAATTCGAGCTTTCGGGCGCAAGCTGCCCTTCTACAGGAATAATAGTTACAATTTCAATTAATCATGTATTTACAGTTCTATATATTTTATTTAAATGGTTTCTCGCTTTGGTCTTGCATAGCGTGAGTGGATCACATGCCCGCGCGATTTAGTTCAAATCAAAGAAAAGCCCCGACAAAGAGAGGCGCGTTGCCCCTAGAAATACCAGCCGATCAACAATTTATATCCAGTATATGCCATATATTAATCTATACATATATATAAGCTATTTTTTGCACATTTAGGATTATTTATGAAGTTTTATATTTTATTATTTAAGAAAAATTATTGCTATGTAAATTAGACAATTGGTTCATATTATTATATGCAAAATTATTAAGTGGTGTGGTTAAGAGAAATCGGATAATTCTATTTTAGTTTTTGGACCAGCCTATCATATGTCTCTGGAATATCTATGTGTCTATTTATGCTATTATATTTTGTTGAAATTAGTGCTTCCAGTATTAATCTTTTGTATTTACTATTTATGTTTGTATAATGAATATTAGGGTTTGCTAGGTTGAAATCGTGATCTGTGTTTCTGATATGTTGTACTATTAGAGATTTGGGGTCTTTGTTTTTAATATTTCTTCTATGTTCGTCTATTCTGTCTTTTATATGTCTACCTGTTTCACCTACATATACATTATTACATTGGTTGCATGGTATGGAATATACGGCTTTGCTATTGTATAGTTTTGTCGGGGCTTTTCTTTGATTTGAACTAAATCGCGCGGGCATGTGATCCACTCACGCTATGCAAGACCAAAGCGAGAAACCATTTAAATAAAATATATAGAACTGTAAATACATGATTAATTGAAATTGTAACTATTATTCCTGTAGAAGGGCAGCTTGCGCCCGAAAGCTCGAATTAATTTTCCAAATAAAGAAACTCATCCTTTTTGAATCTATTCATTATTATAATTATTGAGAGGATTATTCGTCATAAATTAAAATTGTCTAATTAAAAGTTACAAACCTATACAGTGGTACCTCGACATACGAGCGCCCCAACATACGAGTTTTTCGAGATACGAGCCGACGAGCAAGTGATTTTTTGCTTTTAGTTACGAGCGAAATTCGAGATACGAGTTCGGTTCGGTAGTGTTGAAGATATTAATCTGTGATTTTAAATGTTTCTTTTTGACCAGTACTTTTGTTTTGTTTTTGCTTTTCTTAAAATGTTTCTTTCTTCTTCTTCATTATTATTTGTTCTATATGCAAAGCTTTGTTTTTTGAGACTTGAATAAAGAAATTCAAGTTTATTATATTTTTGTGTGCTTTTAAAGTTAAAACACAACAGGTAGTAACACGCAGTCGCGCCATCACGATCAGTTAGCAGCGTGCTTCCGCTGTGATAAGTTGTGTTTTGTGTTGCGTTTACATTTACAGTTTTATTTCATTTATTTTTATAACCATGGATAGGAAGAAAGTTTGTAAAAAGTCAAGTGCTAAGAAAAAGATGATGAGTATTGAATTAAAACGTGAAATTATAGAAAAACATGAGCAAGGTGTTCGAGTTGTTGACTTCTCGAGGCAGTATGGCCGTAGTACGTCCATGATATGTTCTGTGCTTAAACGGAAGGAGTCGATAAATAGTGTAACGCCGGCTAAGGGCCTTACGATAATTTCCAAGCTGCGAACCTCCCTTCATGAAAATATCGAGAAACTGCTGATGGGTGACAGAAAAGCAGCTCCAAGGAGATACCTTGACGCAGACCATCATTTGTGAGAAGGCAAGAGCGATCTACGGAGATTTGCTGAAGCAAACCCCGCAGACTTCCATCGACGAGGCATCGGAAGAGTCATTTAAAGCCAGCCGGGGATGGTTTGAGAATTTTAAAAAGAGGAGCGGTATTCACTCCGTTGTCGTGCCTCTGACCTTTTTAATGACACTTGCCTAACTCATTCCCGGAACATTCTGAGAGGGAGGAAGAAACAAACCTCCTTGGACATGTTTTTTTCTAAACGGCCTACAGGTGAAAGCGAGAAAAATGTAGCGAAAAAGGCAAAGACCAGTGAGGATATCTAATTTATTTCTTTACATTCTCTTTTTTGTTTTTGTGCAATAAATATTTGATATTTATAAATACGTTTTTATTATTTAAAACCACGTAACAAAAATAACTGGGGTGACATTTTGGAGGTTGGAACGGATTAATGGTAGTTCAATTGTTTTGTATGGGGAAATTTGCTTCGAGATACGAGTAATTCAAGATACGAGCAAGGTTGCGGAACGAATTAAACTCGTATGTCGAGGTACCACTGTATATCTATTTCGAAAAAAACCTATATATAAATGAAGAATATTAAATGCATGTAGAGATATCGATCTATAACAAAATATTTGATAAAATTAAAACCCATTTTAATACAAAATCTATTATAAATTAATTTAAATTTTCAATTAAATTAAATCAACCGAAGAATCCTTTCAATTAATCAAGGAGAAATAATTCTTATATTTATATTTAACTTAAGAATTTTTTAAAGCGTAACCCAAATCAAAATGCATTAAATCTCTAACTAAAGCTTACAAAAAAAAAGTTTTTCAAGTTTTAGTAAATCTTTGGTTAAATTTTAGAAGTTTTTCTTATTCTTCTTAAAGGATCATTTTTGTTCAAAGCCTTGTCATGTTAAGGCTTTACAGGAATTTAATACAATTAGCAAACGTTAGACAAGTGCTGTGACACATTTTTTTTACCACCAATTCCTTTAAATTTTTATTCTCTTTGTTTTATTCAATCCTTCTTTTATATTTTTCAAAATTTTTATTATATATATAAAAATATTCTTTTAAACTCACAGTATTAAAATAATTTATTTATTCAACTTATAAAATTAATTTGTTTTTGTTATATATATATATTATATATATTATATATATATATATATATATATATATATATATATATATATATATATATATATATATATATATATATATATATATATATATATATATATATATTAATTAATTGTTAGCACAGAGTGTGTGTAAGCTCACAGGTAAATAGGCGCTAACCGAAACAGAAAAAAAGTTCCTTTGTTTAATATTAGTTTCCCTTTTATATTTTGTTCTCTCTCTTGTAAATCAATAAATATAATGTTTAATTAATAATTATTGGAATCAGTTTCATTAATAATTCTAAGCAAAGTCAACAGTTTTGAAAATAGAGCAACCCATAAATAAATCTTTAATTAATTCTATTGACGTTATGTGGCGCTGAGTTTGTTCTTGACACACTTTAAATATGTTATAACACCTTCTTGATAAAGGTTGGCGTTCAGCCAACTAAAATATTGGTAAAAATAAATGATATTTTGATCCAATATTTGCCTTTTTAATTAAATAAAATTAATTATTAAATGTGTCGCGTTCAGCGGCGCAGCGCCCAGGCTCTATTTTGCCCAGACGCCCGAAGTCTCTTATTCTGGTCCCGGGGAGGAAAAAATCCGTGGAATCTCAAGGGTAGAGAAGAGCGATTCCCAAGAAGTCAAATCCGCGGAAGTGTCTAAGGCAGGTATCAACCAAGGCGTAGACCTCTCGAGAGCGGGCCGAGAAACCACACGACTCTAACCAGTCAACTACTTTATTTTTGTCACGAATATATATACATATAAATATTTACATATGGCAAATATGTTTCTTATAATGGATTAAATTTACATATATTTAAAAAAATATAAATCTATAAGAAAAATAACATTCTTTTCCCAACATACTCCCACCTTGAGTTTTTCTACAGAAACTCAACCAATAGTTGGGAAACGACCGTTCATTCCAGTTCTTTAGGATTGGGCTATCTTCGTAGGGTCTTTACTGGCTTCTCCTCGGGAGCCTCCCCGGCGTGGTTCCGATTGTATACTCCTCAAGGTACTCCCCAGATCGGCGGGTATCTCTAAATTGTAGAGCCGTTGAACCGGCCTAATCTGGACGCCCTTGCTGGTTCTCAACTTGGCGACCCTCACAGGTCCATCTCGGCCAGGGTAGACCTCCACAACTCTCGCCAAAGGCCAATTGACTCGCTTAGCATTATCTTGTCCAATCAACACCAGATCTCCCACCTTGATAGGTCTTGTCTTCGAGCGTCTTCTAGTCTCTTGCCTTAAGAATCCAAAATACTCCGTCCGGAATCTCTTCCGCAGATCTTCTCTTAACCTTTGTCTAAATCGGTATCTCTTCTGAAGACTAGCCCTTTCAATAGAGTCCAGATCTGGAACTCCTATTTCTTTGAGGTCGTGTAAGAACAAGGCAGGGGTTAATGGACTAAGATCTTCGACATCTTCAGACATGTAAGTCAATGGACGTGAGTTCATCAAAGACTCTGTGTCACAGATAATGGTGTAAAGTTCCTCAAATTCCAAACGAGCTTGACCAAGAATCTTCCTAAGGAGTTGTTTCAGCAAACCAATCAATCTTTCCCACCATCCACCCCACCATGGAGCCGACGGAGGGATAAACTTCCATTTAATATTTTGCTTGGTACTCTCTGATTGGACTGCCGCATTGTCTAGATTCCCTAGAGCTCTGCTCGCACCACGAAAATTGGTACCGTTGTCCGAGTACACTACATAGGGGCGTCCTCTCCTTGCTACAAAACGTCTGAAAGCTTGCAGAAAGTTCTCGGTTGAAAGAGAAGTCACCAGTTCCAAATGGACCGCCCGATATACGGCACAAGTAAATATAACAATCCACACCTTTCGCCTGTTCCTTAAAACAAGTGGTCCAGTAAGGTCTATCCCCACTACCTCAAATATTGAGGCATCCCTTACTCTATTTTCAGGTAATTCCACGGATTCAACAGAACCCGATTTAGCCGTGAACCGTCTACACTTAACACATTGATGTATGACCCTTCTTACAGTCCTCCTGAATTTCAAAATCCAATAATCCTCTCTTAATAAATTCATCAGAGTTTGAAGTCCCACATGCCCCCAAGTTTCATGCTTCCATCTAATGAGTAAATATACCAAGTCATGATCAGAAGGCAACAATAAAGGCATTCGAAAACTTTCCAGATCTTGTCTCCTACTTATTTTAGTTTTGACCCTCAACAATCCCAAAGAATCGCAGCATAACTTGAAATCCTTCAACCTCTTGTCCTCTGGTCCAGTGAAGGATTCCCGTTGGATAACTCTCACCAGCATCAGTTCCGCCCTTTTAATTTCATTCACAGTAAGATCACCTTTCACTCGCTGACCTATTGTTCCTCTCGCATTTGTTAAAAACCGGTTCATCCAGGCAGTTACTCTCAATATCTTGTAGTAGTTTGAAAAGCGATAGTAGTACTGATCTTTTTCCCTTTCAATACATGTTGATGTTAAAACAATCTTTCTCTTTTCCGAGTTCACAATATCTGGGTCAGGGTATATTTCCCTATGGGGCCAATCTCTTCTTGGTCTTCTCAACCAACTCGGGCCCTCCCACCACTTCGATCTCTCCAGAGAATCGGCTAAGCACCCCCGTGATGGTAAATCCGCTGGATTCAAACATCCTGGTACATGATACCAATCCTCTGTCTCACTGAGAGATCGGATCTCCATAACTCGATTCATTACAAAAGTCGCCCAGTTATCTTTTCCCTTGATCCAATGGAGTGCATTCATGGAGTCTGTCCAATAAAATCGCTCCATGTCTTCAAATTTTAGGTCCCTCACAACGTTGTTCACCAAGCGGGCCCCAACCAAGCATGCCAACAGCTCCAAACGAGGAATGGTAGTCCCCTTCAAAGGAGCCACTCTCGACCGAGCCTGTACTAGTTGACACGTTACTTCCTGTTCGCTCTCGATGCGTAAAAAAATACAAGTGGCGTAGGAGGCCCTAGACGCATCACAAAAGACATGAAGAGTAGCTCCAATCCGGTGTTCTTCTCTATAGCAAAGCCATCTCGGTATGGCAATGGATTTCAGAGACTCCAATTTGGCCAGCCACCTCAAAAACTCGCAAGACAAGTTTTCAGGCAGAGGCTCATCCCACGATAATTTTAACAGCCACGTTTCCTGTAGGATAAGTCTCGGAACGAGGGTCACTGGACAAGTGAAGCCCACCGGATCGAAAATACGGCTTGCCAAGGAGAGTACCTTTCTTTTGTTTATTGGCCCCTGTATTTCCAAATTCTCCAAAGAACAAGCCAAAGTGTCCTTTTCTTGATTCCATGTCATGCCCAACAACCTTCCTCTATCAGACCTAGGACCATCACACATTATACTGGTAACATTGCTTGTCCAATCACGCAAGTTGAAATGAGCAGAAGCCAACAATCTCTGTGCTTCGTCCACAAATTTTTCCATATCTGTGACTTTTGAGAAACTAGCCACACAGTTATCGATGTATAAAGACTCCCTCAATAATTCAGCTGTTTCTTGCCAGTGTTCAGGAGCCTTGTTCAAGTGGTGAAACAGCGTGGCAAGCAGGAGATATGGACTCGTCGTGATTCCGAAGACAACTCTCGCATGACGTAAAACCATCACATTTCCCTCTTTGTCATACCAGAGGAATCTTAGATAATCTCTGTCTTCCTCCCTAATCCCAATTTGGAGGAAGGCCTCCTCTATGTCCGAGGAGACTCCTATCTCGCTCTTCCTAAATTTATTCAAAATTTTTGGGATCGTTTCTATCATATTCGGACCTCTTTCCAGACAATCATTCAGTGAAAGCCTTCCCTTCTTCTTCGCCGAAGCATCAAAAACTGGTCTTACTTTGGTGGTTGGACTATTCTCTTTAAAAACTGGTCGATGTGACAAATAGTGCACGCCTTCACGTTTATATATATTGTCTATAACCCTTTCTATTATTTTATTCCTTAGCCACTTTTCGAGAATATCTTCATATTCTGCCAAATTTCCGGTATTCACAAGATGTTTCCTCACGTTTGCTAATCGTTTTTCGGCAACATCTCTATTGTCCGTGAGTAGTTCTCTTTCGCGAATCCAAGGAAGGGCAACCTGGTAACGCCCCTCACAATCCTGTGAAATAGTACGTGCAAAATATTCTTCCGTTTCTTTTTGTATCGAGTCGTCTTGACGAGCATCTGAAATACCAATAGCCTCTAATCTCCATAAATTCTCCAAATCGCTAGTCAACAGTGAAGTTGTGCAAAGTCCACTAACGCTAGTTTCTTCTTCTGTGGCCGGAATCTTGCCCATTAAAGTCCAGCCCAACCTCGTTTGCACCGCCACAAGCCCAGAAGGAAGTCTTCTATGCTCTCCGGTTAGTAATTTTCCAGCAATATCTGCTCCTATAAGAATCTCAAGAGGTCCCCTGTGTAGATCAGTTAATTCTATGTCATGAGCACTAAGATCTTGCATCCATTTACCCTGATGGACCCTGGGCACGCTGTCGCAGATAACATCTTGGCTCAGTGCTTCAAAATTACAGCCATAAGATCCGTCTAAATTGCTCAACCTGATATCATAAACTCCATGTTCGTACAACTCTGTGTTCGATCCACCAAACAAAGAGTGGCGAAGAGACTCTTTTTTGGAACATTCATATCCCATTTCTTCCGCCGTGTCCTGGAGTACATAGGACCTCTGAGATCCCGTATCAATCAAAATTCGTCCCATTCTTTCTTTACACTTTCCTCTGATAGTCACTCTCAGTGTGGGCAACAACACCACAGGCGTCGTCAGATTGGTCAAAGTCTCATCCCTCATCATCCCTCGGGCTGGAGTAGCATTCTGGTTCTTCCTGGGGCACATAATCCTTGAATGTCTCAATTCCCCACAGCTGGTGCAACTTGTCTTAACTTTGCAGAATTTGCTCAAATGACCATATTTCAGGCATCTGAAACAAGCCCCTTTCTTCTTTAATTTTCCCAATTTATCTTCCAATGTCAAATTTTCCGCGAATTCGCACTTTGTACTTTCATGATCTCTTTCACAAAAGGCGCAATTCTTCCTCTTATTCACTGCTTCAGAGGCATTCAAAAAACCAGCAGCCGTGGGCAGGGGATTCCTCTCATTTCTTCGATACTTCACGATAGAGCTTTGTGACTGAGGGTGCTCATTTGATGGTTGGCCGGCTGTTATTTCGTCCCGCGTACCGAACGTGCTTTCTAATGCAATCAATTGTCTCTCCAAAAATTCAATCAAATCTCCAAGAGAAAAAGCTCCTGTGAATTCCCGGTGTAATTCAAGCTTTAAGTCTGATGGCAATAGCTTGAGGAGTAAAGGGCACAATAAGTTACCGTAGCTTTCAACGACAACACCCAATGACTCCAAACTTCTAATCTGCACCAGGATTCTGCCGTACAATTCTCTGAAAGCCCTCACGTCCTTTGTCACTCTAAGTGGTTTCAAGGCCAAGAGGTTGTTCATATGCACGTCGATCAACCTTTCCCCTTTTCCGAAGCGTTTCTTCAACAATTCAACGGCCTTATCGTAATTTTCCTCAGATAGGCAAAATCCTTCCACAGTTTGGGCCGCCGTTCCACCCAAGTAGGCTTTAAGATAGTTAAATTTATCTATCTTGGTCAAGTGTTCATTCCTATTGATTGATGAATCGAAGGCATTCCAAAAATTTAACCACTGGCTAATTTCCCCGTAGAATCTTTCCATTGTCAATTTGGGTAACTTAACCATCCCAGTTAGATTCGGTCGACCGATTTCTCCTGGATATTCCTTCTTCGTGGCAGTTGCAGTTTCCCTCTGCATTCCTTCCGCTACCACCAGACTTCTTTTCTTTAACAAATATTTCCACGCCACGGCCTTTTCCCGGTATTCCTCTACCATCTTTAGATCTTTCTCTAGATCTTTGATGTCAATCAGCTTACCGATTTCTTCGTCTACCCGCCTCAGTTCTTCGTAGACATCCGAAAGCTGCCCCAGCAGTTCCTCGTGGTCACACTCCTTGTGCACGTCATATTCCTCTATTCTTTTCCCGTACTTGGATAAAGACGTGCGGAGTATGGTTCTCTTCTTCTTGAGTCTCTCTAGCGCTTCTTCTCTCTCCATCTTCTGATCCAAAAGGGTTCCAAATATAGGCACGACTTTCTCCTCGCGTCCCGGCTGGGATGCCAAATGTCGCGTTCAGCGGCGCAGCGCCCAGGCTCTATTTTGCCCAGACGCCCGAAGTCTCTTATTCTGGTCCCGGGGAGGAAAAAATCCGTGGAATCTCAAGGGTAGAGAAGAGCGATTCCCAAGAAGTCAAATCCGCGGAAGTGTCTAAGGCAGGTATCAACCAAGGCGTAGACCTCTCGAGAGCGGGCCGAGAAACCACACGACTCTAACCAGTCAACTACTTTATTTTTTGTCACGAATATATATACATATAAATATTTACATATGGCAAATATGTTTCTTATAATGGATTGAATTTACATATATTTAAAAAAATATAAATCTATAAGAAAAATAACATTCTTTTCCCAACAAAATGTTTTTCAAAATATCAATATAAAATTAATTATACACAATTAAAATTATTTTATTACGAAAGCGCTATATCCCGCAAGGGATACTTGCGCTAAACAAGGAGAAAAGTTTATTTACATAAGTTATTTACATTATTCAACGCATGAAAACATTAGAGATCCAGATTTTGTAGAAAGTTTAGAATATATTTACAAAATGTGAATTGAACTTTAAATATGATTTTATTATCGGAAATCAAATCGTTAAGTTCACAAACAACTAGTTCATTCTTCATTCTATAATCTTGAAATGCTGGGCAATCGATCAGTAGATGTCTTGAGGTTTGTTCCTCAATACCACAATACACAGAGTGGTTTATATATAATTAAATTTTAAACTATATATATAAATAATATTGATTTTAAATAATTATTTCTATATACTTTGTATAATAAAATAATTTTAAAATTTTGTTTGGAAATATATTATTCTATGATATTTTTATATTTGAGAGACCTTAATAGGAATTTGTTTGTTTTATATGTAAAAGAAACATTCGGGCTTTAATGCATCTGTGGGATGGTTGCGTGATGTGTTGGTGTGGCTTGTGGCCGCTGATAAAATTATAATTATTTTATTTAAAGCCAGAAATATATAAAGAGAAAAGAAGTAACGGTTGAAGTAACGGCCGTTGGGAGCAGGCCTTGTTGTTTACCGCGCCAGTCGTTAGAAAGTTCCGGATGACACCCGCGAATGCGTAGTGACGTGTTCTCCCAGCACGTGCTTGCTGAGGCATAGTGGGGCCGCCACTCTATTGCCCGTAGTATGTGTATGGAAACTTTGTCCCAGTTCGCGCTCGCTGAAGCAAAGTGTGGTCGCCACACTTCCATTTACTATTTATAGATGGTGTGTTATTGCTTTATGAATATTTATATCTACAGAACTTACTGATATGATAACAATGATTCGATAAGAGAGGGCTTAGCTTATCATTAGGGGAACTCTCTCAGTGGTTTCGCCATATTTTATAGTTACAAATTTTAGAGATAAATGGCGATTGAAATTATAAATATTTTAGCGTAGAAATCAACAACAACAAAAGCCTTTATTGAGGACCTCTCGTCCTAAAAAGAATTCGCCAGTTTACAGAGTAATTGAAGAGAAGAGAACTAAGAATACAGAGAGAAACCTATATGTAGTAGGTATAGTATATTATTTTCTACACTGTGACTATATACAACAGCAACAAGCCTTTTACTGGATTCGTCATTCTAATCCTGACAAAGATTATTTACATATAATTATTTACATCAGTCAGATTATGTATATAGCTTCCCCTTTTCTTCAGCCGTCTTCCTGTAGCGTGGAAATCAAGTCTTTGTATATCTGGAGATGTGAAAGTATTTATTGATGACGTCACCACGACCAGTCAACAATTATTAACAAATCAACTATCTACAGTTAGAGAATCTTGAACAAGCAAGCAAATAAATATTTTAAAGATGATTTTTACAAATACAGAGTAATATATATTTTTATAATCTGTTGATAATTTTTATTGAATAATATTAAATTAAATAATAAATTATTTCTTCGCCACAATATACCGAATCATTTAAAAATAAATAAGTAACTTTAAATCTATATAATATATTTGAAAATGTTATTTCAAGGTCGTATCCATATTTAGGCCTTTTTCGATTATAAATAAACACAAATTGATTGCTAGATAATTCCTTCCATTACTAAGCGATATAAATATTATATTATGAAAAATAGTACAAAAGTGAATTTGTACTTGGATCAGGTGGATAATTTAAGAAAAAAAGGCATTTCCTGATTGTGCAACTAAAAGTTGCTGATGGCTTGCGCCATCTATCGGAATAAATATCAACTAATCGTAAATTTTTAATTATTCCAGAATTGGCCAAATACCGTTTCTTGATTTCAAGATATAATATATTATTAATTTAATGGACGTATTATATTCGTTATATATACAGCCTATCTATACACACATTATGGCATATTTTCAAAAGATATTTTTGATAAACTTGGCAGTAAAATATATTTTACAAATATATATGAATTAAATTTCCCCAAATTTTATCAACATTTTGCCAATAAATATGGCTTCATCGTGATTTATGCAATATATATATATATATATGGTAATTTAACCCAACAACCCCATATTGTATATAACTTATAACAAGATTTTCATGTTGTATAATATAAACACATCTATAAATGATTATACGCATGATTGACATGTGTCATTACATCATCATATGTATTGTACTTTGTACAAACTGAGGATAAATAAATAAAACTCTGTAATAGATTAAGAATTGAGCTAAAGCAAAAGGTCAAAACGTCTAAAATCGAGATAGATGTAGCAGTCCCAAAACAACAAGATCTAAAGATGGAAACTGCCACGGCGCCAGTGTCCAATTTCGCCAGACGATCCACGCTCTCGTCACATCTGCTGAAATGCAATACTTCTTTTCTCGGAAAATATATATAAGGCTCCTGTCTTAGCCAAAAATACAGGCTCTTTACCATCTGCGTGAGCCCTCGTCGGTTGTACCCCAGGTCCACCTCATCCACCATGTAGACCAGTAAGAACTCTTCCATCTCCATCTTTCGCTCCTAGCTCAACTTTTATCTGTTCACGGAACTTTCTTAGTGCAACTGAGTCTTCGTTTTTTTTGTGTATGGGCATTCTCAAGCTTTCCACTCTGCCTCGAACACGACTGCCTGTAGTCTGTGAGAACTGTTAAAGGTATTACAAGGTGCAGAGAGGTACTGGAAAACTCCCCATCCTGACTGTTCCTCTCGGTCAACACAGTATAGCGAGTTGACAGGGACTCACACCACAGTTTAAGTCGACTGGATACCTCATCACATATTTAGTCGACAGGATTCTACAAGAGTCAACAGCACCTCATCACATTTATATATTATACTAGCGGATGTACCCGGCTTCGCCCGGGGTTTTACCCGAGTAAAGGTGTGTCTAACGAAAATTTGTTAAAACAATTCTCTATAAACTTATAAAAAAAAGATATATTTTGATAATTTGAAACTCATAAATTTGAATATCTCGATAAAGTGAACATTTTTCCCGGTCCCTGTGTGTCGTGTCATCCTGAATTTTGTCTTTCCTAATTTTCTACATTACAAAATCATCGTTTTATCTAGTGAACATTTTTTTCCCGGTCCCTTGAAAAATACTCGATAAGTTGAATAAAATCAATATTAATTGGTTCCCTCGGTAATTGGAAGTTAAAGGAATATTATATTCGCCTTGGAATTGTATCAATATTGTTGTCTCAAATAAATTGCCGTGTCATCCTGAGATAATTTTACTTTTGATAAATAATCTTTAAGATAATAAACTTAGTGATAATAAAACTTATAGATAAAAAAAACGTGTTATCATCGTCGCAATCGTGGCGCTGCTTTCGAGTTAAATATACAAATCTGCAAATAACCCTAAGGATATTCAAGATATTCAAGAAATTATTTTTCAAAAACCTTCCCGGGGATATACCTAATAATATCCCAAAATTTCACGGCGATTGGATGTATGGTTTTTGAATCTATAGAGTACACACAGACAGACATTCAATTATATATATATATATATATTGAAATGCCAAGTTTTTACAACGTCATTGGAATATTATATTACTAAATCCCAAATTAAATATTAGATTTATTATACTCGGAACACATTTTAGCATTTTTACAATTTATAAAAGTAATTTGACCAGACACCGCGAGAGGCGCTGCTTGCGAGTGAAAGTAGATAATTTGCAAATAAAATTGAAACGAATATTTATTTAAAATCAAATTCAAACCAGAAACCTTCACAGTAGTATAGCACATAACCTCTTAAAGTTTCACGGCGATTGAATTATCTTACCTTTTAAAACATTCACCATGTGAACAAACTATAAATTATCATGTGAACAAACTACGTGTAGAAATATTAACCAATCAAATTCATTTATCGTCGCGACCAGTGCGGCGCCAAGCGGTAAAAAGCTGGAACTAACGCTTTTTGGTTTTACATAAAAAAAAGCACATTAACCTTTTTAGTTTTTTGAATAGCCTATATGTTAAACAAAATATTCAGCTACCTACATGCAAAATTTCATAATGATTGACTCGGTAGATTTTGCGCAACGCGATAACAGACATCGGTTTTGGATTTCATTTTTATAGATATACTAGCGGACGTTCCCGTGTTCGCCCGAGGTTTTACCCGAGTAAAGGTTTTTCTAACGAACATTTGTTAAAACAATTCTCTATAAACTTATAAAAAAAAGATATATTTTGATAATTTGAAACTCGTATATTTGAATCTCTCGATAAAGTGAACATTTTTTCCCGGTCCCTGTGTGCCGTGTCATCCTGAATTTTGTCTTTCCTAATTTTCTACATTACAAAATCAGCGTTTTATCTAGTGAACATATTTTCCCGGTCCCTTGAAAAATACTCGATAAGTCTAATAAAATCATGGTTGTTTATGGAAGATGGACGTAGTTCCCGGAGGTCACCCGCCCCCCGCGCGCCAGGACCTCTTGATCACTCTGATTGGCCGGCGGCCGGACGGGGGGGGGACGGGGGGGGGGGGCTCTTGATCCCTCTGATTGGTCGGTGTGAACTTGGACTGTCCAACCAACTGGCCGGCGGCCGGACGGGGCAGGGGAGGGCAGGGGGGGGGGGGGGGGGGGAGGGGCAGATATCCGTTGCAAGATGGCGCTGCTTGCGAGTTAAAGCTACAAATCTGCAAATAACTCTAAGGATATTCAAGATATTCAAGAAATTATTTTTCATAAACCTTTCCGGGGATACGCCTAATAAGATCCCAAATTTGCACGGCGATTGGATGTATGGTTTTTGAATCCATAGCGGACACACAGACAGACACACACACACACACAGACATTCAATTTTATATATATAGACTAGCGGGTGTACCCGGCTCCGCCCGGGTTTTACTCGAGGGAAGTTGTTTTCTTGGCCGACTGTTTTACATATGGTGTTATCTTAAAATTGCTTGTTTTGAATATTTTTTTATATTGAAATTATTAGCTAGTATGTAAAAAAATTAACTCTGTTGAAATTTAATTTTGTATTTTATATAAATAAAATTAACTCTGTTGATTTTTTTTTGTATTTAATCGATAACAGCGAAGTTACGCATGTTAATGTTAGGAAAAATATTTTGATGTTAAGCAAAACCTGCTCCATCTCGTTTTACATAAATGTTGAAAATTTGGTCGAAATTGATGCATTGTAACGAAAGTTTTTAGCGAACACCACTTATGAAATTTCCATTTTATTAATATATATATATATAAAAATGAATGTTTGTATGTTTGTTGGTCTGTTGGTATGTCCGGTATACAAATTCGCAGTAGTTCACTAATTCAAACCAAAATTTCCATACATAGGTAAAAAATAACGGGGGTGACCATAGGCTATTTTAAAAAATATATAAATCAATTATTAAAACTATATATTCAAATTATTCAACTTAGCTCACGAGCAGCGCCCTCTATCAATACTAAAAGGTTTAAATACGTTTAAACCAATCGTGATGAAACTTTGGGAAGATGTTTAGTATACTACCGGGATGGTTTCTGGCTAATTACTCTTTAGAAATAACCTTTCGTTGCATTTTTATTTACAATAAAACGTAAATTCACTCGCAATCAGCCCCCCCCTCGCGGCAGACGTATGGCCTTAAATAGCCTCGCATGAGCCTATTTGTAACGTCAAGCTTAGCCTATAGGTTAGGTACACAGCTTCGTACCCCCGCAACCTAGGTTCGAGGCTCAGCGTGGGTGTTTTTTTTTCATTTCTTTTATATTATTGTAGCAAATTATTAAAAATATTATTTTATTTAAAATGTACGTTTTATATATATAAAAATATATATAAAAAAATATATAAAAAATATAAATAAAAAATATATATATAAAAATGAATGTTTGTATGTTTGTTTGTTGGTCTGTTGGTATGTCCGGTATACAAATTCGCAGTAGTTCACTAATTCAAACCAACATTTCCATACATAGGTAAAAAATAACGGGGGTGACGATAGGCTATTTAAAAAAATATATAAATCAATTATTAAAACTATATATTCAAATTATTCAACTTAGCTCACGAGCAGCGCCCTCTATCAATACTAAAAGGTTATAAATACGTTTAAAATCTAAATCTTCTCAATATTTTATTAATAATAGTTCGCTTAATAACACATATAATATAAATATTTATATAATAACTGCTCTAATTTGAAATATTTTGTAGGTTTTATTTATTTATATATTTTCATTTTTAGATATAACTGATCTAATTCGCCGTTTAAAATATCTAATAATAGTTCGCTTAATAACTAACTGATCTAATTCGCCGTTTAAAATAGTTCGCTTAATAACACATATAATATAAATATTTATATAATAACTGCTCTAATTTGAAATATTTGGTAGGTTTTATTTATTTATATATTTTCATTTTTAGATATAACTGATCTAATTCGCCGTTTACAATAACTGCTCTAATTCGAAATATTTGGTATGTTTTATTTGTGTTCACTATATTTCTATTTATTTGAGGTATTATAATTTCCATGTTTCAAAAACCTATTTCAAAAAGGTCGTTAGAAATATGTAAGGCCTGAAATAGCTTTACATGCGAATATTTATGATGCCAAGCGTGGCTTAATGGTTAGGTGTATGGCTTCGTATTTCCACAACCTTGGTTCCAAACTTAGCCTGGGTGCTTTTTTTTTTAAATATTATTGAAGCAAAGTTTTTTTTTTACAGTACCAAAATTTCCATATATAGGTAAACAAATACGAGGAAAACGATAGGCTATTTTAAATTATATATAAATTAAATATTAAAACTATATTCAAATTATTCTACTTAGCTCACGAACAGCGCCCTCTATCAAGGTTATAAATACGTTTAAAATCGATATCTTCTCAAAATTTTATTAATAATAGTGTTCGCTTAATAATTATTGATCTAAATCGAGACATTTATAGACGCTCGCTCGATTTGAAGATTTACACATGTGTATATCGTAACTAATCTAACTGTAAAGTTTGGAGCGGGACGTTTCACAAAAGTGACGTCCACGGTGCCAATTTATAATTGTAACGAATAGTATTTGAATAAAAACATTTAATCGGGTAAAACCCGGGCGTTGCCCGGGTCATTCGTCTAGTAGATATAAAAAATGAGATTTTCCTGCTGTTTTGACTTTGGAATTTTTTTTTTCTAATTATTTTTTGGATACATGAGTATCATTATGATATTGTTCTTTGCAGTCGTGGGAAAAATAAAAGAATTTTGATATTGATTTCTTTATTTGAGCTGGGAAATATACACTGGTGTCCAAAAAATAAGAAACTTTTGTTTTTTAATGATATGTTTTAAAATATACAACGCTAACAGCTAAAAAGTAATTTAATTTAGGTATTTTAAGTCCTAGAATTTATTTATCGCAACCATTCGATTCGGTAAAATTGAAAATAGGCAAATTTTTGCTTGTCTTTATAAGTGTGCTATTTGGCGTGTCGTTCACCCCATCTAAGAATTGTCCAATTATAATTTTATTTAATCCTTAGTTAATTATGAGTTTACGAAAAATTTTGCAGATAATTTAAAATGGAGAGCTGTTGGAGAATGGAGGCAGGGCAATCACAAGTTGAAGTAGCAAAATGGCTAAATGTGAATAAATCTGTGGTCAGCAAAATATGGAAACAGTTCATTGAGACAGGAACCACCAAAAGAAAATAAGGTTCTGGTAGAAAAAGAAAAACAGCTACCTCTGAAGACCGTTATCTGGTCGTAACTGCCAAGCGCCATAGGGAGATGACAGCTATTCAACTCTCTAATGAACTCTCAAGTGCTACTGGAACGAGAATTTCAAGACAAACTGTTTACCGAAGGCTTCACGAAGGTGCTCTTTATGCAAGACGACCAATGGTCTGTATCCCTTTAACCTCTGCTCACAGGAGAGCCCGCTTGAATTGGTGCTTGGAACATCACGCCTGGACTCATGATCAGTGGGCCAATGTTCTCTTCAGTGACGAGTCAAGATTTAGTTTAAACACAGATTCTCGACGAGTTTTCATCTGGAGGGAGCCTGGAACCCGCTATCATCACAGTAACATCAGGGAAATAGACAGTTTTAGAGGGGGCAGTCTCTTAGTCTGGGCTGGCATCAGTTCTAGCAGACGTACACCCCTCCACATTTTTTCTGGGGGCACTTTAACTGCCAAAGGTATAGGGACGAGATCCTTGAGCCCTATCTAAGACCTTATAGAGATCAAATTGGTCACAATTTAATTTTTATGGACGATAATGCTCGTCCGCATAGGGCTAGGCTAGTCAATGAATATCTCCAGAGTGAGAATATTCGAAGGATGGATTGGCCGTCCAGATCTCCGGACCTGAATCCAATAGAGCATGTGTGGGATGCTCTAGGGAGGCGTATTGGAGCTCGTCACCCCTCTCCCAGAACCCTCGTTGAGCTAAGAACTGCTCTATTGGAGGAGTGGGGTTTACTACCCCTGGGCCTCCTCCAAAGCCTGGTAAACAGTATGAGGGCTCGCTGTGAGACCTTGATAGCTGTTAGAGGTGATCATACTCCCTATTGATATCTTATTTCTTTAAGATCTGGAACCTTAGCTTTGGGTATGTTGGTAATAATTTGCATATTTCATAATTTCAAATATATATTTTTATTTTCATATAGCTAGTCAAATTCTCCATAGTTTAAACTATTTGTATACTAAATTTTATATTTGTTAATAAATTAGCTTTTGAGAAATTTCAATATTGGTTAAGTTTCTTATTTTTTGGACACCAGTGTATAAAAGAAAATAATTTGATAAAAGTAATGCCTGGCTTAAGGCTAGTAGAATAAGGAAAACAAAATATTATTTACATAATGTACAAAAGTTTTGAGCCGGCCATCTGTAAACAACAACAATGAGTTTTTATAGGGGAAGCATGACCTCTGGCGGTCGATTTAACAGAATATTTGAATCTATGAAATATAATTTTAAATGAAATAATATCTTAATATAACATATATATGTGTTTTTTTAAATTAAAAAGGCATATATTGGATCAAAAAATAATTTATTATGTATACACCAATACCTCGCTTTGCGTCGTTTCGTTTTGCGTTTTTTTCGAAGTTGCGTCGCTGCTTAATTTTCACTGTGCGTAGTTAGATTTTCGAAGTTGCGTTGTTTTGGATTCGAATCTTTAATTTTTTTTCCCTAAAATATGGCAACACCTTTGTTTTTGATTGAGCCTTCACATATTTTTACTTTGCGTCGTGTTTTTTTGGAACGTAACCCCGGCGCAAAGCGAGGTATGGGTGTATATATATGTGTTTAATTAAAAAGGCATATAATGGATCAATATGTGTGTGTGAAAAATAAAATATATATATAGCTGTTGATATTAAAAACAAAAAGGCATAACCTGACCGTGCTCACATGAGGGTTGAATTTTCTTGATTTATCAAGAAATTGGGTTGGCCAAATATCACGGAACAAGTTAAATAAACGTTTAATTTTGTTGCCATCTAGAAATTCTCATATGAGCACGGTCAGTATATGCTTTTTTTGTTTTTAAGTGCTTAAGTTGAACACAATAACTAAGTAACATGGGTAGTTGGCGTTCTGCGCTCCTGGAACTTGGGTTATAAATCTCTAAAACAATAATAAACAATAAGAGGAGCTTCTTGTGTAGATTTCTTTATTACCGCAAGCTTTCGAACAGAACGTTCTTCATCGGGCGTGGATAGTAAAACGTGCTAACATGCTATTAGAGGAGAAAAACTAATATTAGTTTTTCTCCTCTAATAGCATGTTAGCACGTTTTACTATCCACGCCCGATGAAGAACGTTCTGTTCGAAAGCTTGCGGTAATAAAGAAATCTACACAAGAAGCTCCTCTTATTGTTTATTATTGTTTTAATGATCGTTTTAAAGAGTTTAATTTCTACAATCTTATAAATCTCTGTCTGAGAGAGATTGTTTTTTGACATGATTATTATTGACTAAGAACGGAATATTCTTCAAGAATTTTGGTGGTACAGCCTACTCCACGCTGACGAGCGCCAAAAAGCGCGAAACGCGTTCGTGGATGGCTTTTCTTGATTTATCAAGAAATTGGGTTGGCCAAATATCAGGGAACAGGCTAAATCAATGTTTAGTTGATTTCTGTTCCACCAGATGGCGCTCTGCCTTCTGTAAAGCACATGTGCTCCTGGTCAGGATATGCCTTTTTTATTTTTAATATATATATATCTTTTTATATGCTTAAGTTTAACCCAATAACTAAGTAACATGAGTAGTTGGCGTTCTGCGCTCCAGGAACCTGGGTTATAAATATCTCTCTAAGAGGGATATTTTTTTGACATGATTATTATTGACTAAGAACGGAATATTCTTCAAGAATAATTCATAGAACAAATCAAAATTTATCTCTCTCTAGATGGCTTATAATTTCACCGTAACACTTAACAGAATCATTAATATTTTTCAAAATTTTATTGTAAAAAAAAAAGATAAAATATTTATCTTTTGGGTAGGAACTTTTTTCGAAAGGTAATTAAAAACCTATTAAAACTTTAATTAGAAAAACTTTTTAAAATGTTGTTGTTTGTTAGAATTGGCAATTGAGATCTTCGTTTAAAAACAATAATAAAAAGATAACAACAATTTTAGATTCGGGATTTTATTAAAGTTTGAAAAAGGTTTTCAATTTCCACCTTTTCAACACACGTCAAGGATATATTGATAAAATATAAAGATGTTTCTTATTTTTACGTTTATTATTTTTGAAAATATTATATTTCTGAAAAGTGTAGTGTGTGTGTTTATATTTTTGTAAAAAAAAATCTCCATATAATATTTTTCAATTTTGAAAATAGAGCAATCCATAAATAAATCTATAATTAAAAAGACATATATTGGATCAAAATATCATTTATTTTACCAATATTTCAGTTGGCTGAACGCCAACCTTTATCAAGGTGTTATAACATTTTCAAGTGTGTCAACAACAAACTCAGCGCCACATAACGTCAACAGCATTAAGTTTTGAAAATATTTTGTTATATTCAATGGGGAGAAAATTGTTTATTTTAAAAAATAATCATACACGTATATAATAGTTTCGTATTATTTATATTTCGCAACATCTCTCTCTTTTTTATTACGTTTTAAAAGCGTAATATTTTAACAAAATATATTTTTACTGCAAAATTTAGTGGAAAGCGCTCCTTGAAATGTGTTATAAATTTTGATATATTATCGTTTTTCATGAGAAGGATTCTTTGTTTTCAATGAAGGTTTAGTTTTGATTGAAATTCACGTGAAAAAAAAGTAAAGAATAATAAGATTTAAAAAACATAAATTCATTTTTAAAATCTTAAAAATGAAGTGTGAAAAATATCAAAATCATAAGGTAAATTTGGCTTTTTAAATAGAATATTTAGAGTGTGATTAAAATTTATATAAAAATAAAATTTTATAAAGATATCTTTTATATTTTTGCAAAAATATATTTTTTTAATATTCTGCAAATTGTGTATTTATATTTCTTCGAACTGAGTTTATGTTTGTGAAAACTCATAAAATATATTTAACTGAATTGATAAGTTTAATTTTTTTTATACATTTGAAAAAGGTACAAATATATATATATATCAAATAAAATTCCGTGATATACCTATAATAGAAATTTTGTAGTATCTTTTAAAAAAGACCCTTCTCATTCTTTATCAAAATTTTTGCAAATTTTTAGAAATAAAAAAGAGAAATCGCTAAATTAAAACAAGGTAAATTTTTTATTTTTAAAAATAGCATTTCATATAAGAAAAAATCTGATATATTATAATATATAAAAATAAAGAAGGCATCTCCTTCTTGTAATATTGTAATATATATATATATTTTTTTTTCTAAAAGGTGAAGAGAGATAAAATTAAAATGTTTATAAAATATACAATATTATGATATAATATATTTTAAATTTATTTGATATATAATATGCATTCAACACACTTAAAAAAAACTCAAAATATCAAAATAACTCCGTGTGAAAATTTTGGAACAAAAATTCATCTCAGGTTTTAAATCGCAGACGAAGTTTTATTCAAGTTATCATCATCATAAAAAGGCGCGAACGTTGCAGTTTATCGTCTGCGATATCCCCCCGGGAATACATCTGACACCACCAGCCGTTTTATAGGCTTTTCGTGTCTTACTGAGGCAAAGATATAAACTTTAACCATGACACCTCACTTTTTTAAACTATGTAGGTAAACATTTTTCAAATTTTAAAAATTATTCGCATGACAATTTTTATGTAACTAACTCTCAACTGATTTTTACCAAAATTATAACAGCATATTTTAAAATAGATTTAATATATTTGATACAAGGTATGATCAATAATTTCCAGGAATGAGACTGGATCACGTAAAATATTCAAAATAATGTATTTTGTATTATGTAATGTATTATGTATTCAAAATAATATATTTGATACAAGTTGATGTAGTTATGAATTTATTTTTCTAGAAACATCTGAACATGTATTTTACACAAAATCTGAGCAATATCTCGAAATATTTTGATAAAAAATATTATTTTGTTCTTTACAGATTCAGGTACGCCCTTTTATATAAACAAAATAATAAATAAATTATATATTATTGAATTATTTAATAAAAAAAGGTAATTTTTATTTTTAGAATTAGAGAGAGATTTCGCAATTAATTTCAAAAAATATATTTTCGAATGTATGAATTTACCGAAATTCTTGTATTTACTTTTTAAAGCTTCAATTTAGTTTTATTACACAAATTAAATTATAAATTTATTTAATTCTAACTTGAGAGGGGTGTGTTTGTTAGTTTATGACTTTATACTTAGATTGATCTCTATATGCAACATTTATTTAAATTGTCAAATTAATTGTTAAAAAGGATTATATTACGATGCACTAGCGCGCCATCTGTTATCAAATTACGAAACTATTTTAGACGCTTAATATACTTTTTAAAATAAAACAATTTCTACTGCCCTTACTGCAGTGGAAAAATTAAAGGGAGGGCCTGGCTCATCAGTGATGAACCCTCCCAGCGGTTTCGCCAGTTTAATCTACCATACCGCTGTTATATTGCATTTTTGGAACTTCCTTTTATAGTGATACTGATGCTTGACTCTTCGAATGGGTATTTTAGATGAACTATGGACATAAGCTTTGAGGACAGTAGAAATATATATAATTATAAATATATAATTAAAAAAGGATTATATTGATTCATTTTATTTTCCAAAATATCATCGTATAGAGTAGTACCATTTGTTTCATATATTTATATTAAAAAATTAAAGAGGGGGGGTCGATGGAAGGATGGTCTAAACCGTTGGTTTTCGACAGCTACGACCCAGGTTCGATTCCCGCATTGAACACTTTTTTTCTGATTAAAAAAAATGCTCCAATGGCCCCCGAATCTTGCAAAAGTTCAACCCCACCAGCGAATGCAAATAATCAAACGGGGCTCTGGCACATTTGTAACTGTAAAGTCGAACTACTTTTCACATGTGTAGACATGTCGTGCACTTACGGTAAAAGCAGTCACTAACTACCCACTATGGTTATCATGGCATGTACCACATATGTTAGGGATAATAAAATTTAAAAGAAATATAGCAGTAGTTTGTAATCTTTGGCTGTCGTTGATCATTTTTCTAATGTCTATGGCAAAATCTCTTCCATTGTTGATGAGCAGTTTCTTTTGTTTGTTCTAAGGTTATTCTAACAATAACTTTGATGTCGTCTGTCTATCTTTTTGTTGAACATGGTAATTCTAGGATCTTTCTACGATGTAATACTCTTGTTATAATTTGCATATTGTGGTAATGTTGTCTTTGCTTATTTGCATCTTTGTTTTCTTCTTTCTTATCTCCACTCAACAATCATATTAGGGTATCAAGCTTGTAGAGCTTGTTGATGGTGTCTGCTGGGGATGCTGAGTAGAGCTCATCAATGGATGAGCCAATACAGTCAATAATGTGGTTTGGGGTTGTAGGTTGACACTTAGTACATAGTGGGAAAACCTTGTACCCATTCTGGAAAGTCTTTGTCTGTAGATGACCAGACTTAAGTCTGGAAATCAAAGACTGTTGTTCCCTTGGGAGGACAGAATTGATACTTGTCCCTCCTGCTCTGTACCAGTCATGTGCAGCATTAGATTTCCATTCTTGATGACATTGTGTCTTTGTTAGATATCGTAGCTTGGTTAGATTAGTTAGTTAGGTTCTTGATAGGTCAGACCGCTGATAGACGTGAGCTGTAACTATGTATATATAATTTTATGATGCATAGCGCGCCATCTGTTATCAAAATTCGAAACTATTATAGACGCGTATGATTCTTTAGAAAATTATACAATTTATACTGCCCTTACTGCAATAGAAAAATTGAAGGGAGGGTATTTCTTTTGAAAATTAAACAATTTATACTGCCCTTACTGCAATGGAAAAATTAAAGAGAGGGCCTTTCTTTTGAAAATTAAACAATATTCTACTGCCCTTACTGCAATGGAAAAATTAAAGGAAGGGCCTTTATTTTAAAATTAAACAATTCTACTGCCCTTACTGCAATGGAAAAATTGAAGAAAGGGTTTTTCTTTTGAAAATTAAACAATATTCTACTGCCCTTACTGTAATGTAAAAATTAAAGGGAGGGCCTTTCTTTTGAGAATTAAACAATTTCTACTGCCCTTACTGCAATGGAAAAATTAAAATTAGGGCCTTTCTTTTGAGAATTAAACAATTTCTACTGCCCTTTACTGCAATGGAAAAATTAAAGGGAGGGCGTTTGCAGCAAGGAAAGTAGAAATTGTTTAATTTTCAAAAGAATCATACCCGTCTATAATAGTTTCGAATAAATATAATTTTATCTAGTTTAATTCTTTAATCTCTTGTCTTTCCTTATTGTTTAAAAATACCTTTAAGTAATAAAGGGTCTTTGTAATTATCACAGCGTTCTTTCTTCAACACACGATTCTATAATTTCTTTCCCAACAATTTTCTTAAGTCATCTTCACATCCCTGTTCCCTCTATGAAAAATTAGAAATGACAAACCCAAGAATGACACACACTCTCTCTTGAGGTAATTCAGATTCCTGGAGCCACGTACTAAAGTCACAGCCAACTATCCGGAAATGACACAGCAATGTATTTAAGGTAAGAACAAATTATGAATGATAAACAAAAGATAAGCAATGAGGGAAGCTTACAGATTATTGCAAAATATAAACATAAAAAATGATACTCTGTTAATAAAATAATAAATACTTTGTTACAATATTGTCCTATATAGGTAAGTTGTTTGTTCAGTACTTTTCGTATCTTCCAGTGATATGTTATTCGTAGTATTCAAGATATCTTGTTTTAACTATGTTGATGTACTACTTGTTTATGTTGGTTGATTTACACTCATGGACAAAACTTAAGGAAGTTGTACATTTTAGCAGGTATATCGGGATTCAGACAATACACTCAGGGATAAAATTTAAGGAAGTTGTACCTTTTAGCATGTATATCGGGATTTAGACAATACACTCATGGACAAAACTTAAGGAAGTTGTACCTTTTAGCATGTATATCGGGATTCAGAGAATACACTCATGGACAAAACTTAAGGGAGTTGTACCTTTTAGCATGTATATCGGGATTCAGACAATGCACTCAAGGACAAAACTTAATGAAGTTGTACCTTTTAGCATGTATATCGGGATTCAGACAATACACTCATGGACAAAACTTAAGGAAGTTGTACCTTTTAGCATGTATATCGGGATTCGACAATACACTAATGGACAAAACTTAAGGAAGTTGTACATTCTAGCATGTATATCGGGATTCAGACAATACACTCATGAACAAAACTTAAGGAAGTTGTACCTTCTAGCATGTATATCGGGATTCAGACAATACACTCATGGACAAAACTTAAGGAAGTTGTACCTTTTAGCATGTATATCGGGATTCAGACAATACACTCATGGACAAAACTTAAGGAAGTTGTACCTTCTAGCATGTATATCGGGATTCAGACAATACACTTATGGAAAAAACTTAAGGAAGTTGTACCTTCTAGCATGTATATCGGGATTCAGAAATTACACTCATGGACAAAACTTAAGGAAGTTGTACCTTTCAGCATGTATATCGGGATTCAGACAATACACTCATGGACAAAACTTAAGGAAGTTGTACCTTTTGGCATGTATATCGGGATTCAGACAATACACTCATGGACAAAACTTAAGGAAGTTGTACCTTTTAGCATGTATATCGGGATTCAGACAATACACTTATGGACAAAACTTAAGGAAGTTGTACCTTCTAGCATGTATATCGGGATTCAGGCAATACACTTATGGAAAAAACTTAAGGAAGTTGTACCTTCTAGCATGTATATCGGGATTCAGACAATACACTCATGGACAAAACTTAAGGAAGTTGTACCTTTTACCATGTATATCGGGATTCAGACAATACACTCATGGACAAAACTTAAGGAAGTTGTACCTTTTAGCATGTATATCGGGTTTCAGACAATACACTCATGAACAAAACTTAAGGAAGTTGTACCTTTTAGCATGTATATCGGGATTCAGACAATACACTCATGAACAAAACTTAAGGAAGTTGTACCTTTTAGCATGCATATCGGGATTCAGACAATACACTCATAGAGACAAAACTTAAGGAAGTTGTACCTTTTACCATGTATATCGGGATTCAGACAATACACTCATGGACAAAACTTAAGGAAGTTGTACCTTTTAGCATGTATATCGGGTTTCAGACAATACACTCATGAACAAAACTTAAGGAAGTTGTACCTTTTAGCATGTATATCGGGATTCAGACAATACACTCATGGACAAAACTTAAGGAAGTTGTACCTTTTAGCATGTATATCGGGATTCAGACAATACACTCATGGACAAAACTTAAGGAAGTTGTACCTTTTAGCATGTATATCGGGATTCAGACAATACACTCATGGACAAAACTTAAGGAAGTTGTACCTTCTAGCATGTATATCGGGATTCAGACAATACACTCATGGACAAAACTTAAGGAAGTTGTACCTTTTAGCATGTATATCGGGATTCAGACAATACACTCATGGACAAAACTTAAGGAAGTTGTACCTTCTAGCATGTATATCGGGATTCAGACAATACACTTATGGAAAAAACTTAAGGAAGTTGTACCTTCTAGCATGTATATCGGGATTCAGAAATTACACTCATGGACAAAACTTAAGGAAGTTGTACCTTTCAGCATGTATATCGGGATTCAGACAATACACTCATGGACAAAACTTAAGGAAGTTGTACCTTTTGGCATGTATATCGGGATTCAGACAATACACTCATGGACAAAACTTAAGGAAGTTGTACCTTTTAGCATGTATATCGGGATTCAGACAATACACTTATGGACAAAACTTAAGGAAGTTGTACCTTCTAGCATGTATATCGGGATTCAGGCAATACACTTATGGAAAAAACTTAAGGAAGTTGTACCTTCTAGCATGTATATCGGGATTCAGACAATACACTCATGGACAAAACTTAAGGAAGTTGTACCTTTTAGCATGTATATCGGGATTCAGACAATACACTCATGGACAAAACTTAAGGAAGTTGTACCTTTTAGCATGTATATCGGAATTCAGACAATACACTCATGGACAAAACTTAAGGAAGTTGTACCTTTTATCATGTATATCGGAATTCAGACAATACACTCATGGACAAAACTTAAGGAAGTTGTACCTTTTAGCATGTATATCGGGATTAAGACAATACACTCATGGACAAAACTTAAGGAAGTTGTACCTTTTAGCATGTATATCGGGATTCAGACAATACACTCATGGACAAAACTTAAGGAAGTTGTACCTTTTAGCATGTATATCGGGATTCAGACAATACACTCATGAACAAAACTTAAGGAAGTTGTACCTTTTAGCATGTATATCGGGATTCAGACAATACACTCATGGACAAAACTTAAGGAAGTTGTACCTTTTATCATGTATATCGGAATTCAGACAATACACTCATGGACAAAACTTAAGGAAGTTGTACCTTTTATCATGTATATCGGAATTCAGACAATACACTCATGGACAAAACTTAAGGAAGTTGTACCTTTTAGCATGTATATCGGGATTCAGACAATACACTCATGGACAAAACTTAAGGAAGTTGTACCTTTTAGCATATATATCGGGATTCAGACAATACACTCATGGACAAAACTTAAGGAAGTTGTACCTTTTATCATGTATATCGGGATTCAGACAATACACTCATGAACAAAACTTAAGGAAGTTGTACCTTTTAGCATGTATATCAGGATTCAGACAATAACTCTGAAAGATATTACAGTGACCTTTATTGAAGACATACGAGATAACCAAGTGTGAACTCCTATGTCTCCTTCAAAAATATAGATGACAACAAAAACTTTAAATTTTATTAAGTTTTGTTTACGAATGCATTCATAAATTCAATAGCCGTCTATCAATAAATTTCATAATAATTATTTATGTCAATTAATGTTTTTTAACACATTTTACCAAAACTGTAAAGATCGTCTATAGAAATAATATTCTATATACAGTTACGAGCGTCATGCGTGGCCTCTGTCACGGTTTGCTTTTTTTTTTGGAATGGCGCCCTCCTATTGGTCGGCTACGATCACGCCACCTTTGCCCCCCCCCCCATTTCTGTAACTATTGTGTTGGAGCGGGTCGCTCCTTAAATAAATGCATATATTAGTTAATAACCAAATGAAATCCTCTCTTTCTTTTTCCCAGTAAGAGACGCCTACGGAAGCCAACAGTACATAGACAGATAAAGCACATAGGTTATCGTTATTAACTAATATATGCATTTATTTAAGGCGCCAATTTATAATTGTAACAAATAGTATTCGAATCAAAACATTCAATCGGGTAAAACACGGGCGTTGCCCGGGTCATTCGGCTAGTATGGTAATACGTGCCAAAAGAAACACATTACCAAAAATAATTATTACAAATTTCATTGAAATAATACTGCTTATTTTCAAGTTGAATTATTTTTCAGTATAGATATATACACACGAATTTGTCTATTGTAAGTATGACAAGGTATTGCATAACTTCAAAATAAAATGGAAATTATAATTGCGCAAGAAGAATTATAAAAAAAATGTTTTATAAGGTTATCTAAAAATTTCATGTTTTTCTTATTACTTGGTGAATAATATTATTACGGCGAATACATAATAATACAATTACTTTTTATATAATACAAAGACATTATACATAACGGCGAATACATAATAATACAATATACATAATACAAAGATATTATACAGCGAATAAAATTGGTATTCAATTTTTTGCAGGTTTTTACGAAAACCTCTAGGACCCAACTTTGTATCAAACACACACAGATATATTTTTATCTAAACAATTTTCCGGTATCACACACTGAAAGAGAGAATATTAAAATTATTAACAAACAGGAAAAATATATATGCAGCAAGACGAAATAGATATATGTTATGAATTATTTGTTTGTTAAATATAAATGAATGAAATAAAGCATCAAGGGCTGCGTATCTTTATTAGAACGACGATATTACGAGCTTTCGGGCACATACGCCCTTCTACAGGAATTAATAAACTAATAATCTTATATTAGTTTATTAATTCCTGTAGAATTCCTGTAGTAATCTAATATTAGTTTATTAATTCCTGTAGAAGGGCGTATGTGCCCGAAAGCTCGTAATATCGTCGTTCTAATAAAGATACGCAGCCCTTGATGCTCTATTTCATTCATTTATAAATTGTACGGGGTTTTCAATCGTTATTAAGAATCTGTTTGTTGTTAATAGATAAAGGGTTGATAAGACAAAGGATCGACAAGATAAAGGGTTGAAAGTGCAGTCGTGATAAAAAAGATAATTATTCACCATCAAGTAGCTTATATTTTCAATAACTTGAGGAAATATTACACATTAGTTATTTTCACATTATATAGAATTTATAAAGTTAATCCTATATTAGTGATTTAAAAGGATAGATGTGTTAACTACGCATATTTACAACAAAACTGAAAGTCATTCTAAAAACGATGATAACCAAAAGTAATATTATCAATGAATAAAAATAAAATATATATTTTTTAAAACATAGAAATATTTGAGTTTTCAGATTATATAATGTATATAGAAAGAGAAAAAGAAATGAAATAATATATATTCATCCACAGTTAAATATATAGTTTTCCCTTTTTCTGTAATTTATAAAACAGGAAGGATTAATTTATTTGAAGTCTCGCTCCATTTTTTCTATTTATTTATAGAGAGAGCAATGGTTTGAAAAATATTTCCCATCTGGCAACACATTTCTCTTTCCGCCATTAATTATTTTTTCTTCTTTTTTTTATCGTTTGGCAACTTTTTTTTTTTAAATAAGTGGGAAGTAATATATATTGTGTGTGAGGTAGTTTTAAAGTGTGAAGTGTAGAGAGAATTTTTTTATTATGTTAAATTGTATATTTGCATATATTCATTTGAAATTTTGAGTGTTAGTATAGATGTACTACATATATATATAGACAGAGCGCCATCTAGAGGTGCTCATGTAAGCACGGTCAAGATATGCCTTTTTTATTTTTAATATCATCACCTGACCTTTTTTATATTTTTATATCTTTTTTTTTCACACACATATATATTTCATAATTATGCACCTTATCCCAGTACAATATCACATTTGTACTATTTTTTCACATTGTGTCGCGGTCTCAGGCAATTCTGGCCTTAACTACCCGTTTCAAGATTTTTCAGGATGCCTTGAATGACCAATATTTTTGGTCGTTGAGGTACAGCTTGCACCACGCTGATGAGAGCCAACAGCCCGAAACGCGTCCGTGGTTAGCTTTTCTTTATTAATCAAAAATAAGTATTTGGCCAATTCTGGAATAATTAAAAATCAACGAGAATATTTGATATTTATTCCGATAGATGGCGCAAGCCATCAGCAACTTTCAGTTGCACGATAAGGAGATGCCCTTTTTTCATATACAGTGTATGTGTGTGTGTGAATTTCTAAGCATTCGTGATAGTGGAAAGTGATATGGATGCATACAGAATATAGAATCCAGGAGCAAAAACACATAAGGAATAGATCGGAGAGGATAGAGATGGTCTGAAGACCACCCTGGGAACAAATGACGTGGAGATGGCGTCCGAACGAACTGTCCCTTGATCATCAAATCCAGGTGCTTTCAAACTATTATTCTGAGAAGTTTGAGTCAAAAGGCGATCCATCAATTAAGTTTATATAAAAGGGCGTATCTGTATCTGTGAATAAAAAAAAACACATTTTTTTCTAAAAATATTTCGAGGAATTGCTCCTGTGTTTTTTAATTTACAGATTCAGCTATGCCCTTTTATATAGACTTATTCTCAAGTAGGGTAAAATAGTGACCGCAGGGAGGGAGGAACAGAGAAATGACCCCTGAAACGTCTATTTATAGAAAACAGAACATGAAGTCGATTAGGGATGTAATCTTACTGGTCAACTTTCCTCTTCTTATATTTCTTCACATCTTTATTTACATATATCTCTATTTGAGGTTCATAGTTAAAGTAAAGGAATAATTGCGCTGCAAATATTAAAAAATAAAGATACAACCTATCGCAATGAGTTTCTTTTATTATATCAGGAATATATATCAGTACTAGACGAATGACCCGGCTTCGCCCGGGAATTCCCCCGAGTGCAATTTCCTTCATACTGAAAGAACATTACTAATAAATAGTATTAGAGCCATAGAATAGCAACACCGAAGTAATACATCATCACAGGCAAAAAGTATGTGTGATGTCAAAAAATGCAATACGAAAGCCATTGTTTACATACAGTAACGCTAATTCTGTAAAGTTTTTTTTTTAAATTGCATTGTGTGCACTTACCGTAACTTAGTAATATAAATTTATCTCTCAATACTTTTTTAAAAAAAGTGACACTCGTATAAAAAGATATTTAAAAAAAAAACAATGGTTGCCTGTAAAGTCGGTTTTACGGGCGAAGATTTTACGTGACAACGGTAGAATATTTATTGATATGAATATAATTAAATTGCACAATAGGAACAAGGAATTGAATGAAAATAAGAATTGCACAAATTTTAACTATAGAAATATATTTTGTTTACTAAAACATTGTACATGTAAACTTAAACTTAACTAATTCCTATTTGAGTGATTTTGTTGAGGATAGGACGATGATAGGAGAAATATGAAATGAAAGGAAGTGTTTCTGCTGTAATGTGTCTTGCGAAAGTCAAGTCGATAGTTGTTCCTTTTAACGTAGTTGACTTAGAAACGTTTGATACGCAATCAAGATTATACGTATTTTTCATGAAATTAAGAAACGAGTTGTCAGGCTTTACGTTTTTGTTAAAATCACCACACAGAAGAATCGGTATACTATAATCAATTTGCACGAACGGTGGCACGTACTGGCTGTTGTGAATGTACGGACCGAGTCCTTGCCATAGTAACATTCCAATATCCTGCATACTAGCTCCTGGATGAATATATACAGCACCGAGTATAAACTTGAAGCTAGTATTAGCGGCGAAGCAAGTAACTTCAGTCATGCACATGTCACCCTTGGTTTTAATGACACGAGTTACGTCTGTAATCGCAACTTGGAACACTTCCGCCGTAGATGTCGATGATAATTTACGATAGATCGCCACTCCACCAGCCGCGTTGGTATCTGAGTTAGGTCGATTATTTTCCCTGGATACGCACTCATAACCCTTGATTGGAGTTGGTTCACAAGTGTCGCGCATCCACGTTTCAGTCAATACTAAATAGTCTGATCGTGGTATCACTGTATCTGTTTCAATGTCCGCGGCATGGGCACTTAAACTTTGACAGTTGATGTTCGTTACAATAAGTTGTCCAGCGTCGGTTGCGTCGTCACAGAATTTTACGGCTTGTTTGGTAATTGTGTCTAGAGTGTGTCCACGAAGTCGTAAGTATTCATTGCGAATATCTCGAGTAGTCTGTGAGTCGTTTCCATCTCGGCCATGTTTGAAAACCAATGGAAAACCAATGCGTAGCTGCCGATTTTCCTTAACGTACCAATCCGAGATTACCTTCAGTTGTAGTGCAGTGATGGTTTTAAGGTCATTCTTGAACCACAATCTGTCACAAACCGAGCAAGCATGGCCAAAATCGTTGTCCAGGAAAGTAGATTGAAATCTCCGTATTGACGATGACCATTTGGTATACCAGGTGGATTGTTCCAGTTGTATTGCTGTTTGGCTTGAAGAAGTAGTCGGTTGTACATCAGTCCGAGAAGATGCTGCTCTACGTTGTCGGAATGCACGTTGCCGTTGAGCGTTAGTTAGGGGAACGCTCGTTCTCTCCGCCACGACAGGAACGCTTGTTCTCTCCACCACAGAACAAGACGTTGAAGCAGGTGACTCTGACGTACCGCTGGTGAGGGCTATGTTAGCAGATTTACGTAGCTTGAACCTGCGTTGCCTCTCCGCAGCCGCTTTTGCAAAGGCTCTTACTTGTTCAGGAGTTCTGGTCAATGCTTTTCGTAGTCTGTACTCACGTTGTCGCTGAGCATTCGTTCTGGCGGTAGAGGTGGTGTGTGGAACAACGAAAGGTACTGCAGACGTTGACAGCACGATATCCTCCGTCTCCATTGAAGTACTGGAAGTTGAAGGCACCGTTTCCATTGTTTTGAGAGTGGTGATTCCTGTTGAACATTTTAAATTGAATGGATGAATTTTTAATTTTAAAGAATCAATTTGAAAATCAAAACACTTATTCAGATCGAAGGTTCAAATTTTTGCTAAATAAATTTGAAATTAAATAAAATTTGTAATTGTAAATGATGAAGTTGAAAATTAAAACATTTACTTATATTAGATGTTAAAATTCTTGCTCAACACAGTTTAAATAAAGTTTTCTTATATCTGCCACTTTTTCTTAATATTTGTAATTTTAAATAATCAATTCGAAAATCAAAACATTTATTCAGATCGAAGGTTCAAATTTTTGCTAAATAAATTTGAAACTATTTAAAATTTGTAAAATAATAATTAATTAATTAATTAATTTTAAACTAATAATTTACTTAACACTATCAACATTTATCAATAGTATGACATAACCTATAAACTCAGTTTCTCAACTTTTGTGTCAATCTAACAATGAATCAATCAATCATAGTTTACGATAATGAAATATCAGTGTACAATTATTTACCTTTATTGTTGTAGTTGTTGTAAATGACGAATCTAAGCACTCCACATTTTCACTACAGACACAGCTGACGATACTTTAACCACACGTGTGAACTTGTATTATGACGCTTTCTTGTTTTTCCAACGCCAAGAACGTTCGAGAAAGACAAAGACAGAGACAAGCATGCGCCGATTCAATGCGCCTAATTCTCTAGCGCTGCGCGCGCAGCTGCGCGCGCAGCACTCTCGTTCGGTGACTCATCGTAACGTTACCGGGCGTTACACTTTTTCATAAGTGACTCCCAGCCGCAACCTAATTTAAGACGTTGTCACGTCAAAAAAGTACGCAAGCAACTTGAAAAGAAATGCAGAACGCTCATTGGTCGCTTAATTGGCCTCGTGTTGTTACTTCGCCTCGTATTTACTCCGCGTAAAAAAAAAAGTTCTTCAAATGAAAAAAGAAATAGCCAAAAATACTAATCAAAATGTAGCCGAAATCTTTCCTCAGGTTTATAAAAAGCGACATGCAAAATTTGGTACCAATTGGTTCAGTAGTTTTTGAGTTTATCGCGAAACAGACAGACATTGACTTTTATATATATACAGATATATATCAGGAAGAAAAATATAAATCTACATATATTATTACTATTTTACTATGTTTAACAATTGGAATGGAAATTAATCTTAATTACAATATTTTAAAAAAGTTAAGTTTCAGACTATGATTTGGATAAACGAGAGATATGATTTTTGTGGTATGGAATATGGCCAAATTGTTCAGGGATATCTAAAGAATCTAAAGAATAAAAGAAACTCATTGCGATAGGTTGTATCTTTATTTTTTAATATATATCTCTATAAGATATATTTCTACATACATAGGACTTATATATTTAACACATACAGTTGTGGAAGGAAGATATTCATGAATAAAAGGTACTTTTCTTTTAAAAATACATTTTGAAAATAATTTATGGATCATCGCCCCAGTACAAAATGTCAAGATGGTGTTAATGAATTATCCATAACACCAGTTTCAACAAATTCAGACAAAAAGCTAACGTCGCCAGTACTTATATATTTCTTAAAGCCTCCAGAAAACATTGATAAAATAAACTTTCCGTCATTTATTAGTTTACCAATTTGAGCATCAATACCTGTCTACATCCACCTTCTGTAGTGTTGACATTTTGTTATTTGAAACATATACAGTCTTCTTCTTCTTTCTTATCTCCACTCATTCATATTAGGGTATCAAGCTTGTAAAGCTTGACAACCATCATGACTGGGTGAAGTAGAATGCGTCTACCTTTGTCATTAAGACTGGGAGCACTACTCAGTGGAAGGCTGACTTAGCTCCAAAAGAAATGGCCATCTCTGACATGAGGAACAGATGCCATGTGCAGCCGCTCCTAACATGGAGTACAAACGCTGCTCATTCTGTATCCCTGGATTAGGAGCCCTTATAGGATACTATCAGCCAGACCAGCTGAACCCAGGTTTTTTAGTGAGCTTGTTACTGCTCCCCCTCCTCCTTTTTCATCCGGGCTTGGGACCGGCAAAAGCAGAGTTAACATATACAGTAGGTTCAACTTACATAGACTGTACCAAATATATCTTAAAGCCTTCAGCAATTTCTCATAATTGTAATATGTAAATCATGATTCTGGTTGTGGCTTTCTCTGCTTAAGATTTGCATAACTAAAATATTGTAACAAAGTATTCATTATTTTATTAGCAAAGTATCATTGTTTATGTTTATATTTTGCTATACTCTGTACACTTCCCTCTTTTGCTTATCTTTTGTTTATCATTCATAGTTTGTTCTTGCCTGAAATAAATTGTTGTCTCATCCCGAAGTTGGTCTTCCCTAATTTTCCAATTGGCAATATAAATTACTGAAGCCTCATCTCGCTAAAGAAATATTTGGGGACATCTTAGAAATTGGATGAGATTCGATGTCTAAATGTAAATATAAAAAAGGAAAAAAAAAATGCCGTAAATACATTTGAAATTTAAGCCAATAAAAATGCCGGAAATAAATTGTAAATCAACATTTTAAAGTTGAAAAATTGTATTAAGATATGCAAATAAAATGATTGAATAATAATAAAATGATTTTTTATCTGAAAATATTAAATATTTTTTGAAATATAGTAAAATTTTGTCAGTTCAATTTACACTCATAAATAAAACATAAGGAAGTAGAAAATATTTGATATCGCCGGTCGTCTTTTTTTTTTAAGTAGACAGAAGCAATTTTGTTCACACTTGGTTATCTCGTGTGTCTTCAATAAAGGTCATTGTAATATCTTTCAGTGTTATTGCCTGATTCCCGATATACATGCGAAAAAGTACAGCTTCCTTAAGTTTTGTCCATGAGTGTATTGTCTGAATCCCGATATACATGCTAAAAGGTACAACTTCCTTAAGTTTTATCCATGAGTGTATTGTCTGAATCCCGATATACATGCTAAAAGGTACAACTTCCTTAAGTAATGTCCATGAGTGTATTGTAGATTTAAATTAAATGTATCAATTTGTGATAAAAATTCTGTCATTTATAAACTAATGGGGTGGTTTGATGGGGTATTTCTTTCGGTCGTGATAAAGTTGCATATGTTGGAAGTGTAGGTATGCAACTAAGTGTTATGTATGTTCGCCAGGTCGATGGGAACAATTAGTGGTATCGCTGCAGGGTGATTGGCTTCCTCTCTTACTCTCTCTTAGCTGATACGTGCCAGAAATACAGTGTAGGCAGTTTGTCTTATCTTTACTTTCTAGATGTACCTATTATTGTTTCAGGTTGCGATGTTTCTTTTTCTTTGTTGTCAGGGAGGGTGTATAGGTATCGAATTAATTAATTTAATATATAACATATTAAAATGAAAGAATTTAAAGCACGAATGTTTCTTTTATACATAATACAAACTTCTACTGCCCTTACTGCGATGAGAAATATATGTATTGGGAGGGCTTGGCTCATCAGTGGTGAACCCTCCCAGCGGTTTCGTCAATTTAATCCACCAGACCGCTTTTCAGAGCTCTAATACTGTATTGGACGATTCTGCCTATATACGCAGCACTGAAGGATGGAATCTCAGAAATGGTTTTCAAGAAAACTATGGACATAAGCTTATAGGACAGTAGAATTACATTCAAATATTAAATTCTTTCATTTTATATGTATAGATGGCGCGTTATTGCTTTGTGTTAATATAACATATTACAAGATGAATAGCAGGTTATCATTTATAAGAAAAATTAAAAATATTTTGACGAGAGCTTTCGAACAATAACCTCCTTCAACACCCAGTTATACTTACTTCTTCTTCAAAATCCACAACAAATCTGCATGTAAATTTATATCCTCAACAAAAAATTTACAATTAATATACGACAAAAATTCGTAAAATATTTCTTCTCATGTAAATTACTCAATATATAAATATTAAAAAGAATCATACGCGTCTATAATAGTTTTGAATTTTCATAACAGATGGCGCGCTAATGTATCATAATATAATTTTATTTTTGAAAATAGGGCAATCCATAAATAAATATTTAATTAAAAAGGCATATATTGGTTCAAAATATATTTATATTACCAATAATTCAGTTGGCTGAACACTAACCTTTTTCAAGGTAAAATAAATGATATTTTTGATCCAATATATGCCTTTTTATTTAAATATATATATATTATATAATCTAAAATACAAATATTTTATTATTTTTAAAACCTATATTTCATTTTCATTCATTGACTGTTATATATTTTTAACCATAGATTCAAAATATACCACTTTAATAAATATTGTTGTAAATATGTATAGGTAAACCTACCTTTTTTTAAAATCACGATTATAGAATTCATTTTATAAATTCTATATTGCTGTGATAAATAATTTTATGTGTAATTTTACTTCAAGTAATTCAAAATAAAATCTACTTGAAAGGTTTGTTGTTGAAAAGAGGTGCAGTCGTGAAAAAATAACGATAATGGAATTACAATGGAACATTACAATGGAAGAGTTGAACTTTTGAAAGAATCGGGAGCCATTGGAGTAGTTCATTTTAATCAGAAAAAAAGGTGCCCAATGTGGAATTGAAACCCCGGGTTGTGACTATCAAAAACCAGCGGTTTATTCCTCTCGGCTGCCCTATTTGTTTGTAAAGTCGCCTTATATATATGATATATTAAAATATTATAATACACCCATACCTCGCTTTGCGTCGGGGTTACGTTCCAAAAAAAAAAAAACACGACGCAAATTGAAACGACGCAAAGTGAAAATATGTGAAGGCGCAATCAAAAACAAAGGTGTTGCCATATTTTAGGGAAAAAAAATTAAAGACTCGAATCCAAAACAACGCAACTTCGAAAATCTAACGACGCAAAACGAAACGACGCAAAGCGAGGTATTGGTGTATTTAAAAAATATATTTCATGGATTCAAATACTCTGTTTAAATCGACCGCCAGAGGTCATGCTTCCCCTATAAAAATTCATTGTTGTTTTTTCCCGATGGCTGGCTCAAAACTTTTGTACATTATGTAAATAATCTTTTGTTTTTCCTTGTTCTATTTTTCCTTGTTCTACTCGCCTTAAGCCAGGCAGTACTTTTACCAAATTATGTTCTTTTATATATTCCTTTAGTTCAATTAAAGCAATTACGGATCAAAACCATTTTTATTATTATACTTTCAAGATTTTCAACCATGACTGCATTACCCTAGCATAATCATCAAGATTATCAAAATCAACACAATCTTTTTTTAAATTTATAATATATATATTTAAATGTATTTTATAGAGAAATCAACGTATAAACGCAACGTAATCCAGCGTATAAATTAATACAAACCAATAACATGCCATCTATATATAACGAATGAAGACATTAAGACGCGAATGTTTCTTTTCATAAATAAATCAAACTTCTACTGTCCTTACTGCGTTGAAAAAACATTTTGGGAAGGCTTGGCTCATCAGTGGTGAACCCTCCCAGCGGTTTCGCCAATTTAATCTACCAGACCGCTTCTATAGAGTTCTAATACTGTATTGGATCATTCTGCTTATATATGCTACACTGAAGGGTGGAATCTCAGAAATGGTATTTAAGTAAACTATGGACATAAGCTTTTAGTACAGTAGAATTTTTTCATCGCAGTAAGGACAGTAGAAGTTTGATTTATTTGTGAAAAAGTAACATTCGCGTCTTAATGTCTTCATTCCTTATATAATCCAGCGCACTAAACCAACAGAAGAAAAAATAGAGAAGAGTACTGGAAAAATAGGATTAACATATAATCCTTAAATGAGAAAGAAAAGAATCCTATATAAAAGGTCTATAGGGAAATCTGTTTGAAGGGGTCGAGATTAAACGTGCTAAATCCAAGAATTAAATCCCAATTGGAAAATTCTGGAAGTTTCCTTTGAAAATTTGTCTCACTTGCCCTCCAGGAAAATCTACATCAATTAAAACTTTCAAGTCAAACATCTTCGAATTTTCCTGGAAAGGGTTAATTTTATCTTTTCTATTTACGCGACGTGAAAGTCAATTTAATGGGAAAACTTCTAAAGAAAGTAAAAATTTGGCGGATTGTTATGGTTATCGGACGACATGATATGGAAGGATGGAATTTACTGTTGGTCCATAGCTCCGACCTCGAATTATGCAAATTAACCCGGGTATAGACTAATTTGCATATTCAGTTCATTATGCATATTTTCCCTTAATATTTGATCTATCTGTATGATACTCTGATGTACTATTTAGATAGTTAGGTCTGGAAGTGGTTACTGCCATAGTTCCGAACTCGAATTATGCAAATTGACCCGTTTATAGACAAATTTGCATATTCAGTTTATTTCGCCTTCTTTTTTCTCAGATTGTTATTATCTGCATTGAAACTTTGATGCACTATATAGAGAGTTAGGTCTGAAAGGTGTTATGTTGTAGTTCCGACTTCGAATTATGCGAATAGATCCAGTTATAGACTTATTTGCATATTCAGTTTATTTCGCTTACTTTTCCCTCAAAATTTGATCCATCTGTATGAAACTTTGATGTATCTTGAGTTTGGTCTGGATAGAGTCACTGTCATAATTCGGACCTCTAATTATGCAAATGGCCCTAGTTATAGACTTATTTGCATATTCAGTTTATTTCGCCTACATTTTCCCTAAAATGTTATCCATCTGTAGGAAACTTTGATGTATCTTGAGTTTGGTCTGGATAGAGTTACTGTCATAATTCGGTCCTCTAATTATGCAAATGGCCCTAGTTATATAGAACTATTTGCATATTCAGTTTATTTCGCTTACTTTTCCCTCAAAATTTGATCCATCTGTATGAAACTTTGATGTATCTTGAGTTTGATACGGATAGAGTTACTGTCATAATTCGGTCCTCTAATTATGCAAATGGCCCTAGTTATAGACTTATTTGCATATTCAGTTTATTTCGCCTACATTTTCCCTAAAATGTTATCCATCTGTAGGAAACTTTGATGTATCTTGAGTTTGGTCTGGATAGAGTTACTGTCATAATTCGGTCCTCTAATTATGCAAATGGCCCTAGTTATAGACTTATTTGCATATTCAGTTTATTTAGCCTACATTTTCCCTAAAATGTTATCCATCTGTAGGAAACTTTGATGTATCTTGAGTTTGGTCTGGATAGAGTTACTGTCATAATTCGGACCTCTAATTATGCAAATGGACCTAGTTATAGACCTATTTGCATATTCAGTTTATTTCACTTACTTTTCCTTCAAAATTCGATCCATCTGTATGAAACTTTGATGCACTATGGTAGAGTTAGGTCTACAAGAGGAGTCACTAACGATTTTCTATCTCTCATGGAATATGTAAATTAGAATTATTTGAAAGTATCGTATGGAATAATAAAAGTATTGATTATACGTTTATATAAAAAAAGGCTTAACGATAAAACCAATTTAACTGAGAGAATACGTGGATTTTATTTAGGCGCGTCACTACTATGAATTTAAAAATTAAGATTGTTTTTGATCTGAGTGAAAAATTGAGAAAACAACCATATTTTGATCATCTAACTAATCTTTGGTGATGGCCAGCGCCATCTATCGGAATATATATATCAACTGTGCTTTTATTTATCTTCCCTCATACCAAAATATTGGCCAATATATTTTCTTGATAAAGAAAAGACAACCACGTACGCGTTTCAGAATGTTGGTCCTCGACAGCATTTTGCAGGCTGTACCTTAACACCCAAATAAGGTAGTCGTTGATTATGATGTATAATGGTTCCTTTGTCATGTGTGTGGGGGCCTGTAATGATTATGTGTGCACTCTTCTTCTTCTTTCTTATCTCCACACTGGGTGAAGTAGAATGCCTTTGTCATTAAGACTGGGAGCACTACTCAGTGGCAGGTCGACTTAGCTCCAAAAGAAATGGCCCCCTCTGACATGAGGAACAGATGCCATGTACAGCCGCTCCTAACATGGAGTACAAACGCTGCTCATCCTGTATCCCTGGAGTCCTTACAGGGTACTATCAGCCGGGCCAGCTGAGCCCAGGTTTTTTAGTGAACTTGTTACTTCTCCCCCTCCTCCTTTTTCATCCGGGCTTGGGACCGGCAAAGGCGGAGTTTTATATGTGTGCACTGTCGTGTCCAAATAATAAATAAAGTTTAATAAATTAAATTGTATAAAGCATGCAAATAAAGAGGAAATAAATAATGGCCGTTAGATGAATGCTTTGTTGTGGAACGGCGCGTGCGCAAAGTCCCGGCTCCGTGTGCCTGGCCGCGCATGCGTAGCGAAGTATTACCGAGGCGTAGTGTAGTTTCTACAGTTATATATGTAGTAATGTATAGTTGTTGTATCTTGTTGAATGAATGGAGTGTGGCATGTTGGTTACAGTCGTGGTGGCCACAATGTTTAGAGTGGGTTCAGGCGTGATTGGGATTACACAGAAGGACGAGACATGTTGGATGGCACCATAGACATGGCGAGAGAGTAAGTGAAGCCGACACCGGTCAGGGGAGATCTGTCTATAAGGGTCTGTAAGCATTATGTCTCAAAGCCGACTAATCTGTTTGAGTAAGAAAGGGCCACCTAGGAACCCGACTTGTTTTTCGGACCTCTTTCCTCCTTCTAGCGTCGACTGTCACTCACTCGAAATTTTATTTGTCACTTTGGCAATTACATTATAACTATAATACATGGAGACATAGATATATATTGGAATATATTACAACATAATTATATATTTCTTTCACAAACCTTCGCGCGAATACGCACATTTGACCTTGAATACCCGTTCCTTTATATTCATTAAGAAATGTCTAGGATATAGCCAGGTTGGGTAGTCGAAGTACAGCCTGCATTATTCTGACGATGGTCAATAGCCTAGAAGTTTTATTTAATAGACTTTTATTGATTTTACAAAAAATCAATAAATTAATCTCCTATATCAAATCAAAGTTTTTTTTTTGCTTATCCCTTGTTCACGTGGTACAGGCCATGATAACCATGGTGGGTAGAAGTAGGCGACTGCTTTTACTGTAAGTACACCACATGTCTAAACATGTAAAAACCAGTTCGACTTTGCACTTACAAATGTGCCAAAGCCCTGTTTGGTTACTTGCACTCGCTGTTGGGGTTGGACTTTTGCAAGAATCGGGGACCATTGGAACATTTCAAATCAAAGTGAAAATATCAGGCGTTTTCGGGGAGAAGTTTCTTTTAAGATATATATATTCAATTAAAAAGGCACATATTGGATCAAAATATCATTTATTTTACCAATATTTCAGTTGGCTGAACGCCAACCTTTATCAAGGTGTGATTACATATTTAATATGTGTCAACAATATGTTATAATACCTTGATAAAGGTTGGCGTTCAGCCAACTGAAATATTGGTAAAATAAATGATATTTTGATCCAATATATGCCTTTTTAATTAAAGATTTATTTATGGATTGCTCTATTTACAAATATATCTATATATTTATTAGGACTCTCTCTAGATATTTCCAACATGGAAGCTTTCGTGTTCTATTCCCCATTTACTTTATTTTGTTCTAATGTAGAAGAACTTTTAAGCGAGCGAAAGCTTGAAAATCTTATTAAATATTAAATAAAATAATCCATGGAGAATCTGATATTTTCATCTATCTTCATTTTAACAATTTTTTTTTGTTTTATTATTTATAAGGTTTTGACCAATATTCTGGAATTAAAAACGATATCATTGTTTAGTTTTTTTTTATTCCGATAGATGGCGCTGGTTATTAGTAATGTTTAGTTAAACGATCTTTTTCAAAACATAATTTTAAAAAATATGTTATGATTCATTAGCGCGCCATCTGTTATCAAAATACGAAACTATTATAGACGCGTATGATTCTTTTAAAAAATAAACAATTTCTACTGTCCTTACTGCAATGGAAAAATTAATAGGAGGGCCTGGCTCATCAGTGGTGAACCTTCCCAGCGGTTTCGCCAGTTTAATCTACCATACCGCTGTTATATTGCATTTTTGGAACTTCCTTTTATAGTGATACTGATGCTAGACGCTTGTAAATGGGTATTTTAGATGAACTATGGACATAAGCTTTGAGGACAGTAGAATTACATACATTTATAAATATATAATATGCTTCGAGCAATCGCTCTTCCGTAAATATCAAATTGTGTCTTTTATTATAGCAATTATATTATGATACATTAGTGCGCCATCTGTTATCAAAATTCGAAACTATTATATACGCGTATGATTCTTTTTAAATTTGATAAGAAATTGAATATGCTAAAGTTTTATATTCAATAAACATGAACACTCTAAAAACATATAACTTTTCATTCAATCAAACTTTAAAATATATAAAAAACTATTTTCATAAAAATATTCAAAGTATTTAATATATACTCAGTAATAAATAAAAAAGACTTAAAATGGAAAACAATTTTTTATTTGAAACTTTATAAAATGCAAACCTCTAATTTTCCGCAAAATAAAATTTGTTATTAAGTCATAAAACCAAACAAAAACTCGTCTAAAAACTTTGGACGTAAAGTGGAAAAAAACACCAAACTTTAGGAGTTAAAAGCAAGTTTCATTATTTTTTAGCGAGAATTGAGGCTATTTGAATAAAGTACCTCATCAAAAAAAGAAGAGGAGAAAACTCTATAAAATTTCAATGGCTCGTCTGGCGAGAAATTCAGTGTGGCTAAATCGTCTGAAGAATGTTTATAGGAATATTCCTTTTTGAAAGTGAGCTCTCTCTAAAGTACAGTAAATTCTACGATAAACACAAATCTTTTGGTGAGAAAATGAAAGTGAAATATACATTATATATATATATATGAAGTTTTTCTTTAGTATTTGTGTACGCATATATCATTATTATTGTATAAAATAGCTCTTTATTCCATTTCGTTTCTATTTTCATATTACGATGCACTAGCGCGCCATCTGTTATCAAAATACGAAACTCTTTTAGACGCGTAATATTCCTTTTAAAATAAAAAATATTCTACTGCCCTTACTGCAATGGAAAAATTAAAGGAGGGCCTGGCTCATCAGTGGTGAACCCTCCCAGCGGTTTCGCCAGTTTAATCTACCATACCGCTGTTATATTGCATTTTTGGAACTTCCTTTTATAGTGATACTGATGCTAAACTCTTTGAATGGGTATTTTAGATGAACTATGGACATATGTATTTATGCAAATATATGTATATTGCCTATTTATTATTACGAGATGTTTTACTGTAATGGAAATGTTATTATAAGAGGATCTAGATTACCATTTGCATATTCTCCATGCAATTTAGTGAATTCATATTGTTAATATACTAATATATACTATTGTTAATAACTCCGCCTTTGCCGGTCCCAAGCCTGGATGAAAAAGGAGGAGGGGGAGCAGTAACAAGCTCACTAAAAAACCTGGGCTCAGCTGGCCCGGCTGATAGTACCCTGTAAGGACTCCTAATCCAGGGATACAGGATGAGCAGCGTTTGTACTCCATGTTAGGAGTGGCTGTACATGGCATCTGTTGGCGGCCATTTCTTTTGAAGCTAAGTCGGCCTGCCACTGAATAGTGCTCCCAGTCTTAATGACAAAGGTAGACGCAATTCTACTTCACCCAGTCATGATCTCAAGCTTTACAAGCTTGGTACCTTAATATGATTGAGTGGAGATAAGAAAGAAGAAAATATTGTTAATTATAATAGGAAATTATAGTATTTGTAGATTTGTACATTGATAAAATGTTTATTTTAGTCAATTTAATTTGAGGTTGAGAAAGGTTAATACTCGAAAGCTCCCAATATTTATCTATTAAAAATAGAGGTTACCTCTCCCGTCAAAATATACGTCAAAACTAGACGCCATCTTTTTGACGGGAGAGATGACCTTTATTTTGAAGGGAAATATCCCCCCGTAAAAATTTCCACCACGATAAATAGATATTGCCACGTGGAAAATTAGGGAAGACCAACTTCGGGATGAGACAACAATTTATTTCAGGCAAGAACAAACTATGAGTGATAAACAAAAGATAAGCAAAAGAGGTAGGTGTACAGAGTATAGCAAAATATAAACATAAAAAATAATACTCTGCTAATAAAATAATAAATACTTTAAGAAAAAGGCATCTCCTTATCATGCAATTGAAAGTTGCTGATGGCTTGCGCCATCTATCGGAATAAATATCAACTATTCTCGTTGATTTTTAATTATTCCAGAATTGGCCAAATACCCATTCTTGATTGATCAAGATTAATCAAGAATGGGTATTTGGCCAATTCTAGAATAATTAAAAATCAACGAGAATAATTGATATTTATTCCGATAGATGGCGCAAGCCATCAGCAACTTTCAATTACACAATAAGGAGATGCCTTTTTCTTAATTTATTCATCTTATCCCAGTACAATATCACATTTGTACTATTTTTTCACAATAAATACTTTGTTACGATATTTTTAATATGGTCATGGTGTATTTTAAAAATAGTTTTGGTATAGGTCTCTTATTGAGGTGGATAATATCGGGAATATATTGGGAGAGAAAATTTGAGATTTTGAGACAGTTACATCTATGCTTCCAGAGTAATGATGGTTATATTTACGAAAGAGAAGGCAGCTCTCTCTACCTTCAAATATACAATTATAACCATGTTTATCATCCCAGAGTAAAATTTTATTACCTTATACTTAAGTATCTTTTGTGTGTGCGACTAATACAACTGGTTGGTTTTTCGTTGCAGTGAGTCTAGTGGGAATTGTTCGATTAAAAAAAAAAAAAGAATCATGAGCGATCTATGATTGTTACGAACTTTTGTAAACATGTTGCCAGATGTTTAGGGTCAACTCAAAAGCTCTTCAATGTAGCGCTCTGTTTGCACTTTCGTTTTTTTTCTTTTGATAGAAACCAGCGGCCAAATAATCTGAAGTTCACTAACTTATTTTTACCCATTGCGATAATACAACTGATAATAAATGTTTTAGCTAAAATAAAATGATTTGTATGTGAAAAATTGTTTAATACCAGCAAAAATATTTGGTCATTAATATCTTTCTTTTAAAAAAAAAAGATATAATAAATATTTATCAAATATAGTTTTATGATGTATTAGCGCGTCATCTGTTATCAAAATTCGAAACTATTATAGACGCGTATGATTCTTTTTAAAAATAAACAATTTCTACTGTCCTTACTGCAATGGAAAAATTAATGGGATGGCCTGGTTCATCAGTGGTGAACTATCCCAGCGGTTTCGCCAGTTTAATAGTTTTATATTTTGATAAAATATTGTAACATAGAAAATTTAGGAAAGACAAACTTCAGGATGACGCAGCAATTTATTTAAGACAAGAACAAAATCAACATTTATAAGATACAAGATAAGCATTAAGGGAAGTTTCCTGAGTAGCAAAATAATAATAATATAAATATTTAAAAAAATGATAATCTATACATAAAATATAATAAATACTTTGTTACAATATTAATTATATTAAATAATTTATAATCGATATTTTTCATTTTTTTATCAGTGAATTTATTTAGTCAAAAACTTTTTTTTTTCAATAACAGACGATGATAGAAAAGACAAGTAAAATGGCGAATGAAAGAAGTTCGTCAGATGTAATAGCAATTATCTCCAGGCACCACAGCTGTTTTCTACGCGCATAAAACAATAAATAATCCTGACCATTTATATCTTGGCCCAAAATTGGATCCGTTCATTGAAATATATGGGATGACCTGATGGCAAATTAATAGAGGTGGGGGATATTGCTGTTAATATAATGGGTGTCATGTTGGTAATGAATATATATATATATATTATAAGCAATTCTCTCATATAACACAACTATATATTTAATATATTACTTGGAGAGAGAGATATATATTATTTTTATTATAGTAATATATTTTTATTATTATATATATTATATAAAACTTTTTATATATATGTTATAAAAACAAAGATGATTCAGATTTTTTTCTGTTTGATTTTTGTTAATTAGTTATATAGAATTAATACTTGATGCTGATTATATATTTTGAGAATAGAGATATTTGTTGAGCAGTCGTGGCAAAGATAAATAAAATCAGTTATCAAAATAGCTTTAATTGCGCTAAAGGAATATATAAAAAAAACATAATTTGGTAAAAGTACTGCCTGGCTTAAGGCGAGTAGAATAAGAAAAACAAAAGATTATTTACATAATGTACAAAAGTTTTGAGCCGGCCATCGGGAAACAACAACAATCGGTTTTATATAGGGAAAGTCCTGACATCTGGTGGTAGATTTAACAGAGTATTTGAATCGATGAAATATAATTTTAAATAGAATAATACTTTAATATAACATAATTTTAAATAAAATATTTTAATATAACATATATATACCTTTTGTTGGATCATTTTTGAAGACAACTCTCAGATTTATAAAATTATTTTATTAAAAACATTAAACATTTTTAGATATATAAAGAAACGAGTTAATTATCTCGTATTTAAGGCAACAAAAGATTCATCTAATTTTTATACATTTTCTAACCAGATTCAACTTGTGAAAACAGACGACAAAGAAAAGAATAAACAAATTTATAATAGAGGGTAAGTTCCTATTTTTTGCAAGCTTTCACACTCAAAGAATATTCAACTTCTTGCTTCACCTTTTTATCAATCATTAAGCGCATTTTATTTGAATATATAAAGGTCATTTTTTAATTATAAATAAAAGGGCATTTTTTAAAATTTCAATAAGGAAATATTTTGATTTCAATAAGAGTAGTTATTATTTTATAAAGGACATTTTTGATTTCGTAAATTGCATTTTTTTTTTCGTAAATTACTTTTCTGATTAGAGAGGAGTGGACTTCAGGAATTGGTTTAACCATGGACCACCACCTTTTTGTTTTTGTAAATTGCATTTTTGATTTTGTAAAGGACATTTATTTCCTTTATATTACCTTTTGTAAATATGTAAATTTGTTTTATATAAATTATTGTAAGCTCAATTAAAAAAAAACAAATAGCGCACGATCTAAATTAATTTTATTGTATTTTTATTTTCGAAAAGTTCACGACTGCATAAAATAAGTAATACATTCCCATCTCAAAGTTATATAACACATATATATATTATAAAACATTATAAAGGACTGCGGCGTATGATTATAAAACAACACTTAAAGTTTCACCGCATAAGTTTCTTTTCTGTGAAAAATCAATACTTATTTCAAAGAGAAATATCTACTATTTCTAACTTTTTGGATGACGTATGAAAGGGTGAAAATATGAAGAGTAATGGTCTATATATAATTGGATGACGTATGAAAGGGTGAAAATATGAAGAGTAATGGCGAACGGAAAAATAAAAGTGTCCAGGGGCGGGAATCGAACCCACAACCTTCTGCTTACCGGGCAGGTGCCATGTCCACTAGGCTACCCTGGACGTATTTCTCCGTTCGTAACTGATACTTAAAGTAACTTATAATACATTATAAAGGACTGCGGCGTATGATTATAAAATACGTCCAGGGTGGCCTAGTGGACATGGCACCTGCCCGGTAAGCAGAAGGTTGTGGGTTCGATTCCCGCCCCTGGACACTTTTATTTTTCCGTTCGCCATTACTCTTCATATTTTCACCCTTTCATACGTCATCCAAAAAGTTAGAAATAGTAGATATTTCTCTTTGAAATAAGTATTGATTTTTCACAGAAAAGAAACTTATGCGGTGAAACTTTAAGTGTTGTTTTACATATATATATATATATATCTATACATAAATATAAAGCATATATTGGATCTAAAATTTAAACAACCAATATTTCTAGGGGCAATACCCCTCTCTTTATCAAGGCTTTGATTTAAACTAAATCACATGGGTATGTGATCCACTCATGCTATACAAGATCAATGTAAGAAACTATCTGATGAAAATTTCACTGTATATAAAATATATGTACAATGGTTATATTTGATAATAATAATAATTAAAAGAGTATATAATTAAATAATCATTTGATTAAATAAATGAAGAGACTGATAAATATTATAGAAATAAAAATGAGTAGGGATTATGATTCAATATGTTGTGTTGATAAATATAAATAAAAATATATTACAAGTATAAATATATACAAAAAATAATATATATATATGGGGTAAAGTAAGATATATAAAAAAAGATAAAAATCAATTGAAACCAATAACAAAAAGTGAATTGTGATGGAACAATATGCCATCAAAATTCATAGAGTCGGGGGATTTTCTTCATAGAATTTTCTGCCTCTCTGATTGTCTATTAAAGTATTCGGTCACACTGGCGGTATAATGTGACGTCATCCCCTTCTCTAACGGTTATATAAATAAAACTTAACCCTAACTTAATAGACTTCAAAAATCTCTTTTTTTATAGCTTTGAGCGCGGGATTTTGAAAGTTATAAAATATTTATATTTTGGAGAGTTCTTTATTTATGTTTATATTGTTAGATATTTTGAATTATATATTATATATACATTATATATGAGATATGCGTGTTATAATAATGGATTTATGGTGTATATGGCTTAATAGTATTTGTACTATGTGTTATATAAAGATTTTTCTTGTCGTCTGCCTTTATAATATAATTTACATTCAGATAAAACTCGAAGAACCGCAGTATAATGTAAGTGCATATATGCTTTATGCAAATATATATATAATATAAAATTCTGAAATTTAATAATCCCTTGTATAATTTGAATAATTTGCATATCATTTGAGATAAAAAGTTATCCAGGGAAAAGTTTCTTGAAAAAAAAATAATTTAATTGATTCTATCACAGCAATGTCCTCTATCTTGGGTGTGTATACTGTATTGTTGTTGTTGTGTCCAATGAAGAGCCTCAGATGTCTCCATGTATCTCTATCACAGCAGTCGTTCTCTATCTTGGGTGTGTATACTGTATTGTTGTTGTTGTTGTGTCCAATGAAGAGCCTCAGATGTCCTCATGCATCTCTATCACAGCAGTCGTTCTCTTTCTAGGGTGTGTATACTGTATTGTTGTTGTTGTCGTGTCCAATGAAGAGCCTCAGATGTCTTCATGCATCTCTATCACAGCAGTCGCAATGTCCACTATCTTAGGTGTGTATACTGTATTGTTGTTGTCGTCGTGTCCAATGAAGAGCCTCAGATATCTCCATGCATCTCTATCACAGCAGTCGTTCTCTATCTTGGGTGTGTATACTGCATTGTTGTTGTTGTGGTGTCCAATGAAGAGCCTCAGATGTTTTCATGCATCTCTATCACAGCAGTCGCAATGTTCTCTATCTTAAGTTCTTGTGCCATCTGGATGTATTGTCATTCCTTTGTAATGTTTCATTCTGAGTCTTATGATTGTTTTTGTTATTCTTCTCTCAGCATTTATTTCGCATATTTGACCTTTTCTTGTCTTTTTTTTTATTATCTTGGATTTAATACCAAAGAATCAGTATCAAATATTGACTTTTTTTTTGGCTTAATATAAAAGATTGTTCATTATAATATGATATAAAAGAGCCTATAGGAATAGATGTTAAAGAAAACCGCTCAATTCCCATGAACGCAGAGCCAGCCAATCAGAAACTGTGACGCTCAGATAGAAATGGGCCCATTAAAAGACACAGAATGGAAAACGGAAATCGTCGATTCTACCCGACAATTAAAAGCCTGGCAATAATGGGACTTTCAAAATGGCGTCGTAAATAAAGATGGCGTCGCTGATTACTCGGTGGTGGTGGTGGTAATTAGTGGAGTCGGCTGATGGAATATAATATCGTCTGCTATAGTTCGTTTGGTCGCTTCGACCGACTTCTGCCATATTTAACAGACATTATAAACAGGAAAAACCTTTATTATAGACACTCGTCCCATACAAGATTCTTCCAGATGGGTAAACAAGAGTAAAATAACAGATATATACACAAAATAGAGATTAAAAGAAACTTTATTCAAGTTGGATCCATCATCTGTTTTTTATTTTTCACTAGCCGAATGACCCGGGCAACGCCCGGGTTTTACCCGATTAAATGCTTTTATTCAAATACTATTCGTTGCAATTATAAATTGGCGCCGTGGATGTCATTCTTGTATAATATATAAATGAGTTTTAAAAATTGTAAAAAAAAATGCATCGGCCGGGAATCGAACCCGGGTCGCCCGCGTGGCAGGCGAGCATTCTACCATTGAACCACCGATGGTTATGAGAAATGGCCATATTTGGGTATTTATTCCATTCACAAAGCAAACGATGACAGAATTGATTAAGAATTGTTGCTTGATTATGACGCTGATAACTGTAGTTATGATTTTATTAATCAACCAGGAGCCATGTTGAAATATTTGCGCCAATTACAGAGGAAACAAACAAAACAACAAACAAATTTTAGAACTTAGAATTAAATATTTACATATTTACAAATGTAAAAATATAGTACAAATGTAACATTGTACTGGGATAAGGTGCATAAATTAAGAAAAAGGCATCTCCTTATCGTGCAACTGGAACTCTGGAATAATTAAAAATCAACGAGAATAGTTGATATTTATTCCGATAGATGGCGCCAGCCATCAGCAACTTTCAGTTGCACGATAAGGAGATGCCTTTTTCTTAATATTTACAAATATATAGCTCCCTCAGCCTTTTTTTATTCTTCTTTTCCGCTTTTCTGAGTGAGGATTCCATTTCTTCCCCTGCTTCTCATTTCTTTTTAGATTCATTTCTAACAGGAGTCTGTATAAGACGGAATGCCTTAATAAAGGCTTGTGTGTGTATATTTACATGTATTAATCGACAGAGTACATAAAATGTATATAGACAAAGATGTTGTTGACACACTTCAAAATGTTATAATACCTTGATAAAGGTTGGCGTGCAGCCAACTGAAATATTGGTAAATAAATATTTTGATCCAATATATGTCTTTTTAATTAATAGACAAAGATGTAACATTTAGATCAGGGAACAATGTCACTTCTGTAAAGTTCGGACAGTCGTAGATAAGGTGTTCATTTTCTCCACAGGAACAATTTGGTGTTTCTGTATTGCTGGACGTGTGATGTGACAAATTGAGTGACTGTAAAATTTTGATGAAACATCATCTCTGTTAGGCCTATTATCTGTGCTGTTCTCCAGAATTTGTGAAAAGATAATATTTAGGTATTTGCTTTTTACTACTTTTGCCGTTAGAACATATGGCGACTTGTTTTATAGCCAATCTTTTGACGGAGAATTATTTAACAGACACTTGGGAGGGTTTACCACTGATGAGACAAGCCCTCCCATTAATTTTTCCATTGAAGTAAAGGCAAATTGTTTAATTTTATAAATAATCCTACACGTCTATAATAGTTTCGAATATTCATAACAGATGGCGTGCTATGCTTCATAATATAATTGTTCTAATAAAAGACTCAATTTAAAGTTTGCGGAAGAGCGATTGCTCGAAGCATATTATATATTTATAATTGTATGTAATTCTACTGTCCTCAAAGCTTATGTCCATAATTCATCTAAAATACCCATCCCGAGAGTCTAGGCATCAGTATCATTATAAAAGGAAGTTCCAAAAAATACAATGGTAGATGGTAGATTAAACTGGCGAAACCGCTGGGAGGGTTCACCACTGATGAGCCAAGCCCTCCCTTTAATTTTTCCATTGCAGTAAAGGCAGTAGAAATTGTTTAATTTTCAAAAGAATCATACGCGTCTATAATAGTTTCGAATATTCATATTTTATATTATATATTTAACTCTTGTTTTCTTCTCGTTAACTATTTTGCATATTAGCAGTCAAATATAGTAAAAAATAAGAATAATTACTAGAACATACAAAGTAGAAAGGGTTCTTTGATTTATTAACCGTTTTACGTGTTTTCAAACTTCACAGCCATTCGTCTGCTGTTAATTACAAAAAAGCGCTTACCAGAATATGATCTAATATACATACTCTGCAATTATGATTTGCATAGATTATATGCAACCGAGTTAAAAATAGGTAAATATATCTTGATTTGTAATCTCTGGAACACTATTAACATAATTAAGAAAAAGTCATCTCCTAATTGTGCAACTAAAAGTTCATGATGGCTTGCGCCATCTATCGGAATAAATATAAACTATTCTCGTTGATTCTTAATTATTCCAGAATTGGCCAAATACTCATTCTTGATTAATCAAAAAAAGCTAATGATATATGCATTTCGGGCTGTTGGCCCTCGTCAGCGTGGTACAAGCTGATACCTCAACGACCAAAAAAGCTGGTATAGGGTCATCCTGAAAAACCATGAAACAGGTATTCAGTCCGAAAGGGCATGAGAACGCCAAACTATGTGAAAAATAGTACAAAAGTGAAGTTTTACTGGGATCTGGGGGATAAATTAGGGTTTTTTTAATTAGGCATCTTTGAGATCATGTAACTAACCTTTTTCTTAATTTATCCACCTGGTCTAAGTACAGTTTCACCTTTTAATTATTTTTTCAATTAACTACTGTACATAATCTATGCAAATGATAATTTAAAAGTATTAAAAATAAAAAAGGCATAACCTGACCAGGAGCACATGTGCTTTACAGAAGGCAGAGCGACATCTTATGGAACAGAAATCAACTAAACATTGATTTAACCTGTTCCCTGATATTTGGCCAACCCAATTTCTTGATAAATCAAGAAAAGCCATCCACAACGCGTTTCGCGCTGTTGGCGCTCGTCAGCGTGGAGTAGGCTGTACCACTGCGACCAAAAAGATTTTTGTCCCAGTGGCTTCTTGAGAAACCAAGAAATTGGTATTTAAGGCCAAAATTGCGTAAATATGCTTAACACATGAAAAAAAACAATAGAAAAAATTAAAAAAGTCAGGTGTTGATATTAAAAAATAAAAAAGGCATATCCTGACCAGGAGCACATGTGCTTTAAAGTATGTAAATAAGATAAACCTTTTGTCAACGTTCTTTCTAATTCACATCTGTCAAAGGATGGACTGTGTATGTGGTTTGAAAGATCGTGAAAAGGTGTAACAAATATAATAAATTTTTTGCTCTTACCTTTTTATTGTAATGTTTTTATCGGCGATTATTCCTTAAGATAAAACATGAAAGTTAATATCTCGAATGTGTGTTAGTTATTTAAACCAATAAATTAAGATTATTGAAGAGAGGAGAGTATATCCTGAGATAGTGAATTTATTCGGGTAGAACATTTTATTATATACTTTCTTTTATAAAACGACATTTTAAAATTATCCCGCATGTGTTTCATTTCAACGACAAATCCAAATTTATTTTAAGGATAAATAATAATTATTCCTAACCTTAGAGATGAGGTATGAAATATGAATTGTGAAGAGTAATGATAGATGGAAAAATAAAGTGTCCAGGGATGGGAACCTTGTGTTTATAATCTATAATCCAAATTGTGCCTTATCATTTCTAAGAGACTGTATGAACACCATGGAACACTGGGTTCGATTCCCATCCCTGGACACTTTTATTTTTCCGTTTATCATTACTCTTCACAATTCATCTTTTCATACTTCATCCCTAAGGTTAGAAATAATCGTTATTTCTCCTTAAAATAAATTTGGATTTGTCGTTCAAAAGAAACACATGCGGGATAATTTTCAAATGTCGTTTTACAATCACAAGCCGCATTACATTGTATTATAAATTACTTTCTTTTATATTGCCACCTGGAATATTAGGGAAGACCAACTTTGGGATGCGACAGAGCAATTTATTTCAGGTAAAGAACAAACTATGAATGATAAACAAAAGATAAGCAATGAGGGAAGTTTACAGAGTAGTAAAATATAAACATAAAAAATGATACTCTGTTAATAAAATTATAAATACTCTGTTACAATAATTAACTCACTCTTTAACTTTCTTTAACACATACATATTATCGTGATAAAAGGTAATTAAATAAGATCCAGAAATGATTTTAAATATTTATTTATTTAGTTTCTTATGGGGGGAAAATATATATATATATGTCGTACAGCAACAACAAAAGGCTTTTATTAGGGTCAATTGACCTGTATGGATTCGCCATACAACAACAAAACAATGAAATATATGATGCACTAGCGCGCCATCTGTTATCGAAATTCGAAACTATTTTAAAGGCGTAAGATTCTTTTTGAAAATAAACAATTTCTACTGCCCTTACTGCAATGGAAAATCAATTATATGGTAGATTAAACTGGCGAAACCGCTGGGAGGGTACACCACTGATGAGTCAGGCCCTCCCATTAATTTTTCCACTGCAGTAAGGGCAGTATAAATTGTTTATTTTCAAAAAGAATCTTACGCCTTTAAAATAGTTTCGAATGAAATATATGTTGTGATATATTCCAATAAATACATATATCCCCATGTTTAATAAAACTATAGTATAATACCAAAACGAAATAATAAAGTTAGATTGAGTGACAGCCGGCGCCCAGATAGGAGTAAGGTCTCCGATTACACCGTCGGTCCGTTAAATACATAGTCGGATTCCCAGGGGTGTCCTCTCCTTTTGCTCAAATATATATAAGACCTCTCATTTGCATAGAAACGCTTCGCTGTTGAACTATCCTTGCCGGCTTTAATAATGCAAACAAAAGCCTTACCGGCTATATTAATGCATACACTGGCATTTTTGCATACAAAACCAATTTGCATAGAAACGCTACACTGTTGAACCATCCTTGCCGACTTTAATAATGCAAACAAAAGCCTTGCCGGCTATATTAATGAATACACTGGCTTTTTTTTGCATACTAAGCCTATTTGCATAGAACACTCCGCTGTTGAACTATCCTTGCCGGCTTTAATAATGATAACAAAAGCCTTGCTGGCTATATTGATGCATACACAGGCATCTTTTTTGCATACAAAACTCATTTGCATAGAAACGTTCCACTGTTGAACTTTTTTTTTACTTATCCTTTTAGTCTAAATTAGACAATATCTTGGAGGTCGTGCTCGTAAAGAAGCTCAACACACACACAGGGATCTTTTGTCCTTTCAAATGCAAGCTGTTGAACTTATTGCATACAATAGCCTTGCCGACTGTATCAATGCATACAAAAGCCTTGTCGGGTGTATTAATATATACAAAAGCCATGGAGACTGTATTAATACATACAATAGCTTATCACCAGCAAGCACCACGTATCCTGGGATAAGCCACATCCTATCTTAATTAGACCGTCATTATATCGGCAATTTAACAGATAATGAATTGATTGGCTGCTGCTTCCTTAATTGGGCAACCTAATTACACTCCATTTAATATATCTCTTTCCAGCAGAAATGGCTCCGTTCTCTATGAATACAATTTCTTTCAAAATTTCGAATTTTTTCTTTTAAATATTTGTGAATGTATTGATCATCTTTTTTTCAAATTAAAGATACAAGGTGCGTTCATTAATTTCCAGGACTGCTCTGTATCTTTGAAAGAATAAAACAAATAAAAAAACTAATTTAATATTTTTCAAAATATGCCCCTCCTGCCTCAATACACCTGTTTTATATATTTTTCCAATTGTCGAAGCAGGAGATAAAATCACTTTTTGAGAGGTTCTTCAAGGTTGCCTTCGATTCAGCTTGTATCATATCAACGTTGTCAAATTTCCTTCCTTTTAACTTCATTTTCAATTTAGGATAGAGGAAAAAGTCATTGGGGGCTAAGTCGGGGGAATAGGGTGGATGAGGGATCTGTATGGTTGAATGCTTGGCCAAGAACTGCAAAACAACATGGGCTGTGTGCGGTCGCGCATTATCGACGTGAAGTATCCAGTCATTGTTTTGCCATCTTTCAGGTCTTTTAGAGCGCACTGCCTCCCTTAAGGGCCTCATTATCCCCAAATAAACCTCTTAATTAATTTTACGTCCGAAAGGAATAAATTCATGGTGAACCAAACCATTAATATAAAAAAATGTAACAAGCAATGTATTGACTTTGGATTTTGTAAATCTTGCCTTTTTGGGTTTCGGTTCCCCTCTTTCAATCCATTGGCTGGATTGACGTTTGGTTTCCGGGTCATACTGATACACCCATGTCTCATCCCCGTTAATGATTTTTGCATCCATTCTGGATCGGTCCGAATCATTTCAACCATGTTTTTGCAGACATCCATTCTAACCTTCTTTTGTTCCTCTGTTAGAATCCGGGGAACAAATTTTGAAGTCGTCCGGATCATGTCCAAATCTTTTGTTACTATTTGATGACACAGTCCTACAGATAGTCCAGTCTCTGAAAATAAGTCTTTAATAAAAATTCTTCTGGTAGATTTAATTAATTCCTTTATTTTGAGCTTGTTTTCCTCGCAACGTAATGATCTTGGACGCCCAGTATGCTGATCATCGTTTACCTTTTCCCGACCTTTTAGGAAGCGTCAAAACCATTCAAAAGTTCTTGAACGGGATAAAGCTGCATCGCCAAAAGCTTCTTTAATCGATTCATAGGTCTCAGTAGCACTTTTTTCAATTTAAAACAAAACTTAATGCAGATTCTAAGCTCTTCGAAAATGGCCATTTTAAAATTAGAAATGTGAACCTTACAAGGAAGTTGTTTTGTTCTATTTTTAGATCGGCGCGTGCGCCACGAGACTCGTGCTTTCAGTCAGGTGTGGTCGAATGTCCAATATTTAACTCTGTATAAACATTTTTTCTTCAGCTTTTTTATTTATTTTATTTTTTTAACCAGTCCTGGAAATTAATGAACGCACCTTGTACTTCGGCCAGTAAATCTTTTTTATTATCTCGACGTTTCGACAAAAATCTTTTGTCCTCGTCAGGAGCGAACAAAAATTAAAACATTTGGCGTTAAAAAATATTCTATTTTGTAAGGGCGTTCTCACGCCTTAGAATAATTTCTAACGCTTTACCAAATGTTTTAATTTTTGTTCGCTCCTGACGAGGACAAAAGATTTTTGTCGAAACGTCGAGACAATAAAAAAGATTTACTGACCGAAGTGTCTTTTATTTGAAGAACTATGAATGCCGGCCAGGCAGCCCTATCTTTATGATATTGGTTATCTCACTATAGAGCTTTGTATTTTCTTGTGCTAATTTGAGTAAACATATACAGAGATATTGTAAGGTTTTCTTTAGAATTGTGTTTGAAGATTGACATTTTGTAATTTGATAATAATTCATTATCCTTGTTGTGTTGTGATATTAAAACACACAAAAAAGGCATATCCTGACCGCGTACATAAGCATTTTTTTAGATTACAGAGCGCCATCTAGTAGAACAAAAATCAACTAAACGTTGTTTTTAGCTTGTTCCAAAAAATATTTGGCCAACTCAATTTCTTTATAAAGCGATAAAATTCGAGCGTGTACGCGTTTCGGGCTGTTGGCTCTCGTCAGCGTGGTGCAGACTTGTTGTGATTATAATTAATTTAATGGTGGTTTCATTTTAATATATGGCAAACCTTATAAAATTTCTCTTTTTTCTAACTCTTATACAGTCTCTTGTATCATTCTGCTTAGAAAATCCAGATATTTAGAGGATGGTTCAATTAGGAATGCTTGATGAAACTATATGGAGATATAAAATCGCGTAATTGAAATACTATGGGAAAATGTTTGAATTTATAATTAAGTAAATGTATAAAACATTTTAACCCTAAATATTCTTTACGTTATTTCTTTTATTTTACGCATTTCGAAAGGTTTCCAAAAAAGTTCCTATTTTTCCAGAAATATACGAAAATAGAAGAAAATCCTTCTATACCAAGTTGGAAACGAATATGCTGAGGAAATAGATCTCAGCAGATTTGAATGGTAGGTTTACACTTATGGAAAAAATCTATGGAGGTGCAAAGTCTTTGATATCGCCGGTCGTCTATTTTTATTTTCAAGGAAACAGAGACAATATTTTTCACACTTGGTTATATTTGTAAAATTATTTAATATACGTTAAAAATACACTTCATGGACAAAACTTAAGGAAGTTGTACCTTTTAGCATTTATATCGGGATTCAGACAATACACTCATGGACAAAACTTAAGGAAGTTTTACCTTTTAGCATGTATATCGGGATTCAGACAATACACTCATAGACAAAACTTAAGGAAGTTGTACCTTTTAGCATGTATATCGGGATTCAGACAATACACTCATAGACAAAACTTATGGAAGTTGTATCTTTTAGCATATATATATCGGGATTCAGACAATACACTTATGGACAAAATTTAAGGAAGTTGTACCTTTTAGAATGTATATCGGGATTCAGACAATACACTCATGGACAAAACTTAAGGGAGTTGTACCTTTTAGCATGTATATCGGGATTCAGACAATACACTTATGGACAAAACTTAAGGAAGTTGTACCTTTTAGCATGTATATCGGGATTCAGACATTACACTCTATGGACAAAAGTTAAGGAAGTTGTACCTTTTAGCATGTATATCGGGATTCAGACAATACACTTATGGACAAAACTTAAGGAAGTTGTACCTTTTAGAATGTATATCGGGATTCAGACATTACACTCTATGGACAAAAGTTAAGGAAGTTGTACCTTTTAGCCTGTATATCGGGATTCAGACAATAACTCTAAAATATATTACAGTGACCTTTATTGAAGACACATGAAATAAACACGTGTGCACAAAATTACCTCTGTCTTATTAAAAAAAAATAGACGACCATCGACATTAAATACTTTCCACTTCCTTAAGTTTTGTGCATAGGTGTATTTGAGGAATAAAAACTAGGAATTATCTGATTTCGTATTTGGGCTGATAAAAGATCAAAGTATGTAATATATATTAATATATCAATCAACAACTTTCTGTATTTACATATACAGATATGAATTTACATATTACAGATATGTAGTCATATATGGTGGAATAAATTTGTTAAATCGTAAAGAATTCTCTTCACAGATGAGTCAAGCCTTGCTGAAACATCTTTATCTTTAGTTCCCCAATTTTGAAAATATATTTGGTATAATTTAAAGAAGTATTGATGAAAAGATTTCATCCTCAATTTACATACATTAAAAGGATGACGAAAAAATAAAACGTCCGTAGAGCAAAAGAACAGGTTTATCACAGAGTAGAATCGAACTGTAATTCAGGGCTGGCACCACTGCAGCTCAATCATAATAATTGGCGCTTCCAGCAGTAAGGTAAATGGCCCCCTGGTGACGATTCTGGGAGTTAATTGCGCTGGTATTATCTCTCCATCATCTGACATATGCAACTTGGAGAGCAATATGTAAATATAGGGTGTCAATTTTCATATTACAAGATGAATGTGATCCTTTATAACTACAGATGCATATTTACCTAATTGCATATAGCATAAAGAGAAATCCCGATAACAAATTCTTTAATTCGTTCATTATTTTATTGTATTATAAAATTAACGAACTTGTAATTAAGAAAAACGAAAAAAAAGGTATCTTCTGATCATGCAACTAAAAGTTGCCAATGGCTAACGCCATCTATCGGAATAAATTTGAACTATTCGTTGATTTTTTAATTAGTCCCGAATTGTCTAAATACTCATTCTTGATTAATCAAGAGAAACTAACCACGTACGCGTTTCGGATTGTTGGCCTTCGTCAGCGTGGTGCAAGCTGTACATAACCTGATAGAAAAATCAAAGAACTTGTAATTATTTTTATAATGTTCATACACTAGGGTATCGTTACCTAAAAGGCTCAAAATTTTTTGAAAAAAAAAATCAAATATTTTATTATTCCTAGTACACGTAGTACAGGCTATGATAATCATGGTTGGATACGAGTTGACGATTGTTACTTACTGTAAATGCACCACATGTCTACATATGTGAAAAGCAGTTCGAATTTTGCACTTACAAATATGCCAGAGTCCCGTTTGGGTATTCGCACTCACTGGTGGGGTTGGACTTTTGAAAGAATCGGAAGCAAATTGGAGCAATTTCTTTTTAATTAGAAAAAAGTATTCAATCCAGGATTCGATCCCGGGTTGACACGGTGGAAAAAAAAACGTTATAACTTTAAAAACATATTTCTAATTGGGTAACTTTTCTTCTGTATTATTAACTAGATCAAATACACCTATCCCCCGATTTACATGGTAGATACGTTCCTGAGAAAAACGTGTAAATCGGGTGATTGGTGTACACAGAAATAAAATGCATTGACAGGTTAAAATATGTAGTCAGCACATAAGCTCGGGATTCCTCGTGAGATGTATACACAGCGCATGTGTTCAATCACAGTAGCATTTAGTATAGTGCGATAAAAAAAACTTATTTGGAAAAACCGTGTAAAAGCGAAAACGTGTAAAACAAGTACCATGTAAATCGGGGGATAGGTGTATTTAAAATGATGTAAACGTCAACCCGAGATATAAAGAGTCATTGGAAATAGAATCTTAGGTATGCAAATAAATACCTATACGTGTATATATATATATATATACACGTATAGGTATTTATTTGCATACCTAAGATTCTATTTCAAATGACTCTTTATATCTCGGGTTGACGTTTACACGCCTTTCACACGCCCACGTTTACATGCCTTTTTTTTCTTAATTTGTAATAATATAGTTTTAATTATATATATATACTAGCGGATGTGTACCCGGCTTCGCCCGGGTTTTATCCGAGCGAAAGTTTGCCTAACGAATATTATATATTACGAAGTATAATAAACAATGTTAAAGATTAGTTTTAATTATTAATCAAGATTGTGTGTGAATATGTGAGAAAGATGTAATATCGTTGTTGTTTTCTTGGCCGACTGTTTTACATATGGTGTTATCTTAAAATTGCTTGTTTTGAATATTTTTTTAGATTGAGTTGAATGAATTGCTGATTTTTTTTTGTATTTATATATAAATAAAACTAACTCTGTTGATTTTTTTTTGTATTTAATCGATAACAGCGAAGTTACGCCTGTTAAAGTTAGGAAAAATATTTTGATGTTAAGCAAAACCTGCTCCATCTCGTTTTACATAAATGTTGAAAATTTGGTCGAAATTGATGCATTGTAACGAAAGTTTTTAGCGAACACCACTTATGAAATTTGCATTTTATTAATATATATATATATATATATATATATATATATATATATATATATATATATATATATATATATATATATATAATTAAAACTATATTATTACAAATTAAGAAAAAAAAGGCATCTCCTAATCGTGTAACTAAAAGTTGCTGATGGCCTTCGCCATCTACCGGAATAAATATAAACTATTCGTTGATTTTCAATTATTCCAGATTTTGCCAAATAAATTCCGACAGATGGTGCAAACCATTAGCAACTTTTAGTTGCACAATCATGAGATGTCTTTTTTTTCTTGATATATTCACCTGATCTCCCAGTACAATATCTTTTTTGTACTATTTTGACGTATATTAAATATATAAACTGGCGAAACCGCTGGGAGGGCCCACAGTGATGAGCCAGGCCCTCCCATTATTTTTTCCATATTACAGTAAGGGCAGTAGAAATTGTTTAATTACAAAAATAATCTTACGCGTCTAAAATAGTTTCGAATTTTCATATATTAAAAATGTTTAAAGGATTTAAAAATAGTCTTTCTAAAATATAGTTTAAAATCTAAAAAAAAACAGCTTATATAAATAACTATTGTTCTAACATTAGAAAGTTCAGGATAAAAGTGACCAGCCGAGAAAAACCAAACATTTCGGTCAATGGTCAATATAGGTTAAAAGGTATGTTAGGAAATATATTCACATGTTAGTTCATAATGATATTTACTTGAAATTTATGTATAATGGTATCAAATATTTTAAATATATATAATTTAATTATAATCTAAATTTTCAAACTTTGTTCTTAAGTGACTGAAATAATTTAAAATAAAATACGTCATTTTTATTGGCTGATAGAAAAAAGGCGGGAAGCGTGATAATTGGATGCCTCCAGCTTACACCTATTCTGCTGACCAATCAAATCTCTCTAATTGTTCTTCGCCCAAGGCATCGTGTCTTTAGACAGTTAGTTGTGTTATTTAGTGTGTGGTGAGAACAATTCTATCATGATTATCATGGTCTATATCATTTTGTACCTTTTAGATCACAATATAAAGCATCGTTTCAATCAATTTTTTTCTTTATTATATTTAATACTTGACGGGTGACTCGGGCTTCGCCCCGGGATTGACCCGTGTGCATATCTACCCGAGTGATATATATTTATATAAGCTTATTTTATATAATTGTTTGTTATTAGCATTATCTATTTGTTTGCATCAGCATAATTTAATCTAATCTTTGATAGAGGGCGCTGTTCGTGAGCTAAGTAGAATAATTTGAATATATAGTTTTAATAATTGATTTATATATATATTTTTTAAAATAGCCTATCGTCTTTCCCGTATTTTTCTACCTATGTATGGAAATTTTGGTTTGAATTAGTGAACTACTGCGAATTTGTATACCGGACATACAAACAAACAAACATACAAACATTGATTTATATATATATGTGACAATATAGTGGTAAATGTGGTGAGGAGAGAAATAATCACACGACGAGTTGTTAGAGCAATCATCCAGGCAGCCAGCCGAGAGAGCGAGCGAGACGTTATCAGCTGAACGACTGTTTTTCCTGTGTACACAACCGGGGGGCTAACCAGGATAGTCGCCAGGTGGTGACGGCCCCCCCCCCTCAGGAATGTGGCCAAAAATGGTCGTAAGTTAGTTGTCTAAAGTGTCTCGCTTTTAGCTGCCCAGCTCTCTCTCGTTGGCTGTTGGTTTGTTTTATTAATCCTGGAAGAGCATATATTATGACATATATATATATATATATATATTATATAATCTAAAATACAATTATTTTATTTTTTAAAAACATATTTTATTTTCATTCATTGACTATTATATATATTTGACCATAGATGCAAAACATACCACTTTTAATTATTATTGTTGTAAATAATGTATATTTAACCCTACCTATCTTTTATTCACGATTATAGAATTCAGTTTATAAATTCTATATTACTGTGGTAAATAATTTTATGTATATTTTTACTTCAAGTAATTCAAAATAAAATCTACTTGAAAGGTAAATAATTCTCTTTACTTTTCCACGACTGCACCTCTTTTCAACAACAATCAAACACACAAAAAATTCTAATCATAATATATATATAGATATATTATATAATAAGCTGATAGAATTGTCAAAAAACCACGTTCTGACGTTTGAGACCAAAAACCTAATATGTACACTGTGTGACAAGGAAATTACTGAAGAACTCCCCCATTACCTGCTAAATTGTACAGTCCTTGATGAAGAAAGGAAGACCCTATATCAACAAATTAAATGTACCAACATTTCACCCTACGTATTGCTTTCAAAATATCAGCAAACAAATCTAAGGCACAATAGCTTACTATAATTTTTTTAGATCATCATTATGTAAGGACCAGTCAACAATTGAATGACTTTGAGATGAAGAGTAAAGCCAGTTCAATTTCTATGTAAATAACACAAGATGATTATTACCTTACCCAATTGGGAGAATATGTATGGGGCAAGTCCCTAATAAAGACTTTTGTGTGAGTGTGTGATAGCATTGTCAAAGTGAAAAAGCAAATTTTCCTGAAGAATTTAATTACTATCTATTTTATTGATATAGAGATGAAATTTTTGTTCCATATTCTAACCGTATCCTTCATTAAATGGACTCGGGTCAGTGATAAAGCCACCACACCAGTTTTTTGAAATACAGAACGTCCATTTAGATTCCATAGTTTCTGATTATATATCTCTCGAAATTCTTCGTCAATTTCAATTTTCATGGATTTCTATTGATATAAGCTTAAGGTAAAATTTCATGTTTGAATCATGATGTAGAAATTTACTATTTGAAATGTATATACACTCATGGACAAAACATATAGGAGTTGAAAGTCCTTGATGTCGCTGGTTGTGTTTATTTTTAAGGAGACAGTCAATTTTATTTACACTTGGTTATCTCGTATATCTTCAATAAAGGTCACTGTAATATCTTTCAGAGTTATTTTCTGAATCCCAATATACATGCTAAAAGGTACAATTTCCTTTAGTTTTGTCCATAAGTGTATTGTCTGAATCCCGATATACATGCTAAAAGGTTTGTCAATGAGTGTATTTTCTGAAGCCAGAGCCCCGTTTGTTTACTTGCATTCGCTGGTGGGATTGGACCTTTGCAAGAATCAGGGACCATTGGAGCATTTATTTTTGTTAAATCAGAAAAAAATGTCCAATGTGGGAATCGAACCCAGGTTGTAGCGGTTGAAAACAAACGGTTTAGACCATCCTTCCACTGACCCCCATATATATATACTTTTATTAATTGTTCATATAAGATTATATAGGGTTAAATAGATTGGTAAAATGTAAAATATATTTGAAGAAATAGAGAGAGAGATATTGAAACCATTTTATTTCAATGTTTATATAAGGTTACAATAAATAAATATATAGAATTTATCTATATATATATATATAAATAGATGTTTGTATGTCCGGTATACAAATTCGCAGTAGTTCACTAATTCAAACCAAAATTTCCATACATAGGTAAATAAATACGAGGAAGACGATAGGCCATTTTAAAAAATATATAAATCAATTATTAAAACTATATATTCAAATTATTCTACTTAGCTCACGAACAGCGCCCTCTATCAAGGATTAGATTAAATTATGCTAATGCAAACAAATAGATAATGCTAATAACAAACAATTATAAAAAAAAATATCTTATCTAAATATATATCACTCGGGTAGATATGCACACGGGTCAATCCCGGGGCGAAGCCCGGGTCACCCTTCTAGTATTATTATATAATGATAAATATATGAATAAATATATAGATTTAAATGACGTTTAACAAGCTTTACAGCAAATGTTTCTTTTTACAGAACGAAAAATCGTAATTTTAATTATTTTAATGAGAAATAACGATCATTCCTATCCTTAGGGATGAAGTATGAAAGGATGAATTGTGAAGAGTAATGATGAACGGAAAAATAAAAGTATCCAGGAATGGGAATCGAACCCACAGTGTTTCGCTTATCAGGCAGATGCCATGTCCACTAGTCTACCCTGGACATATTTTTTCGTTTATTTTTCCCTTCATCATTTCTTTTCTCACAATTCATCCTTTCATACTTCATCCCTAAGGTTAGAAATAATCGTTATTTCTTTTCAAAATAAATTTCGATTTTCGTTCAAAAGAAACACATGCGGGATCATTTTCAAATGTCGTTCTACAATCATAAGCCGTATTATATTGTATTGTATTATATTAGAATATTTAGGAGATTTGTGTGCGAAACCGAAGTACATTTTAAATTAGTTTTTTTTATAATCATGGTGGGTAGTTAGCGACTGCTTTTACTGTAAGCGTACCACATGCCTACACATGTGAAAAGCAGTTCGACTTTGCACTTACAAATGTGCCAGAGCCCCGTTTGGTTACTTGCACTCGCTGGTGGGGTTGGACTTTTGCAAGAATCGGGGGACATTGGAGCATTTTTTTTAACAGAAAAAAGTGTCCAATGCGGGAATCGAACCCGGGTCGTAGTGGTCGAAACCAAACGGTTTAACCAGCCTTCCACCGACCCCTTAAATTAGTAAAAATAGAGAATATTGATCGAAAAAATGTATAATAAGTATAAATATAGAATTAACCATATAAGCCTTGCCTCTAATAATACGTTTTATATAATCTATTATAACAATAGAATAGTTTGAAACATTTTAAAGAGGCAGATAACTATCAGTTAAAATAGTTAATTAGAGGTGATATAGCGTGTAAACAGCGCGAGAGTTAATGACCTATATGTATATATATAAACAACAATATGTAGATAAGGTGTAATTATGCAAATTCCTCAACGTTATAAGTGATTACATGCGTGTCTAGAGAGTTTGTAACTTTCTAGAAAGTGGTTCGATACATTTTATACCAAACGATCCATATAGGATCGTCTGGCTGTAATTTCAGCGTGGCCAGTTGCACTTTAGACGTCGATAATACACGGCTTAGCACTTGGCAACCCTGCAACAATGGTGCTACATGATATTATTTAAAAGAACACACACAGCTCTGTGTCTGTGTATGGAGTTGTTTTTTTGTGATATTTTTCTTAGTTGAGAGGATTTTAATATATATATATATTTACCTGAATATTTATTAATAAAATAAATTTATATTATGTAAATATATATTTATTATATTTATAATATAATGCATTAGCGCACCATCTGTTATCAAAATTCGAAACTATTTTAAACGCGTAAGATTCTTTTTAATATTAAACAATTTCTACTGCCGTTACTGCAATGGAAAATTAAAGGGAGGGCCTGGCTCATCAGTGGTGAACCCTCCAAGCGGTTCCGCCAGTTTAATCTACTATGTATAAATAACTATGTATAAATATATATATATGAATATTCGAAACTATTATAGACGCTTATGATTCTTTTTAAAAATAAGACAATTTCTACTATACTTACTGCAATGGTATGCAATTATCATGGCAGTAAGGACAGTAGAAATTGTATTATTTTCAAAAAGAATCATACGTGTCTATAATAGTTTCGAATTCTGATAACAGATGGCGCGCTAATGCATCATAATAAATATATTTATCTATATATATAAAAATGAATGTATGTATGTCTGTTTGTTTGTCCTTTATGCCTGACCAAACCACTCATTGGAACGCCATGAAACTTTGGGAAGTTATTTAGTATAGTACTGGGAAGGTTTCTAGCAAATAAAATTTTTGAAATAACTTTTCGCCTAAAAATAATCAAGATAAATATTATAATTTATCTGTTATGATTCAACAATCCGCTCTAAATATTATCATGATGATACGATGATTTTGTAATGTAGAAAATTAGGAAAGACAAAATTCAGGATGACACAGCAATTTATTTGAGACAAGAATAATGATACAATTCCAAGACAAGATACTATTCCTTTAACTTCCAATTACCGAGGGAACCAATTAATATTGATTTTATTCAACTTATCGAGTATTTTTCAAGGGACCGGGAAAAAATGTTCACTTTATCGAGAGATTCAAATTTACGAGTTTCAAATTATCAAATATATATATATTATTATTTTTTATAAATTTATAGAGAATTGTTTTAACAAATGTTCGTTAGACAAACCTTTACTCGTGTAAAACCCGGGCGAAGCCGGTTACATCCGCTAGTATTATATAATTACCTTGGAAAAAGTTTGGTTTCAGATCCCAAAAAATTTTAAATTTGCATAACAAGTTCGTGATGTTGGTAGAGGAATGGTTACAAACTGTCGATTTTGGATATGGATCGAATCCCGTATTGAGTACGTTTTTTCTTTCAGAAGAAAAAAATTGCTTGAATAGTCCTTGATTCTTTAAAAAAAGGTTCAGCCCTACTAGAGCAACTTCTCACCGATATTCGACAAGGTCCAAAGCTCTGTTACACACAAACAGGTAGAGTCGTTAGCAGCAAGATTTCTGGTTCTTCACTTTATTGATTTATTCCTTGATACTTTATTTCTCTAACATAGCCCTACTAGAGAGTGTAAGGGGGATCGGTGGAAGGCTGTTTAAACCGTTTGGTTTTCGACCACTACGACCCGGGTTCGATTCCCGCATTGGACACTTTTTTCTGTTTAAAAAAAATGCTTCAATGGCCCCAGATTCTTGCAAAAGTCCAACCCCACCAGCGAGTGCAAGTAACCAAACGGAGCTCTGACACATTTGTAAGTGCAAAGTCGAACTGCTTTTCAAATGTGTAGACATGTGGTGCGCTTACAGTAAAAGCAGTCGCTAACTACCCACCATGATTATCATGGCCTGTACCACGTGTACTAGGAATAAGCAAAAAGAAAATAGAGAGTGTAAGTAACCAAACAGGGCTCTGCTCCCTTGTAAATATGAAAGTCTGAATCCTTTCTACATGTATAAATTATATCTTTATTTTCGGTGTGTAGAGTTAGCTGGAAGTGATACTTCTAGATGTCCTATTGAAGAGCATGTTGACCTGAAAACATGAGAAATATAATTTTACAAGAAACTTATCCTTGGATTACTTGTTGATCTTGTTAAATTGTATATATATATAAACATGCAATTTACTTATAGTTAAAGCAGTGTCTATAGCAACCCACCATGAGTATCATGTCCTGTACAGTGTTTACTTGAGAATATAGGTACGATAAATGAGTTTTACAAGACGTTGGGCTGGGGGAGAAGTCCGACCACACCTTCCTGCGGTCCCCCCCGGACCCTTGGAATATTCGACCAAATTCTGGTTCGTTTCCAAGGTGACTAACGTGGAAACGGCACCCATTTTCCAATGAAGAGCAAAACCAAGATAGTGGACATTGCTGCTGCTGTGGTGGAGATGCATGGAGACATCTAAGACTCTTCTTTAGACACGACAACAACAACAACAAGACGTTGGGCGTCACGTTCATTATTTTGTAGCATCTTTTGGTTGAGGACTTCATCCAAGAAGTTACTCTACGTTTCTTCTTACTGTAGTTCTCTGATTTCATTCCTTATGAATTCAATCAGCTTGCAATACCCATCTCTATTGGATCATAATAATCATGTCACGAAATTTAATTAGTATAGCAAATTAAATACACTCATGGACAAAAGGAAGTTGTACCTTTTAGCATGTATATCGGGATTCAGACAATACACTCATGGACAAAACTTAAGGAAGTTGTACTTTTTAGCATGTATATCGGGATTCAGACAATACACTCATGGATAAAACTTAAGGAAGTTGTACCTTTTAGCATGTATATCGGGATTCAGACAATACACTCATGGACAAAACTTAAGGAAGTTGTACCTTTTAACATGTATATCGGGATTCAGACAATACACTCATGGACAAAACTTAAGGAAGTTGTACCTTTTAACATGTATATCGGGATTCAGACAATACACTCATGGACAAAACTTAAGGAAGTTGTACCTTTTAACATGTATATCGGGATTCAGACAATACACTCATGGACAAAACTTTAAGAAGTTGTACCTTTTAACATGTATATCGGGATTCAGACAATACACTCATGGACAAAACTTAAGGAAGTTGTACCTTTTAACATGTATATCGGGATTCAGACAATACACTCATGGACAAAACTTAAGGAAGTTGTACCTTTTAGCATGTATATCGGGATTCAGACAATACACTCATGGACAAAACTTAAGGAAGTTGTACCTTCTATCATGTATATCGGGATTCAGACAATACAGTCATGGACAAAACTTAAAGAAGTTGTACCTTTTAGCATGTATATCGGGATTCAGACAATACACTCATGGATAAAACTTAAGGAAGTTGTACCTTTTAGCATTAATATCGGGATTCAGACAATACACTAATGGACAAAACTTAATGAAGTTGTTCCTTTAATTTTGTCGATGAGTGGATATTACACCTATAACATCAAAACATAAAAGATTAATTATATTGTGAGTTTTTGATGAATAATATTTAAAAAATTAAATATATGTTATATATATGTATGACAACAACAACAAAAAAAAACATCTATTGAAGCTTCGGCAGTTACGCGTAATTTCTGCATATAAAATATTTAAGCGAAATGTTTATAGAAAAAATAGAAAAGACAGAACCATGATATTTTTTCAATATTTTTAGTAATATCTAAGTTGAAGAAAGTTTTAAATCTCCTGTCTTGATTAGAGATATTTTTAAATATATTTATACGTACCACAATTGAGGCACCTTTACTTAAAAAAAAATTGCATTGAAACAACAACAACAACAACAAAAGGCTTTATTGAGGACCTCTCGTCCTATAAAGGATTCGCCAGTTTACAGAGTAATTGAAGAGAAGAGAACTAAGAATACAGAGATATATGTAGTAGGTATAGTATAGTATTTTCTACACATTGTGACTATATACAACAGCAGCAACAAGCCTTTTACTGGAATCAAAGTCCCATTCGTCATTCTAATCCTGACAAAGATTATTTACATATAATTATTTACATCAATTAGATTAGAATTGCATTAAAACAATGAGTTTTGTTTATTGCCCCAGTATTGAAGGTAATGGAGGTGATAAAATGGGTAACAAAACCTCTTCCGACAAAATCGGATGAAAATCTTTATTACCACCATAACATTGTTATAAACATGATGCATTGTTTTAATGTATTTTTGAAAGTAGAGATGCTTCTCTTGGTGCATTATTATCATCTTCCCGCAACTTCATATTGCATATGCATACATAGAAGCAAAGGTCACCTCTCTCGTCAAAATAGACGTCAAAACTAGACGCCATCTATTGACCATTCCCGTAACCTAGCGGCCTCAGGTCGGTGACAAAGCCACAACACCAGCTTTGGTAAACAGAAAAGCGTCCATCTAGAGACCATGGTTTCAGGCTAATGGCCCTCGTCAGTCTAAGGTGGACTTTATTCCATGAGATCCACACGGGATCTAATGGAATCTTCATAATCTGCCAAAGAGGTGTTTATCTAGCAGAGGGGCTAGGCCAAATCTATGGCCAAAATAGGGCCAACGAGGGCCATTAGCCCGAAACCATGGTCTCTAGGTGGACACTTCTCAGTTTACTAAAGCTTATGTTGCGGCTTTGTCACCTACCCGAGGCCGTTAGTTTGCGGCGACGGTCAATAGATGCCTTCTAGTTTTGATGTCTATTTTGACGGGAGAGGTGACCTTTGCTTGTATAGAATAATTTCTTCCCGGCAAAATTTACATCTATATGCATATATATTAAAAACAAAAAATGCTATTTCTGACCGCTCACATGGGAATTTTTAGATGGAAGAGCGCCATCTAATGGAATAAATATAAACTAAACGTTGATTTAACTTGTCACATGATATTTAGCCAACCTAATTTCTTGATAAATCAAGAGCCTGTACCACATTGACGAGGGACAACAGCCCGAATATGTAGATACAGTCTGACTTTTGCATTTACAAAGTGTTAGATCACCATTTGGAAAAATTGCATTTACATGTAAGGTTAGACTTTTGTAAGGAACTATTTCATATTGATGAAATTGTTTCAATGTATGGTGTTGACTTCACCAGAAATTCTACTAAGATTTGCTGCTGCCACGAAACTACTGCTCTCAATGCTTCGCTTCAAAACATCAAACATGGATTTACCTCAACAACAATTCTGACATGGTTATATTCAGGCAGACTTTGTAAAGGTATTGATAGAAGACCCAACTTGCCCCCATTGCCAAGATGAAGACCAAACCGTGGACCACTTCACCTCTCTGCCCAATCTTCCAATATCAAAGATTCCTGACGGACACCCTCCTAGAGAAAACCAAACTAAGTCCCTAGAAAATCTTCCAAGAAATAAATCTGTCCACCTCAGGACTTCCACTGACATTGTAAATAAAACCAAGATGTCAGCCCGGGTAACTTCTGTACTCCAGGGACCTACTGGGTGTTAACTATATAAATACATATCTTATATGTAAATAAGTGTCCACCTCAAGACTTCCACTGACATTGTAAATAAAACCAAGATGTCAGCCCGGGTAACTTCTGTACTCCAGGAACCTACTGGGTGTTAACTATATAAATACATATCTTATATGTAAATAAGTGTCCACCTCAAGACTTCCACTGACATTGTAAATAAAACCAAGATGTCAGCCCGGGTAACTTCTGTACTCCAGGAACCTACTGGGTGTTAACTATATAAATACATATCTTATATGTAAATAAGTGTCCACCTCGAGACTTCCACTGACATTGTAAATAAAACCAAGATGTCAGCCCGGGTAACTTCTGTACTCCAGGAACCTACTGGGTGTTAACTATATAAATACATATCTTATATGTAAATAAGTGTCCACCTCAGGACTTCCACTGACATTGTAAATAAAACCAAGATGTCAGCCCGGGTAACTTCTGTACTCCAGGAACCTACTGGGTGTTAACTATATAAATACATATCTTATATGTAAATAAGTGTCCACCTCAGGACTTCCACTGACATTGTAAATAAAACCAAGATGTCAGCCCGGGTAACTTCTGTACTCCAGGAACCTACTGGGTGTTAACTATATAAATATATATCTTATATGTAAATAAGTGTCCACCTCAGGACTTCCACTGACATTGTAAATAAAACCAAGATGTCAGCCCGGGTAACTTCTGTACTCCAGGAACCTACTGGGTGTTAACTATATAAATACATATCTTATATGTAAATAAGTGTCTACCTCAGGACTTCCACTGACATTGTAAATAAAACCAAGATGTCAGCCCGGGTAACTTCTGTACTCCAGGAACCTACTGGGTGTTAACTATATAAATACATATCTTATATGTAAATAAGTGTCCACCTCAGGACTTCCACTGACATTGTAAATAAAACCAAGATGTCAGCCCGGGTAACTTCTGTACTCCAGGAACCTACTGGGTGTTAACTATATAAATACATATCTTATATGTAAATAAGTGTCCACCTCAGGACTTCCACTGACATTGTAAATAAAACCAAGATGTCAGCCCGGGTAACTTCTGTACTCCAGGAACCTACTGGGTGTTAACTATATAAATACATATCTTATATGTAAATAAGTGTCCACCTCAGGACTTCCACTGACATTGTAAATAAAACCAAGATGTCAGCCCGGGTAACTTCTGTACTCCAGGAACCTACTGGGTGTTAACTATATAAATACATATCTTATATGTAAATAAGTGTTCACCTCAGGACTTCCACTGACATTGTAAATAAAACCAAGATGTCAGCCCGGGTAACTTCTGCACTCCAGGAACCTACTGGGTGTTAACTATATAAATACATATCTTATATGTAAATGAGTGTCCACCTCAGGACTTCCACTGACATTGTAAATAAAACCAAGATGTCAGCCCGGGTAACTTCTGTACTCCAGGAACCTACTGGGTGTTAACTATATAAATACATATCTTATATGTAAATAAGTGTTCACCTCAGGACTTCCACTGACATTGTAAATAAAACCAAGATGTCAGCCCGGGTAACTTCTGCACTCCAGGAACCTACTGGGTGTTAACTATATAAATACATATCTTATATGTAAATAAGTGTCCACCTCAGGACTTCCACTGACATTGTGAATAAAACCAAGATGTCAGCCCGGGTAACTTCTGTACTCCAGGAACCTACTGGGTGTTAACTATATAAATACATATCTTATATGTAAATAAGTGTCCACCTCAGGACTTCCACTGACATTGTAAATAAAACCAAGATGTCAGCCCGGGTAACTTCTGTACTCCAGGAACCTACTGGGTGTTAACTATATAAATACATATCTTATATGTAAATAAGTGTCCACCTCAGGACTTCCACTGACATTGTAAATAAAACCAAGATGTCAGCCCGGGTAACTTCTGTACTCCAGGAACCTACTGGGTGTTAACTATATAAATACATATCTTATATGTAAATAAGTGTCCACCTCAGGACTTCCACTGACATTGTAAATAAAACCAAGATGTCAGCCCGGGTAACTTCTGTACTCCAGGAACCTACTGGGTGTTAACTATATAAATACATATCTTATATGTAAATAAGTGTCCACCTCAGGACTTCCACTGACATTGTAAATAAAACCAAGATGTCAGCCCGGGTAACTTCTGTACTCCAGGAACCTACTGGGTGTTAACTATATAAATACATATCTTATATGTAAATAAGTGTTCACCTCAGGACTTCCACTGACATTGTAAATAAAACCAAGATGTCAGCCCGGGTAACTTCTGCACTCCAGGAACCTACTGGCTGTTAACTATATAATAAATACATATCTTATATGTAAATAAGTGTCCACCTCAAGGACTTCCACTGACATTGTAAATAAAACCAAGATGTCAGCCCGGGTAACTTCTGCACTCCAGGAACCTACTGGGTGTTAACTATATAAATACATATCTTATATGTAAATAAGTGTCCACCTCAGGACTTCCACTGACATTGTAAATAAAACCAAGATGTCAGCCCGGGTAACTTCTGTACTCCAGGAACCTACTGGGTGTTAACTATATGAATACATATCTTATATGTAAATAAGTGTCCACCTCAGGACTTCCACTGACATTGTAAATAAAACCAAGATGTCAGCCCGGGTAACTTCTGTACTCCAGGAACCTACTGGGTGTTAACTATATAAATACATATCTTATATGTAAATAAGTGTCCACCTCAGGACTTCCACTGACATTGTAAATAAAACCAAGATGTCAGCCCGGGTAACTTCTGCACTCCAGGAACCTACTGGGTGTTAACTATATAAATACATATCTTATATGTAAATAAGTGTCCACCTCAGGACTTCCACTGACATTGTAAATAAAACCAAGATGTCAGCCCGGGTAACTTCTGCACTCCAGGAACCTACTGGGTGTTAACTATATAAATACATATCTTATATGTAAATAAGTGTCCACCTCAGGACTTCCACTGACATTGTAAATAAAACCAAGATGTCAGCCCGGGTAACTTCTGCACTCCAGGAACCTACTGGGGGTTAACTATATAAATACATTTCTTATATGTAAATAAGTGTCCACCTCAGGACTTCCACTGACATTGTAAATAAAACCAAGATGTCAGCCCGGGTAACTTCTGCACTCCAGGAACCTACTGGGGGTTAACTATATAAATACATTTCTTATATGTAAATAAGTGTCCACCTCAGGACTTCCACTGACATTGTAAATAAAACCAAGATGTCAGCCCGGGTAACTTCTGCACTCCAGGAACCTACTGGGGGTTAACTATATAAATACATATCTTATATGTAAATGAGTGTCCACCTCAGGACTTCCACTGACATTGTAAATAAAACCAATATATCAGCCCGGGTAACTTCTGCACTCCAGGAACCTACTGGGTGTTAACTATATAAATACATATCTTATATGTAAATAAGTGTCCACCTCAGGACTTCCACTGACATTGTAAATAAAACCAAGATGTCAGCCCGGGTAACTTCTGCACTCCAGGAACCTACTGGGTGTTAACTATATAAATACATATCTTATATGTAAATAAGTGTCCACCTCAGGACTTCCACTGACATTGTAAATAAAACCAAGATGTCAGCCCGGGTAACTTCTGTACTCCAGGAACCTACTGGGTGTTAACTATATAAATAAATACATATCTTATATGTAAATAAGTGTCCACCTCAGGACTTCCACTGACATTGTAAATAAAACCAAGATGTCAGCCCGGGTAACTTCTGTACTCCAGGAACCTACTGGGTGTTAACTATATAAATAAATACATATCTTATATGTAAATAAGTGTCCACCTCAGGACTTCCACTGACATTGTAAATAAAACCAAGATGTCACCCGGGTAACTTCTGTACTCCAGGAACCTACTGGGTGTTAACTATATAAATACATATCTTATATGTAAATAAGTGTCTACCTCAGGACTTCCACGGACATTGTAAATAAAACCAAGATGTCAGCCCGGGTAACTTCTGTACTCCAGGAACCTACTGGGTGTTAACTATATAAATACATATCTTATATGTAAATAAGTGTCCACCTCAGGACTTCCACTGACATTGTAAATAAAACCAAGATGTCAGCCCGGGTAACTTCTGTACTCCAGGAACCTACTGGCTGTTAACTATATAAATAAATACATATCTTATATGTAAATAAGTGTCCACCTCAAGACTTCCACTGACATAGTGAATAAAACCAAGATGTCAGCCCGGGTAACTTCTGTACTCCAGGAACCTACTGGGTGTTAACTATATAAATACATATCTTATATGTAAATAAGTGTCCACCTCAGGACTTCCACTGACATTGTAAATAAAACCAAGATGTCAGCCCTGATAACTTCTGTACTCCAGGAACCTACTGGGTGTTAACTATATAAATACATATCTTATATGTAAATAAGTGTCCACCTCAGGACTTCCACTGACATTGTAAATAAAACCAAGATGTCAGCCCGGGTAACTTCTGTACTCCAGGAACCTACTGGCTGTTAACTTTATAAATAAATACATATCTTATATGTAAATAAGTGTCCACCTCAAGACTTCCACTGACATTGTAAATAAAACCAAGATGTCAGCCCGGGTAACTTCTGTACTCCAGGAACCTACTGGGTGTTAACTATATAAATACATATCTTATATGTAAATAAGTGTCCACCTCAGGACTTCCACTGACATTGTAAATTAAACTAAGATGTCAGCCCGGGTAACTTCTGTACTCCAGGAACCTACTGGGTGTTAACTATATAAATACATATCTTATATGTAAATAAGTGTTCACCTCAGGACTTCCACTGACATTGTAAATAAAACCAAGATGTCAGCCCGGGTAACTTCTGTACTCCAGGAACCTTCTGGGTTAGCTCAAAACATAATAATAAATTGTGAAGTCGCTGATTCTGCTATCCGAAAAGCAAAATCTCGATGTATGGTCCAGGCGATGTGCTAACGTAAGATGTACCAGCCTAGAGTAGCAGTAGGTACTGTAAGTCTACAGGTGGCGCTCCTTCCATCGCCGTAGTCGTAGCAGACGATCAATGACATCTGTCACGTGACCTCTCCCCTCGAACTCTCCACGGAGTTACTTCAAGTATTCCTTCAAACTTCCATCTCTTCAACATTGTCTTAAAATTCTCCAACGTATTTCTTCCACTCGAATTTAAACACTTAAATACTCATTACTTGATTTTTATCAGGAGGCCTCTAAAATCACCTTTTTTTATTTGGTCGTTGTGGTACGGCTTGCATTAAGCTGACGGGTGACAAACGCCTGAAACACATACTTTGTTCCATAATTTTTGGAAAACCAATTTTATTGACAAATCGAAAAAAGCCAACAACGTGATTTTTTTTCACTAGATGACGCATTGCCATCGTTAAAGTTCACGTGAGCAGTCAGGATATGCACTTTTTATATTTAATAGATGCTTGGGTAGAGAAAATAGGTTTTTTTATCAGGTATTCTATTATATATACATGTATGGACAAAACTTAAGGAAGTTGTACCTTTTAGCATGTATATCGGGATTCAGACAATACACTCATGGACAAAATTTAAGGAAGTTGTACCTTTTAGCATGTATATCGGGATTCTGTACATACACTCATGGACAAAACTTAAGGTTGTTGTACCTTTTAGCATGTATATCGGGATTCAGACAATACACTCATGGACAAAACTTGAGGAAGTTGTACCTTTTGGCATATATATCAGACAAAATGGGATTAAGACAAAACCTCTGAAATATATTACAGTGACCTTTATTGAAGACACATGAGATAACCAAGTGTGAACAAAATTGCCTCTGTCTTTTTAAATAAAAGAGACGACTGACGACTTCAAAAACTTTCCACTTTCTTAGTGAGTGTGTGCACATATGGTTGGAATTTCATGTTAAGTCTTAAAAGGCATTTAGACGATTTATGTATATGAAAATAGCCATTTATTCTGATAGATGGTGTACTGTCATCAGCAAAGTGCAGTTTCATGATCAGGGAATGCAATTTCGCTATGTCACTATCCTGAATTTCTTTTTCCATACATTTTAACTCTTTTAAACCAATTCTCTTTACACTAGGGACAAAACTTAAGGAAGTGGAAAGTCTTTGATATCAACAGTCATCTATTTTTGTTTTTAAGAAGACAGAAGTAATTTATTTCACACTTGGCTATCTCGCGTGTCTTCAATAAAGGTCACTCTAATATCTTTCAGAGTTATTGTCTCAATCCCGATATACATGCTAAAAGGTACAACTTCCTTAAGTTTAGTCCATGAGTGTATTGTCTGAATCCAGGTATATATGTTAAAATGTACAACTTCCTTAAGTCTTATCCATGAGTGTATTGTTTGAATCCCGATATACATGCTAAAAGGTACAACTTCCATAAGTTTTGTTCATGACTGTTTGTCTGTATCCTGATATACATGCTGAAAAGTACAACTTCCTTAAGTTTTGTCCATGAGTGTATTGTCTCAATCCCGATATACATGGTAAAAGGTACAACTTCCTTAAGTTTTGTCCATGAGTGTATTGTCTGAATCCCGATATAGATGGTAAAAGGTACAACTTCCATAAGTTTTGTTCACGACTGTTTGTCTGAATCCCGATATACATGCTAAAAGGTACAACTTCCTTAAGTTTTGTCCATGAGTATATTGTCTGAATCCCGATATACATGCTAAAAGGTACAACTTCCTTAAGTTTTGTCCATGAGTGTATTGTCTGAATCCCGATATACATGCTAAAAGGTACAACTTCCTTAAGTTTTGTCCATGAGTGTATTGTCTGAATCCCGATATACATGCTAAAAGGTACAACTTCCTTAAGTTTTGTCAATGAGTGTATTGTCTGAATCCCGATATACATGCTAAAAGGTACAACTTCCTCAAGTTTTGTCCATGAGTGTATTGTCTGAATCCCGATATACATGCTAAAAGGTACATCTTCTTTAAGTTTTATCCATGAGTGTATTGTCAGAATCCCGATATACATGCTAAAAGGTACAACTTCCTTAAGTGTTGTCCATGAGTGTATTGTCTGAATCCCGATATACATGCTGAAAAGTACAACTTCCTTAAGTTTTGTCCATGAGTGTATTGTTTGAATCCCGATATACATGCTGAAAAGTACAACTTCCTTAAGTTTTGTCTCCATGAGTGTATTGTCAGAATCCCGATATACATGTTAAAAGGTACAACTTCCTTAAGTTTTGTCTCCATGAGTGTATATACACAAGAACCTGTATTTTAAAATACAGCTCGCCTTTTTCTAAAAATCGAAAAAATATTTCACACACAGAAATTGTAGAATAATAACTCTCCAGATCTCTCATGTTTATTCTCAAATTTATTTTTTATCCTCCGCAATTTCTCGATGAAAAATGGCTAGGTTTAAAAAGAAAAAAAAAACAAGATGGCGGCCTTGAATTCCTTTTTCTGTGTGACCGGATATAAATTTTGTGTTTTCATAGATAAAAAAAAAAAATAATAATTCAAATGTAGAGGGAGTGGAAATATATTTTTTTTTCATTGAAAAAAATTCACGTTTGAATTGTTGATGGATTCCAGTTCCAATAAAACAAGGAAAATTTTGCGTTTGGAGAAAAGATACATTAGTTTTTTATATATAAAATATGTATTTGAAGGTTATTTTTATTTAGGAGATGTGTTTTATAGTTAAATATTTATTATATGTGTATATATATGTTTTTTTAAATATACATTAATATATTAAGAAAACGGCATCTCCTTATCGTGCAACTGAAAGTTGCTGATGGCTTGCGCCATCTATCGGAATAAATATAAACTATTCTCGTTGATTTTTAATTATTCCAGAATGGGCTAAATACCCATTCTTGATTAATCAAGAAAAGCTAACCACTTCCAGTTGCACGATAAGGAGATGCCTTTTTCTTAATTTATGCACCTTATCCCAGTACAATATCACATTTGTACTATTTTTCACATTTATATATGTATAAATTAAACCATTAATCACAGTATATAAAGCCATGAAAGAATAAATGGAAATCTTTTTTAAAATAATCCCTAGTACACATGGTACAAGGCCATGATATTCATAATGGGTAGAAGTTAGCGACTGGTTTTACTGTAAGTACACCACATGTCTACACATGTGAAAATCAGTTCGACCTTTTCACTTACAAATGTGTCAGAGCCCTGTTTGGTTACTTGCACTCGCTGGTGGGGTCTAAAAGGAAATCTAAAAATTATAAAGGCATGGTGCTACTGTAGACAAACGCCTACACTAGAGTAAAGACACTAAAGAAAATTAAAATACGTAAATGTCATAATTTGTATATAATTAAATGCAACCCCGACCCACTATGTATGTACCATGTATGATTTTCAAAGATTTAATAAAAGAATAAGGTAACTGGAGGAAAGAAAGTAACAAAAGACATAGAAAGTAGATCTAGAGGAGAGCATATTTATTAATAACGACGCAGTTAACCTTCTGACCCCAGGTCCCTGCGAGCTAAGTTTAAACCAACACTTCCTGGAAAAACAGGACGTATCTAGTGACCAGAAGTTATAAATGTTAAAGCTAACACCCAATATTTCCGGCAAAGACAGGACGTATCTAATATCCGTCGAAGTTATAAGCGTCAAGCTACCCGACACTTCCTGACCCAGGCCGGGCGTAACTAACACTAAAGGAAGCCGCCGGCCAATCAGAAGATAGCATCTAAACAGGTCAACCAATAGGGAAAGATCAGGTGATCATCTCTCAACCAATCAGAGAGAAACTGAGTCTTGGTGTTAAATCGAAAAGCAAGAATGGTCAGTTACGTTTTCGCTCTCATAGGAACAACACCTACAGTTCGGAGTTGCTCCTTCGCTTCCAACAAGGTAACATCTACTCTAGAGATCTCTCTCCCTCCGCTCATTTCATCTAAATCCCATCATCGCCATGTGATCAACTAATTAATAAGTCAAATCGCTCAACTCTTCTCAAGCTTTCTTCCCTCCAATCCAGTTGCCTTTTATTTTCAAACCTCATCATGTGTCCTGATTATTCCTAACTGTGTGCTTCACTTACCACTCAACGACTGCGCTTCAACCAATCCTCACCATTCAAATCGAACAACAAGAAACCCCGCAACGATATTGCCACAGAACGGTTAAATCGACAGGATTCTACAACAGTGTAATACATCAAATATTATAGTGTAATAACAATTGCATCATATTACATAAATATTTGAAAAAGATTGATATTTTATTAAATAAATTAAAAAGTTGTAGAAGGAAATTTGACAATTATACCGCAAATGTTTCTTTTGAACGAAAAATCAAATTATATTTCTCCTTAAAATGAAGAATTTCGATTTTTCGTTCAAAAGAAACATTTGCGGTATAATTGTCAAATTTCGTTCTACAATCATTAGCCGTATTTTATTATAATATAAATTAAAAGGTTATTCAAACATATTGAATATAAAAATAGGTTAAAGTTTAAAAAAATAACCAATCAACAATAAATCCATATTAAAAAAAAATCAAACCCATCATAAACAACTTCTCAAACATAAAACTCAAGGCAATAAAGGTAATATTATTCACAGAAGGATATCGAGGGTCAATAAAAATCATCCAATCAGACAATACCAGACGAACACTATCCATCATACGATGAGATAGAGGGCGGTGTTTGACGTAGGGAGCGATTTGTGAAAGCTGACAGCTGACAAATGATACATCCTTCTTGCCAGGCATCCGTGGTCAAAACCTTTTATAACAATACTTCATTGAATTTAGGAAAAAAACATGTATTGTATTATAGAAATTCCATTTTTTTTTGTTTTGTTGTAGTGTTTTGATTATACAAATTCATAATTGTGTATGCATATGTATTTAATAACACAATAATATTAATTTATATTAACAATAAAAGCAAAATACACCTCTCCCTTCAAAATAATTTCATAAAAATGGGAGATTTAAAAAAAAATTATATAATCGATTTATTAGGGAAAATATAGAGTTATATTATTTTATATGTGAAAAAAAAATGATAAACGAATAAAAAAGAAGTTTGATTTTGATATTAAAAACAAAATAGGCATATCATGACAACTAACATGAGATTTTTTAAGATGGCAGAGCGCCATCTAGTGGAACAGAAATCAACTAAACGTTGATTTAATTTGTTCCGTGATATTTGGCCAACCTATTTACTTGATAAGTCAAGAAAAGCTAACGTTTAGTTTATTTTTATTCCACCAGATGGCGCTCTACCATCTATAAAGCTCATATGAACGGTCAGGATATGCCTTTTTCGTTTTTAAAAATTATTTTATAATAATTATATATATTTGAGAAAGCTAAAGATACCTCTCCCTTCAAAATAAATGCATAAAAATAGGAGATTTGAATTTTATTTTATACTAGCGGATGTGTACCCGGCTTCGCCCGGGTTTTATCCGAGTGAAAGTTTGCCTAACGAATATTATTGATAATAATATTCGGGAACACACAGAATATTATGATAATAATGATAATTATATTCGTTACGTCATATATTTATATAATATATGAAATTTATTTTTCGAGCAAACATATCCACTCTCTACTGAATAGATTTTTAAAAATATATACATAAATAAAAATATCTAGAGATATACTACATGATCTTAGCCAAAAGGCCGAGAAACGATATTTTATATATAGAGATGACCTGGCTTCGTGTGTCTTCTGCTCGAGTGAATGTTTCGCTGGTAGAATTTTGTTCCTGTCTACTATTAATAATTATCTGGCTTCGCCCGTGGTCTGCTTTAGTGAATATTCTCCAAAAGATTTTTTTTCATTCAATCAAGCATGATATGGCAATATTGTCATAATCATTTCTGACTAAAAAAATATTGTTGCTCAGTACTTGGTTAAATATATTTTTTTTTGGTTAAAGTGCGACAAAAAACTCTTCCAGATTTAACTCTCTGTCCTGTTCAAATTTCAGCGAGATTAGTTACATATTGAGGGCTTGCATAGCCGACAAACATATATATATGTTCCCGGCTTCGCCCGATTTTTACCCGAGTAAAAGTTTGCTTAACAAACATTTGTTAAAACCATTCTAGCAAACATCCAATCCCTACTGAATCTATACTTGTCTACACTCTCGATAATTTTTTCCCGGTCCCTTGAAAAATCCTCGATAAGTTGAAAAAAATCAGTATTAATTGGTCCACTCGGTAATTTGAAGTTGAAGGAATAGTATCTTGCCACAAACGAAGATTTGTAAATAACTGTATTTAGCGAATGTACCCGGCTTCGCACAGTTTTTATCCGAGTAAAAGTTTGCCTAACGAACATTTGTAAAAACAATTCTAGAAAACATCCAATCCACCTATATATTGATTTATAAACGTATATAAATATAAATATTGTTATATGCGTTTAAATATATTTTTGAAACACACATAATTTTTTGAAAACATTTATTATATTTTAAATAAGATATTGTCACTTTTGCGAATTTGATAATTAATTATTTCTTTTTTCTCAATGAATTATATATATTAATTTAAAAATTCATTTTTGTTATCATCATCACATACAATGTAATTTTTTTTATATAAACAAACGATAATAAACAACAACAATTAGGGGCTCAAAAATAATTTATTATGGTTAGCAGTTCCGTAAATAAAGTACATTTTCACAACAACAAAGTTGCATCATCATTTTTATAAAACAACAGCAAATTAAATTAACAATGTAAAAAAATATTTTAACATTACATTTTAACATTTAACACAAAAACGTTACAATTTTTTCTTTAAATATATATTAATATTGAAATGCCAAGTATTTTTACGTCATTGGAATATTATATTACTAAATTCTCAAATTAAATTTATTATACTTGGAAAACATTTTAAGCATTGTTACAATTTATAAATATAATTTCACCAGACGCCGCTAGAGGCGCTGCTTGCGAGTGAAAGTAGAAAATTTGCAAATAAAATTGCAAAGAATATTTATTTCAAATCAAATTCAAACCAGAAATCTTCCCAGTAGTATAGTAAATATAACTTCCTAAAGTTTCACGGCGATTAAATAATCTTACCTTTTAAAAACCTTCATCGTGTGAACAAACTAACATTCATCGTGTAAACAAACCACGTGTTAATTATTAACCAATCAAATTCATTTATCGACGCGACCAGTGCTGCGCCCAAGCGGTAAAAGGCTGGAACTAACGCTTTTTGGTTTTTCATTTTTTTAAAAAGCACATTAACTTTTTTAGTTTTTTGAATAGCCTGTATGTTAAACGAAATCTTCAGCTACCTACATGCGAAATTTCATAAATATTTATTCTGTAGATTTTGCGCAACGCGATAACAAACATCGATTTTGTATTTCATTTTAATAGATATAAGGATAATCGATTTCCTAAGACAAAATTGACAGATATATTCTTATAGTCAACTGAAAAAGCTTTTAAAATTTTTCTTCTTTTTCTTTGTTCTTATCTCCATTCAATCATATTAAGGTATCAAGCTTGTAGAGTTGACAAACATCATGAATGGGTGAAATAGTATGTCATTAAGACTGGGAGCACTACTCAGTAGCAGGCCACTAACTTAGCTCCAATATGATATGTCTGACATGAAGTACAGATACCATGTACAGCCGCTCCTAACATAGCGTACACCCTGTATCCCCTTTGTCATTAAGACTGGGAGCACTACTCAGTAGCAGGCCACTGACTTAGCTCCAATATGAAATGGCCACCTCTGACATGAAGTAAAGACACCATGTACAGCCATATAAAACTTTAAAAAGTGTTAAACCCATGAGGAAACTGGGGAAATGCGATAAAAAATTAGCATGAATGTACAGGCTATTATGAATAATAAATAATTAAAATGAAAGTGTGTCTGCATTTAACTATTTTCAGACGTTTTGTATTCAAAATTTAATAATTCATCACACGCTACAAGAAGTTAATTTACGACAAATTTCATGTTTTTTCTTTAAGTCCTTGATGTCCTCTTACCACTAGTGTATATTGACCTAAACTCTGGTGTTAGAGGTACAGCCTGCACCACACTGACGGGGGCCAACACTCCGAAACGCGTATGTGATTATTTTTGTGGCATATTAGAAAATAGGGTATTATTAGATGTTTTACTACCCAATAATCAACTTATTTGCGAAGGACAATTTAGGAAGTGGGAAGTTTTTGATATCGCCGGTCGTCTGTATTTTTGAAGAAGACAGAAGCAATTTTGTTCACACTTGGATATCTCGTGTATCTTCAATAAAGGTCACTGTAATATCTTTCAGAGTTATTGTCTGAATCCCGATATACATGCTAAAAGGTACAACTTCCCTAAGTTTTGTTAATGAGTGTATTGTCTGAATCCCGATATACATGATAGAAGGTGCAACTTCCTCAAGTTTTGTCCATGAGTGTATTGTCTGAATCCCGATATACATGCTAAAAGGTACAACTTCCTTAAGTTTTGTCCACGAGTGTATTGTATGAATCCTGATATATATGCTAAAAGGTACATTTCCCCTAAGTTTTGTTAATGAGTGTATTGTCTGAATCCCGATATACATGATAGAAGGTGCAACTTCCTTAAGTTTTGTCCATGAGTGTATTGTCTGAATCCCGATATACATGGTAAAAGGTACAACTTCCTTAAGTTTTGTCCATGAGTGTATTGTCTGAATCCAGATATACATGGTAAAAGGTACAACTTCCTTAAGTTTTGTCCATGAGTGTATTGTCTGAATCCCGATATACATGGTAAAAGGTACAACTTCCTTAAGTTTTGTCCATGAGTGTATTGTCTGAATCCCGATATACATGGTAAAAGATACAGCTTCCTTAAGTTTTGTCCATGAGTGTATTGTCTGAATCCCGATATACATGGTAAAAGATACAACTTCCTTAAGTTTTGTCCATGAGTGTTAATCTTGAGATTTTGATGTCACAGATTCCCCTATTATGTAACTCTAGACGAACACTTGTTACAAGTACTCTCGCAGTCTGTCAACCTCGGGGTAAGAAATTGATCGGATGCTTTTTTTTATGAAAAGAGGAGAGAAAGAAAAGTTGAAGCTGAGCTAGCGGGTTTCCACGGAGTGGGTTGCAAATTGAATCTTACGGATAAAAAAAAGTTTAAGCCTAGTTGCATATTTGTTCTCTCCCTCCATATATCCTGTGTAGAAGTCCCACACAGTTTGTCTTTACAAGGGATCGTTGGACAAATGGTATACACCGTCGGTTTCCAACTGCAAAGACCCGGGTTCGAATCCCGCATTAGACACTTTTTTTTTCGAAATTGAAAAAAATTGCTCGAATCTTTTAAAAGTCCAACACCACTAAGTGAGTGTAAGTAACCAAACGGGGTTCTGGCACATTTGTCAGTGCAAAAGTCCAACCTCACCAGTGAGTACAAGTTACAAAACGGGGTTCTGGCACATTTGTCAGTGCAAAAGTCCAACACCACCAGTGAGTATAGATAACCGAACGGGGCTCTGGCACACTTGTAAGTGCCAACGCCTAACCCCCCCCCACCAGTGAGTATAGATAACCAAACGGGGCTCTGGCACACTTGTAAGTGCCAACGCCTAACCCCCCCCACCAGTGAGTATAGATAACCAAACGGGGCTCTGGCACACTTGTAAGTGCCAACGCCTAACCCCCCCCCACCAGTGAGTATAGATAACCAAACGGGGCTCTGGCACACTTGTAAGTGCCAACGCCTAACCCCCCCCACCAGTGAGTATAGATAACCAAACGGGGCTCTGGCACACTTGTAAGTGCCAACGCCTAACCCCCCCCACCAGTGAGTATAGATAACCAAACGGGGCTCTGGCACACTTGTAAGTGCCAACGCCTAACCCCCCCCCCCCCACCAGTGAGTATAGATAACCAAACGGGGCTCTGGCACACTTGTAAGTGCCAACGCCTAACCCCCCCCCCCCCACCAGTGAGTATAGATAACCAAACGGGGCTCTGGCACACTTGTAAGTGCCAACGCCTAACCCCCCCCCACCAGTGAGTATAGATAACCAAACGGGGCTCTGGCACACTTGTAAGTGCCAACGCCTAACCCCCCCCCACCCCCCCCACCAGTGAGTATAGATAACCAAACGGGGCTCTGGCACACTTGTAAGTGCAAAGTTCAAACGGGGCTTTGAAACACTTGTCAAATCCATAAATCAATAAATATATGATAAATCAAGAAATTCACACGGTAACGCGTGATCACCAGCTGGATATGTTAATAGAGGAACATTTATATGGGAAAATATTTATATAATTATACAACTATTTTATTTGTTTCTTAACACATTAAGGGAACTTTAAAAACCTTTTCTTGGTAGGCAAATATACACACAAAAAATCAAATTAACGAAGCAAAAAAAAAAACTATCAAAAGATTAAAAAAAGAACTATTATACTAATTGTTTAAAGGAAATATATCGTTGTGTAATTCTATCAAGAATGGAGAATAATTAAAGAAAAGCAATTTGAAAAAAAATATCACTTAATTACTGATCAAGGAGTTTTAAAAAAAATTGATATTAAAACCAAGGTGAAAAAATTTACATATTTTTTCTCTTTAAAAAAAGAAAAAAAACATCAAACGATAATAATAATAATAAAAAAGAATAGAGGTCGGACAATTTAGTGACCTTAAAAAAAGATAAAAAGAGCATGGAAACAAAGATAGGTGAGAGAATAAAAAAACTACAAAGATGGAAGACTTGGGTGACGAAGAAAAAAAAAAGGTATTGGGAATTAATTCAGCGGTGGTGACAAAACTTGAAGACGGGTAGTGGCTCCTAGCGGCGGTTGAGAGAACTAAGCAGTCAGTCTCTGGGCAGAGCTGTGTTAGACATGCCATACTTGTACACGGAAAGTGCTAGAGAACGCTTGTGCCGGCATTCCAGGCAAGTTATCCTATCTCAACCTTACCTTACTTGTGCACACCCCACAATACAGAATAGATTGTACAGCTTTTTTTACCTCTAGTTTTGTACAGTTCCTATATTTCTCATAACCATAGATAGAACACCTTTTAACTCTAGTTTTGTACAGTACCTATATTAGTAAATTAAATTTAATTGCCATCTATCGTTAAAATTTTACACAAATAAATTCACTGGCAATGCGTTTCTTTTAAATATCATCAAATATTATCTCTACAGACCTTACTGCAATGATATAAGTTATTGAATGAGAGAGCTTGGCTCATCAGTAGTGAACCCTCTCAGCGGTTTCGCCAAATCAATCTCCAGACCGCTATTGTATTGGATTGGTTTGGAATATACCCTGTATTTTCTATGGAAGGTAGCTTAGGGTTGTTTAGTGAACTATGAACATCCTATATACAAAACTTCTTCATTTATATTAGAATTTTATATTTTATCTATACATCTATTATATTATATTGGTAACTATATACATATATACCGAAATGGAGCACATCTCCCTTTAAAATATGCATTTAAACAAGGTATTTTAAGCTTGTAATAGCTAGACAGTATTTCTTAAAATAATAAAAAATCATTGTTAGACGAAGCATCTATTTTAGTTTTGAAGTTCTGAAAGCATTTGATAAAATTTGTTTTTCTGCCGTCTTTATATCAAATATAACTTTTCAAAAATATATATATACACTCATGGACAAAACTTAAGGAAGTTGTACAATTTAGCATGTATATTCGTAATTCAGATAATAACTCTAAAATATATTTAATATACAGTAATCTTTATTGAAGACAAACTAGATAACCAAGTGTCAACAAAATTGTCTCTATCTCCATCATAAAAATTGACGACCGGCGATATCAAAGACTTTCCACTTTCTTAAATTTTGTCCACGAGTGTATATCTTTCCGTAATTTTTTTTTTAATCCCGTAGATGAGAACATTTTCGCTGGAAAGTTTGCATCACTTCAAAAATAAATGATACGTTTTGACTAGTAACCGATTGTACTTATTTAAAAAATGCTTTTTGTGTATTACCTCTTTACAGAACTTAGAGGTAGTGTTTTGATAGAAAAAAGTGCCAACTACACATAAGATCTCCCTGGATAACTATGAGAAAACAAAGAGCTGCGTTATTTCTAAATAACGTTCTTAAGACAACATGGTTGTACGTGTGTCTACATGTATTCCGTGTTTCGACAGCTTAGGTTCTATAGATCTCTAAACCTAATTTGCATATCGTAATTGTTTAATAACCTATTTGCATATTGGCCACGATGAACTAGTTGTTTGTGAACTTTCGATTTGATTTCCGATTTAAAAAAATCATATTTAAAGTTCAATTTATTTTGTAAATACATTCTAAACTTTCTATAAAATCTGGATCTCTAATGTTTTCATGCGTTGAATAATGTAAATAACTTATGTAAATAAACTTTTCTCCTTGTTTGGCGCAAGTATCCCTTGCGGGATATAGCGCTTTGGAAATAAAATAATTGTAATTGTAAAAAATATATATAATTGTAATTGTAATAAACAACAACAACAACAACAAAGCCTTTATTTAGGGCCTCTCGCCCTATACAGGATTCGCCAGTTCACAAGGGATGGGGAGAACACTGTGAGGCCTTTTTCCGGGATATAGTCTTGTGGAATCCAAATATCGCCATCGCTATATACCTATTCTTTGATATTTCATTAATCAGTGCCGGAAATGAAGGACAAAGTTGCCCCGTTTTATCATTTAGTTTTCGTCTTTCCTCAGACAGAGCAGCACAGTCAAATAAGTAGTGCAACATCTCCGTTGTTATTCCTGATCCACAGAAAGTGCATTTCAGGTCTTCACGCCTCAATAAAATCAGATGGTGTTCTCTGAAAAAAATTGAAAGGGTTCTAAATTGTGCGATTAATCTGATGATAGGAAAAGGGAGTTCACTTAAGAAATATTCTTCGGTAGTAAACGTTGTATATATATCTCTATAGTGGGAATATAACTTTGATTGGGTTATTCTTGTTAAGTCGTTTTGTATTGTTTTCTCTATCGCAGTTCTTAATATTCCTGGGATAGCATTCCTTAGTGAATCAGGATCATTATAATAAGTGAGCCACGAGGATCCGTTATTATTGAGTAAATTGCTTAATTGTTTTATAAAACCGATGGGCGCACCTGTAGCACAGGATAATTGCCTCATTCTAGTTAAACTAATTGTAATAAACTCCGAACAATCAGATTATAACAAAATAAATGAGAAATTCAGGACTAGATTTATTTTAACCACTCTTTATTCCTGAAGTTTTCGGCGCAATATGTTCTTTAACAGGAGATATAGAGGAATAACTTCCAAACAATTGTGAACACACAACAATTAGCTCCTGACCGCTCCTGCACCCCCTATAGCTCTCACTCCTGAGGGCGATGTGGACATAGAACTCATCCGATTGAAGGATCGAGAATTCCTGCACTCCATATATAACAAGGTGGTCAGGATGGATATCGCGGTCTATTACGAAGAAGAAACGGAGCATCTCCTCGGGCTACTCACGCCTGAAGACAAGATTCTTCTCGACAAATTCTTCGACATTATCATCAAACATGTTTCGAACTCCCCAAATGGCAGGGAACTGTCTAGATTCAAGGCGGCTTTAAGCTCCTGATACGGACGTGCCCTCGGAGAGGGCTACGTCGATTGTATATATTTCTCTTCATTCCTACCATTATTATTACCTTATAACTCCCTTTGAGTGTAAAGATTGACGAGATGTCAATAAATTTGTTTAATTGTCATCAATTGTCACAACAATTAGCTGGAAGTGTAACTTTTAGGTCTACTGTTGAAGGACATATTGGACCGAAAGCTTGAGGAATAAAGAAAGGTTAAAAAAGACCTGGTCCTGGATTCCTTATTGAATTTGTTAAATTCTAAAAAATCAGGATGAATGAGTATTATAAATCATGATTATCAAACAAGGCCCGGGTTCGAAACGTGTATTAGCTCAGATATTATTTTATATAATAAATTGTTACACAATATTTTTATATTTTCTCATAAAGCTTAACTTCAATCGTGATTGCAAGTAACCAAACAGGTTTCTATAGCTCCTTATAGATATATAAGTTTATTATAAAGAAAATAAAGTCTCCAGGGCTAAGTTTCTTGTTCAAATTTTATTCTCTAGCTTTCGGACCTGTCAGTCCTTCCACAGGAGTATCACGATAACTTATATAGATATATATAAGTCGAAATGATTTCTAAGTTTGTGATATATGTTGTGTTATTAAATATTTTGCAATAATAAATTCCTACCTACCATGATTGTGTTTACAAATTCTCTAAGTATACCACATATCTACATAGGAAATGAAATTATTAAATTCGAATGTTTCTTTTATACATAAATCAAAATTCTACCGTCCTTCCTGCGATGATAAAATATTGGAAAGGTTTGGTTTATCAATGGTAAACCCTCCCAGCAGTTTCACCAATTTCAATCTACCAGACCGCTTCTTAGAGTTCTAATACTGTATTGGATCATTCTGTTTATATATGTTACACTTAAGGGTGGAATCTTAGAAATGGTATTTAAGTAAACTATGGATATTTTGTGTGTGGGAAACATTCGTGGTTTAATACACTTATTTTCTAGGTATCGATGGCTTATTGTTGCTATATATTAACATATCTACAAATTATATTACGATGCACTAGCGCGCCATCTGTTATCAAATTAAGAAACTATTTTAGACGCGTAATATTCCTTTTAAGGTAAAACAATTTCTACTGCTCTTACTGCAATGGAAAAATTAAAGGGAGGGCCTGGCTCATCATTCGAAGAGTCAAGCATCAGTATCACTATAAAAGGAAGTTCCAAAAATGCAATATAACAGCGGTATGGTAGATTAAACTGGCGAAACCGCTGGGAGGGTTCACCACTGATGAGTCAGGCCCTCCCTTTAATTTTTCCATTGCAGTAAGGGCAGTAGAAATTGTTTTATATCAAAAAGAATATTACGCGTCTAAAATAGTTTCGTAATTTGATATCTACAAATGCCTAACTTAATTCTAACTGGCCTTGCCCTTATTGTTTACGGAAGAGAATTGCTCAATGCAAATATTTATATGTAATTCTACTGTCCTTTTCTTTTCAAAAATAAATCAAACTTCTACTGCCTTTACTTCGATGAACGCTTATGTCCATAGTTTACTTAGTCTGACCGCACACATGAGCATTTTTATATGGCAGAGCTCCATCTAGTGAAACATAAATCAACTAAACACTGATTTAACTTGTTCAATGATATTTGGCCAACCCATTTTCTTGATAAATCAAGGAAGGTCAACCACGAACGCATTTTGGTCTGTTGATCCTATTCAGCGTGGTGCAAGCTGTACCTCAAAAACAAATTTTGTCCAAGAGGCTTTCTGAGAAATAAAAAAAAGGTATTTAAGAACATAGTTTACTTAAATACCATTTATAAGATTTCACCCTTAAGTATAACATATATAAGCAGAATGATTCAATACAGTATTAGAACTCTAAGAAGCGGTCTGGTAAGGAGGGTTCACCACTGATGAGTCAAGCCCTCCCAATATTTTTTTTATCGCAGTAAGGACAGTAGAAGTTTGATATATTTGTAAATAAAACTTCGCGTCTAAATGTTTACATTTGTTAAATATCTACAAATGTAGATATCGTTTTGACTTGTACATCTACAAGGTATTAGATCCCTGTTTGGTTACTTGTACTATCTTTTTCAAGTTGGACTTTGTACAAAAATATAGAGATATTGTGAAACAGTTTCATATTTTTGTAAAATCTGAACCAATGCGAGTTTCAAACCCAGGTTTTGTAGCTGAAAATGTTGACTACCACATAAAATGAAAGAATTTAAAAGCACGAATGTTTCTTTTATACACAATACAAACTTCTACTGCCCTTACTGCAATGAAAAAATTATATTGGGAGGGCTTGGCTCATCAATGGTGAACCCTCCCAGCGGTTTCGCCAATTTAATCCACCAGACCGCTTCTCAGAGCTCTAATACTGTATTGGACGATTCTACTTATATATGCAGCACTGAAGGACGGAATCTCAGAAATGGTTTTCAAGAAAACTATGGACATAAGCTTATAGGACAGTAGAATTACATTCAAATGTAATCCACTACACATCTTAAATAGAACTCTCTTTAGATGATTTTATTTCAGTTGATTAATACATGTTAAATATCTATTCAAGTTAAAATTGGGGAAAACGTTTTAAAATTACAAAATAAATTCTCACAATGATTTCTTTTATTATTTTTTTAATCGTTTGAAAGCTAGCGTTTTGAAAATAAAAAGAAACTCATAGTGAGAAAATATTTTGTAATTTTAAAACGTGTTAAATATATCATCGGCCTTTTTAAAAATGTTTATTGTTATTTTGACATTTCTTCGATCTAATATTGTCTTTTACAAGAAAGATGGAAACACTATTAGTGAAATAGTAGTTTGTCAATATTTATTTATTTATTTATTTCCTCTCAGATTTACAGTGTACCATTCGAGCATAAAGCTCACGAGTCACTTTGTCGTGGATGTTAGGCATCAAGAATTTCTGTAAAATGGCCTTCAGAACTGACTGGAAGGTCACAGTTCAGGTAGAGTGAAGTCCAGGTCATTTATGTCTTGGATTGAGGTCTCCATCAAATTGGAATAATTCTTGTATAACTGGATTTTGGGAAGTAGAGAGTTTTAGATATAATTTCTGGGTCGAGGATATGTATATTTCTTCTATATTAGGCTGGTTTAAGTCCTGCTTTAAAATTGCATTTGATAGATTAAATGGGGCATTTACAGTACTTCTTAAACAAATTCTCATGAATGCATCTATTCTTTTCCTATCAGTCAAGGTTATGTATTTAAACCATACAGGCAATGCGTATGTTACTATAGGGAGAATACAGCTTCTGTATAAAGTAATTTTTTGGTTAACAGATAAACCACTTTTTGAACGGAACATATTGGATAATGAGGCTTTGGCTATTTTAGATTTTCTTATTATATCCTTCACGTGGCTGGTGAATTTCAGTTTAGAATCGAAAGTGACTCCCAAATATTTTACCTGCTGGGTCCAATTTATGGGAGATGAGTATATTATAAGATTTGTCCTGGGTGTGAACTTGAAGCTATTTCGTGGAGGAAAGATAATGGTTGCTTGAGATTTCTTTGGATTCAGATTGAGTTTCCATTTATCACACCAATTGCAAATGATTTCAAGATAGTTTTGAAGGCGGGAAATTAAAATATCTGGGGAACGCGAGCTAGATAACAGGGCAGTATCATCAGCGAAAAGAGCTAGTCGGCATTGTGGGATATGTGGAATATCATTAATGTATAAATTGAAAAGTATAGGACTCAATATTGAGCCCTGAGGAACACCAGATTCTATTTGCCGAGGACTTGATATATATGTTCCAACTTTTACGGAGAACGTTCTATCCTGAAGATAATTCTTCAGGAACCTGATGAATTTCTGAGGAAAATTATAAGAAGTTAATTTAATAATGAGGCCTCTGTGCCAAACCATATCGAAAGCCTTTTTTAAGTCTAAAAGCGCTACTCCAACAGCATATTTATATTATACTGAGGAGATGTGTCTGTACTCATGTTAGAGTTGACAGTAAAGGTTTCCATGTTAGGAACAGCCTCAAACTACAGGCAAAATCAGACTTTCACCAAGGTGTGCCTGGATCATGGTGCCATGATCAACGAAAGCTACACCCTTATACCCCATTCCATTGTAATTCGTGTTTTCTTTACACAAGAGGATAAGAAACAACGATATAATTATAATAGTATTGTGTCAATACATTACCAATAAACTTTCCACCTTTTTTGAAAAGAGGCGACAGTGGTTTTCTGAAACGTCAAAAGGACAATAAACGTTTAGAAAAAGGTTTGAGAAGTCTTTAGCTTGTTATAATCAAAATCCATCCTACAATTATGGTATTCTATGCTAAATTCACCTATGACCAAAACTTAAGGAAGTTGTACCTTTTAGCATGTATATCGGGATTCAGACAATACACTCATGGACATAACATAAGGAAGTTGTACCTTTCAGCATGTATATCAGGATTCAGACAATAACTCTGAAAGATATTACAGTGACCTTTATTGTGAAAACACACGAGATAACCAAGTGTGAACAAAATATCAAGATGACTACACCATATGTTACATGCCAATGTTTCAGCACTTCACAAAACGCCTGTAAATAGTGCTTCCTTAACCAGTTTAATTTTAAACCTGAAAGAAAATGCTCATTTTAATTTCAATTCGAATTTGTAAATACGACATAAAGTTACGGGAGGATGATATTTATGTACCATAAGAGCAACCTCTCCCTAGTTAAAGCTAGAAGTGCGTTAAAACGTCAAACAACGTGGAAAAAACAGTACAAAAGTGGAATTGTACTGGAATCAGCTGGACAAATCAAGAAAAAAAAAAGCCTCTCCTGATTGTTAAATTAAAAGTTGCATATCTTCATAACCTACATATATATTATAATAAAAAAAACGCATATCCTGACCACGAGCACATGTGCTTTTTAGAAGGCAGTGCGCCATCTAGGGGAACAGAAATAAACTAAACGTTGATTCAATCTGTTTCCTGATATTAGGCCAACCTATTTTCTTGATAAATCTAGAAAAAGCCAACCACGAACGCGTTTCGGGCTGTTGGCCCTCGTCAGCGTGGTGCAGGCTGTACCTCTACGACCAAAAGAGGCACCTCTCCCTTTAATTATGTATCAGAATGATCAATTTTTACGTTTCACCTATTAAAGAACCTAACTAGTGGTGAAGAAGAATGACACAACATGAATTTGACAAAAATGGTGTTGTGGCTCATTTTTAATCAACACTAGTGAATTTTATACTAGCGTGATGAACAATATACAATTCTGATTCCTAATTAAAGGGAGAGGTACCTTTTATGGTGCATATCTATATATATATATATAAATCAATGTTTGTATGTTTGTTTGTTTGTATGTCCGGTACACAAATTAGCAGTAGTTCACTAATTCAAACCAAAATTTCCATACATAGGTAAAAAAATACGGGGAAGACGATAGGCTATTTAAAAAAAATATATAAATCAATTATTAAAACTATATATTCAAATTATTCTACTTAGCTCACGAACAGCGCCCTCTATCAAAGATTAGATTAAATTATACTGATGCAAACAAATAGATAATGCTAATAACAAACAATTATAAAAAAAATCTTATCTAAATAAATATAACTCGGGTAGATATGCACACGGGTCAATCCCGGGGCGAAGCCCGGGTTACCCGTCTAGTATGTAAATATAAGTGTTTAACATTTCTCACATGTTAAGCGTAATTACCCAAGTTTGGTCTTAAATACCCATTTCTTGATTTCTCAAGAAACCTCTGGGACCTAAATAATTTTGGTGTTAGAGGTACAGCCTGCACCTTGCTGAGAGAGCCAACAGTCAGAAACGCGTTCGTGGTTGGTTTTTATTGATATATCAAGAAAATAGGTTGGCCAAATATCAGGGACCTGGGTAAATTGGTCTTTAGTTGATTTCTGTTCCATTAGATGGCGCTCTTCCATTTAAAAAAAAACGCTTATGTTAGTTAGTCAGGATATACCTAATTTGTTTTTAAATATAAGTATTAAAAATAAAGAAGGCATCTCTTGACCATTAACACATGTGCTTTTTAGATGGCAGAGCGAAATATAGTGGAGCAAAAATAAACTAAACGTTTATTTAGCTTGCTCCGTGATATTTGGCCAACCCAATTTCTTGATAAATCAAGAAAAGCCATCCACGAACGCGTTTCGCGCTGTTGGCGCTCGTCAGCGTGGAGAAGGCTATAATTTTATAATTATAAGTATATAAGCTAATATTAAAAAGAGAACATGTATCATAAATATATATGTAAGAAGCCATACCTATTTGCATATATCCATAAACAATCCGTATTTCCACAGAACTATTTGCTATAACCTACATTTTAATTAATCACTGCCACCTATCGACATGTTGGCGAACTAAATAATTAGCTAACACACTCTCCATAATATATTTACATATGTAAGTGGAGCAATTTGCATAACTACAATGTCAAACGTCATTTAATTATATTTTGATAAATGACTGCCATCTATGGGCCATTGTATGAACTAAAACAAATGGGTTTCTGATGGGTATCTCCACGCATATATATTTCTTGATAAATATTATAATTATATGGTTGAGTGTAAAGCGAATTCATATATTTTAGATATATATGTAAAGGAATAATAAAGGATATATTGGAACTACATCTATGCTTCCTTCTTGTGGTGAATCTGATATCTTAATAAAGCTGTATGAACCAAGCCCTCCCAATATTTTCCATCGCAGTAAGGAACAGTAGAGGTTTGGTTTATTTGTGAAAAGAAACATTCGATTCTTATATATAAATGAATAAAAGGGGATATATTGGAGCACTATCTATGCTTCCTTCTTATGGTGAATCTATATAAGACCGGTGGTCTTAATAAAGCTGTATGTAGCCAAGCCCTCTCAATATTTTTTCATCACAGTAAGGACAGTAGAAGTTTGATTTATTTGTGAAAATAAACATTCGAATCTTATATATAAGGTAATAATAAAGGATATATTGGAGCTCTATCTATGCTTACTTCCTGTGGTGAATCTATATAAGACTGGTGGTCTTAATAAAACTGTACGTAGTCAAAACCTCCCAAATTTTTTTCATCGCAGTAAGGACAGTAGAAGTTTAATTTATTTGTGAAAAGAAACATTCATGTCCTATATATAAGGTAATAATAGAGGATACATTGGAACTACATCTATGCTTCCTTCCTATGGTGAATCTATATAAGACTGGTGGTTCTAATAAAACTTTATGAACCAAGCCCTCTCAATTATTTTTTCATCGCAGTAAGGACAGTAGAAGTTTGATTTATATGTTAAAAGGAACATTCGCGTCTTAATGTTTTCATTTGTTATATATAGATAGTGGGTTATTAATTTGTAATAAAGCTGTATGTGTGTATGTGAGACATAAATATGTTATGAATAATTTGTTTGTTGTTAGATAAAGGGTTGATAAGACAAAGGATCGATAAGATAAAGGGTTGAAGGTGCAGTCGTGATAAAAAAAGATAATTATTTACCGTCAAGTAGCTTTTATTTTTAATTACTTGAGGAAATATTACATATTAGTTATTTTCACATTATATAGAATTTATAAAGTTAATCCTATATTAGTGATTTAAAAAGATAGATATGTTAACTACGTATATTTACAACAAAACTTAAAGTTATTCCTAAAACGATGATGAAAAGTAGAATTATCAATGAATAAAGTATATATTTATTAAAATATAAAATATATTTGAGTTTTTATATAGATTATATATAATACTAGCGGATGTACCCGGCTTCGCCCAGGTTTTTCTCGAGGGAATGTTTGTAGTCTGGTAATAAGAAAATATACTACACCTAAACACTATCAGAGAAAAGAGAAACCGCGGAAGGTGAACAGAAAATGCTTACAATGGATGTATATGTTTACGATATCAAGTTAAATAAAAACAAAGGTAAAATTTGCATATGTTGGTCACTAAAAATTTGTATATTTGTTAGGCGAAATTAGAAACATGATAAAACAATTGGGTATTTAAAAACAAATGTAGAAATAAAAGTTGAAATATAATAAACAATGTTAAAGATTAGTTAATTATTAATTAAGATTATGTGTGAATATGTGAGAAAGATGTAATATCGTTGTTGTTTTTTAGATTGAGATTATTAGCTAGTATGTAAAAAAATTAACTCTGTTGATTTTTATTTTTGTATTTATATATAAATAGAATTAACTCTGTTGATTTTTTTTTGTATTTAATCGATAACAGCGAAGTTACGCATGTTAATGTTAGGAAAAATATTTTGATGTTAAGCAAAACCTGCTCCATCTCGTTTTACATAAATGTTGAAAATTTGGTTGAAATTGATGCATTGTAACGAAAGTTTTTAGTGATGTCCACTTATGAAATTTCCATTTTATTAATATAGATATATAAAGGAAATACATGAGGATTAGCGGGTAGATATAGATGCTGATTGACTTTCTTTATTTCGACATAGAGCGCTATGTCCCCCTAGGGACACTTGCACTTTAAACATAAACAAAATTTTTAAAGAAAAGAAAGAAAGATATTTCAAATATGTACAGAATTAGTATGCAAGTTAGTTAGATGAAAAGATAACATATATGTGGTAACCGAGGGTCAAACCTGTAGTAACCGAGAGGGACAGTCAGGGCGTGGAGAGTTTTCCAGTACCTCTCTGCACTTTGGAAGACCTTTAACAGTTTTCACAGAGTACAGGCAGTCGTGGTCGAGGCAGAGTGGAAAGCTTGGGAATGTTCACACACACACAAAACGAAGAGACACAGTTGTAGCAAGAAAGTTCCATGAACAGATAGGAGTTGAGCTAAGCAAGATGGAGTTAGAAGGGTTCTTACTGTTTACATGACGATGATGTAGTCCTGGCTAAGACTGACAAGGGCTCACGCTGACGGTGGAAGGGGTGACTGCTGACTAACTTTTGTCGGCTAAAACCGAGGTGTTTATATACCATTCCCGAGGAGGGGGGTTGGAGATGTCTGAGAATGTGAACTTTGAACGTCTGCACCCTTTGGACCAGATGGCAACGGGCTGCCGAATTCCTTTTCAGGGTTGTCTCGAATTTAGACGTTTTTGATGCTCAATCTTGCTTTAACTTAGCTCCTCATCTATTACATAGTTTTATTTATTCATCCTTAGTTTGTACAAAGTACATTACATATGGTGATGCAATGACACAGATTAATCATGCATATAATTATTTATAGATGTGTTTCTATATACAACATGACAATCTTGTTATAAGTAATTATACAATATAGGGTTGTTGGTTTAAATTACCATATATATATATCAACACAATTGATATATGTACAAAGGGTTGGTAAGCAAATTTAGTTAAATTAAATCAAATTGGAAAGTATTGTGTTTATTCGAGAAAAGCAATTTACAGATAAAAAAAAGTTTTAAGGAATATTTTATAATGATAATATGCTAGATATTAGAGAATTATTCAGTTAAAACAATACTAAAAAGAGTTAATTACCAAATAAAAGCGTTCCAATGGAATTTAGTAGTTTATGTAATTGACTTTCCACAAACACATTCATTAGAATTTACATACTCTATAAGGTAAAAAATAAAGTAGTTAGAGAAGACTGGATATTAAACTGCCGAAACTGCTGAGTGGGTTAATCACTGATGAATCAAACCTCTTTCTCCCTACTTTTCTCTCTTAATGCAGTAGGATCTGTAGAAACTTAGACAGAAATAGAACATACATCTGTTCGTTTGGAAGTTATAGAGTTATGTACATATTTACATAGAACCAGTTAAACCATATTCTTATGTATTTCAGAGGTTATATATGCAAATAAAATATATATGTTCTGGAGACGCTTGTTATGTAAATTTCTATTTTTGCTTATTCAGACAGACTTACATATATGTAAATATAATTATGTATATAAGGATGCATTAGTTTAATAAAAGTGTGTCAGTAACAATCGGGTGTTGGTGAATTATTAGTGTCATCAGTGTGTTGTGGGCACTTTTAAATAAGCATATAGACTTCGGTTGGAGACCAGAAGAAGTCTGGCAAGAAAATACAGTCAACACAACTATTTCGATAAGACCAGACATATCCAGGATGTGGCAAGCTTTCCGAGCTTAGTAAGTGAGGCAGTGATCGTATCCGAAACATATTCATATATATTTTTCATATAAATGGATGTTATGAAATCGAAGCCGTCCCTGTACTGATGAGGGCTAAAGCTTGAAACCATGGTATATAGGCTGTTGGCTGTTGTCTGAATTTGTCATTACTGGTGTTGTGGCTTATTCTTTATTATCACTAGTATAAAATGTTTTCATTAAGTAATGAAAAATTCAATTATAAAAAATATATATCTATAAAAAGTACACTCATGGACAAAACTTACGGAAGTTGTACCTTTTAGCATGTATATCGAGTTTCAGACAATACACTCATGGACAAAACTAATGGAAGTTGTACCTTTTAGCATGTATATCGGGATTCAGAAAATACACTCATGGACAAAACTTAAGGAAGTTGTACCTTTTAGCATGTATATCGGGATACAGACAATACACTCATGGACAAAACTTAAGGAAGTTGTACCTTTCAGCATGTATATCGAGATTCAGACAATACACTCATGGACAAAACTAATGGAAGTTGTACTTTTTAGCATGTATATCGGGATTCAGACAATACACTCATGGACAAAACTTAAGGAAGTTATATCTTTTAGCATGTATATCGGGATTCAGACAATACATTCATGGACAAACCTTAAGGATGTTGTACCTTTTAGCATGTATATCGAGATTCAGACAATACACTCATGGACAAAACTAATGGAAGTTGTACCTTTTAGCATGTATATCGGGATTCAGACAATACACTCATGGACAAAACTTAAGGAAGTTATATCTTTTAGCATGTATATCGGGATTCAGACAATACATTCATGGACAAAACTTAAGGAAGTTGTACCTTTTAGCATGTATATCGGGATTCAGACAATAACTCTGAAAGATATTACAGTGACCTTTATTGAAGACAGACGGGATAACCTAGTGTGAACAAAATCGACTCTGTTTCCTTCAAAAAGACAAACGAACGGCGGCATCAAATACTTTCCATTTCCTTAAGTCTTCCGAAAATATAAAGAACACATATACACAAGAACATATAACACGTTAATATAAAGAAAACACATGTACACCTAACCATTCTATAATATTCTATTTGATTTTCGTGTGTCGCTGAAGAAAGAGAAATCAATCACCCTTCCATCAGGCCTAGCATAACAAATGGAGCCTTCTAATATTTTATTAATTCACCACTCAGTATCTCTCTATCTCGCCAGATGGCGTTAACAGCAAGATTAGAGATTGAGATTGAAACTGATTTATTAATCGTTCATATAATATTATATAGTGACAAATTTATAGTTACAGAAAAAAATATGTATATGGAAAATTAGCCGGGAGGAAATTAATCCATAGAAGCAATGGGCGCTTCTCCCGTCAAAATAAACGTCAGAATCTGACGCCATCTATTGACCGTCGCCGCAACTAGCGGCATCGGGTCGGTGACAAAGCCACAAACACCAACTTTGGCAAACTGAGAAGCGTCCACCTAGAGACCATGGTTTCGGGCTAATGGCCCTCGTCAGTCTAAGGCGGACTTTATTCCATGAGATTCACACGGGATCTAATGGAATCCTCACAATCTACCAAAGAGGTGTTTTGCTGGCAATGTGGCTGGGCCAAATCTATTGGAAAAACATAGATGGAAAATTTGTCGGGAGGAAATTAATCCATAGAAGCAATGGGCGCTTCTCCCGTCAAAATAAACGTCAGAATCTGACGCCATCTATGTTTGCCAAAGCTGGTGTTGTGGCTTTGTCACCGACCCGAGGGCCGCTAGTTGCGGCGACGGTCAATAGATGGCGTCAGATTCTGACGTTTATTTTGACGGGAGAAGCGCCCATTGCTTCTATATATATATATGTGATATGATCCTGTCGACTTTCAATGTGACAATATAGTGGTAATAATGTGGTGAGGAGAGAAATAATCACACGACGAGTTGGAAGAGGAATCTGGAAGCCATCCGAGAGAGAGAGGGAGCGCCACCGCTGAACGGCCGTTTGTCGCACGCCCCCCGCAAAAACTGTCCAAAAATAGTCCTCAGGTGTTGACGGGCGGGCCCCATTTGCCGCCCCATTGGAATGTCGCTGCTTTCTCAATTGACCGGACTTTACATCCCATCTCTCTCTGGGATGGCTCTAGGTTTGTTTTATTATTCCTGGAAGGGTATATATTATGACATATGGCCCCCGTTGAAGAAGGCTGAACATGGTTTGAGTATACTTAAAGCTGGAGAAGCCAGGAATAGAGAAAATAATTTTACAGTTGAAATTAGTTAAGGTAATGGTGACATAGTTTTATGTAAATAAAATATTGTATAATACACAAGTAAATATTATTTACAAGCAGTTTTACAACACCGGAGGGTTTGATATTTATGGGAAATTTTGAAAATATCAAGGTTATAAAAGGCTATATACAATAAAATCTAATGTATTATAAGGGAAATGACATTGAGGAGTGTGAACAAGGAGAAGGGGAGTCACAAACACATGATGAAATTCTGGAGATCATTAAGGCTGTGGAACTCTACACTTTAAGCTATTTTTCAGGCGGACATGGCAAGGGGAAACTTGGCATGGACCTTCTATGCTATAGGTGTAGAGCACGAGAAATGAGGTTGAGGTTGGAAATTGTGTGAGCTCAGAACTGAGGTAAACACAGAACTACATACAATGTTAGAACTTCGGCGAACAGAGCGAGGGGAAACTTGCCCTGGGCCATTCTACCTTATCTATGTAGTTACTTGTGTAGCGAGTCCGAGGGGAAAAGTCCCGTGTGTAGGTGAGGAAGTCGAATGGACTTATATTTAATTTGCGGAAAGTATGCGCGCACAGTGCCAAAAATTGGGACGAGGACTGCGTTGTCCGTTACAAGTGACAAGCTGCTCGGACACGAGGTGTTTGAACCGTCGTGGGAGCTTGTGCAAGGCGATGATTTCGCGGTGGGTTGAACGTAAGACCCATGTCTGCGCGAAATGATGACGGACCGGACAGAATCAGCGACGATGTTTAACGTACCTCCGTGGGAAATATCGGAGGTAGGCTATATCGTGCTGGTTTGGACAATGGACAAACATAGATTTGAAGACAGGGTCCGTGTGGCGAACAGATTATTCAAGTGCGAAAAAGTGGTTGATAAACATCTAGTAGTTAGTCAATCTGCATCCTGTGACGAACACACCATTGGCTAGATGGTGTGGGTCGGTGGATAGGCTAGAGATGAACTACGAAATATATTATCATAAATGAAGGGCGAATATTAGGATTTTGAAATGACAACATTGTTTGCAATAATGTTCGATAATTGATTAATCAATAATTCTATAAAAGGTCCTGAGCTGGTATAAGGTTGACAAGGTTGTAAGAATGAGTGGGACATTAAGGGGAAGGTAGATAAGAGTCACCAAGAGTTGGTTGTAAGCAAGGCTCACGTGGTGGTTGGAATTCTTCGACGCCTGAATTACAGGGTGAATTTTGAGTCGTTTAGGGAAAGAAATTATTTTTCGTGAGCCGTGCTTACAAGTAGGAGAGGTCATATACAAATAGGTATACAAAAGTTTAGGTGCTTGGAGGCATATTTTTATAGATAAATTGATTATGAAAAATCTATTGTTAATAGTAAAAATCGTAAAGCATTAATAAGTAGAATTCCATTTTTTTAAGAGTTACGTTAAAATGGAAATTATTTAATTAAAATGACGATTGTTAAATTCTAATGGTAAGATAACTAATTAAATGGGTTACAAATATCTAGCTAAATAGTATGGAGAATAAAACCTTTGTTAATAGGCGTGGAGAAAATAAATGGAGCTAATTATGTAAATATTGGCATCAGAGTTTACAAGGAGTGAGTTCTTTAAAGAATAATTGGAAGGGGTAAAACAATTTCACTTACAGGTTATGCTGGTTTAGAGAGCAGGTAAGTTCATTGAGATTCGGGAGAGTTCTGTCTGTGACACTGTGCGTACCAGTGTTGTACATCACAGTAGCGGCAGGGATATGGCGGAGTCTTGTCCATGATGGAGGAAGGTGTCCTGCCCTGGCACGGTGGTCGTTCTTGGGCAGATCTAGTGCTGGAAGAAGTGCGTGGCAGCTCCATCTCCGTCGTAGGTGAATACTTCTTCGGAATCACGGTTCAAAGGTTGGCGAAGAAGGGGTTGAGGGCTCGAAGAGGAGTGGTTACAGTTGAGTTGGGTTTGGTCGATCATCGTGGCTTGGCTTCTTGTTTCTTCATACTTCGGTATATGAGGGATTTGCTTCCCGGCCAGGTCTTATCCTGGAAGGGTATATATTATGACATATATATATATGTGTGTATATTTACATCAGACATGAGCCTTCTCTGAAGGGATGTCTGGGCAATGTCAAATATTCAAGGCCGCGCCCTGAGACAGACTGTGAGAGACAATAGACAATTAACAACTTTATTAACTCCTAGTCAATAGTAAAATAATAAATTTACAGAAAAATACTTTGTTATTGTAATAAAAATTAGAAAATATTTATACTAGACGAAGCCTTCTCTTGAAAGGAAATCGGGATTAGGTGCTACAAGCCGCCCTGAGTGTGGACCTTGCTTATTGTGTTGTTCCCAACATGTTCAATGGCAATGTTGAGGAATTCACACAGAATCCGAGAGATAGAGAGAAAACTACATTGGATACTCTTCAAAGCTTTATATTTTTATAAACTCAATAAAGCTTCCAAGGCTAAGAGCCATGTATAACATTTTATTTTCAAGCTTTCGGAATTTTAGCAGTCCTTTTTCAACAGGAGTATGACATTAACTAATGACGAATATATCTTTTTATATAAAAAATGTTATTTACATATTTTATAAATACTTATAAGTCTTATACTTATAAGGCTGCTTTTCACATATGTAAACATGTGGTGCGCTTACAGTAAAAGCAGTCGCTAACTACCCACCATGATTATCATGGCTTTGAGATAAGAAAGAAGAAGAAGAAGATACTTATAAGGGGGGTCGGTGGAAGGATGGTCTAAACCGTTGGTTTTCGACCGCTACAACCCAGGTTCAATTCCCGCCTTGGACACCTTTTTCTGATAAAAGAAAATGGTCCAATGGCCCCCGAATCTTGCAAAAGTCCAACCCCACCAGTGAGTGCAAGTAACCAAACGGGGCTCTGGCATATTTGTAAGTGCAAAGTCGAACTGCTTTTCACATGTGTAGACATGTGGTGCACTTACAGTAAATGCAGTCGCCTACTTCTACCCACCATGATTATCATGGCCTGTACCACGTGTATTACTTTTCTACAGGTAAACTCCGTATAATTGATACAATTGTATAACGAATCACAAGTTTTACGAAGGAGCTTCTTTTATTATACTTTTGCTAGCTTTCGAACCTTTCGGTTCTTCAACAGGTGTGGCTAGTATGACTATACTAACAGGGTATAAGCGCGCTTGAGCCATTATATACAACAACTGTTGTATATAATGGCTCAAGCGCGCTTATACCCTGTTAGTATAGTCATACTAGCCACACCTGTTGAAGAACCGAAAGGTTCGAAAGCTAGCACAAGTATAATAAAAGAAGCTCCTTCGTAAAACTTGTGATTCGTTATACTACGTGTATTAGGTATAAAAAAAAACATATTATAAATATTATTAGTTTCCTAAAATATATTAGTTGCTATATATAATTCAAAATATAAATATGCAAAATGTATTAAATTTAATATTATATGTTTCTTTACTGGAAATTGAAATACTTGGATCTTAACTTTAAATCTCTGTTTTAATCTCTCTGCTTTAAATAATAATATTTTAGATAGATACACATTCTGATTATATAAAATATTACCTATGTAAATTACATATGGCTAGTGCTGTATACATATAAAGATTGCCTTTATACACTCATTACGTGTATTTCGGGATTCAGACAATACACTCATGGACAACAATTAAGGAAGTTGTACCTTTTAGCATGTATATCGCGATTCAGACAATACACTTATGGATAAAACTTAAGGAAGTTGTACCTTTTAGCATGTATATCGGGATTCAGACAATACACTCATGGACAAAACTTAAGGAAGTTTTACCTTTTAGCATGTATATCGGGATTCAGACAATACACTCATGGACAAAACTTAAGGAAGTTGTACCTTTTAGCATGTATATCGGGATTCAGACAATACACTTATGGATAAAACTTAAGGAAGTTGTACCTTTTAGCATGTATATCGGGATTCAGACAATACACTCATGGACAAAACTTTAGGAAGTTGTACCTTTTAGCATGTATATCGGGATTCAGACAATACACTCATGGATAAAACTTAAGGAAGATGTCCCTTTTAATATGTATATCGGGATTCAGACAATACACTCATGGACAAAACTTAAAGAAGCTGTCCCTTTTAGCATGTATATCGGGATTCAGACAATACACTCATGGATAAAACTTAAGGAAGCTGTCCCTTTTAGCATGTATATCGGGATTCAGACAATACACTCATGGATAAAACTTAAGGAAGCTGTCCCTTTTAGCATGTATATCGGGATTCAGACAATACACTCATGGACAAAACTTAAAGAAGCTGTCCCTTTTAGCATGTATATCGGGATTCAGACAATACACTCATGGATAAAACTTAAGGAAGCTGTCCCTTTTAGCATGTATATCGGGATTCAGACAATTTACTCATGGACAAAACTTAAGGAAGTTGTACCTTTTAGCATGTATATCGGGATTCAGACAATACACTCATGGATAAAACTTAAGGAAGCTGTCCCTATTAGCATGTATATCGGGATTCAGACAATACACTCATGGACAAAACTTAAAGAAGCTGTCCCTTTTAGCATGTATATCGGGATTCAGACAATACACTCATGGATAAAATTTAAGGAAGCTGTCCCTTTTAGCATGTATATCGGGATTCAGACAATACACTCATGGACAAAACTTAAGGAAGCTGTCCCTTTTAGCATGTATATCGGGATTCAGACAATACACTCATGGATAAAACTTAAGGAAGCTGTCCCTTTTAGCATGTATATCGGGATTCAGACAATAACTCTGAAAGATATTACAGTGACCTTTATTGAAGACACACGAACACGTGTGAACAACTTATGTTTCCTTAAAAAAATAGCACGACCGGTGACATCAAAATATAATTCTTCCTTAAGATTTGTCCATGAGTGTATATCTGATTTCTATGAAATATTATCCAGAGACTGTATCATACCAAATTATCCAACATTTCTTTTTTTTTTTCAATTCTATCCCAGTGCTATAATTTGTGTGAAATCTATTCACTGAATTTAAAGCCAATTTCTTAGAAACTACACCATATTACCTTTTCTTCACACACAGTGTAATAACTTTACATTCCGCCTGTAAATAGTGCTTCACCATTCAAAATTGTCTAAAAATAGTGAACAAAATAAATCCTTAAAATAAAAGAGGTAAATAAACAGATGCTTGGCGTCATCAAATTCTAAAATATTCTTAAACTTCGTTCATGAGTGCATATGTCAAATTTCATCTAATGAACTGTTCAATAAATTCTTTCCAATTGCTGTCCCAAATTTAATTTCTTCGGATAAATTCACTACTTTATTCTTAACAGGCAAAGGACCCTTCTTAAGTTTCCTATTCAAACTGAATGTTATCAATGATCCAACATGTGAATGCCGCTTAGATATTGAATCACCAGAGCATCTTCTTTTAACTTGCCCTCTGACTAATCAAATTGTATGTAGATACTTTGAAACATTACCAAATTCTCTTTGTGTATATACTCTATCTTATGAGAACTTTGTTAAGTTTAGAACTATTTGTACAATAATTTACAAAACACTACTAATCCATCGTGTAAATAATTAATCATATATATATGTAAATAATACTAGCACAGCACAATAGTCCTTTGGACTTGGTGCTTTTTTGTAACAATAAATAAATAAAAATAAATAAATATGTCAAATTTCACATAAAATAATTGAGAATATATTATAGAATATCACCCAAAGCTAAAATATGCAGATATGATGCATATAAAATGAATATTTGATACATTAGCGCGTCACCTGATATAAGAAATATAAACTATCATAGACACGTACGAATCTTCTTGAATTCAAATAATTTTTTTACTGTCCTTATTGCAATTATAGAATAAAATGACGGCCTGGCTCATCAGTGGTGAACCCTCCCAGCGGTTTCGCCAGTTTAGTCTATTATATCGCTGTAATATTGCATTTTTCTGTTTTCCTTTCATACTGATACTGAAAATTGACTCTTTGAAAGGTATTTTAGATTACTTATGTACATATGCTTTGAAGGCAGTACAAATACATATATAATATATTTGATATATATACCATCGCATATGTCAACTTCTCTCTTCAGCTCTGGATGATGAATTACTGATTGTTAGATACTTCTGCACAGAAGCTGGGCGCATGAGAAAGAATGCAGGGCAAAGGATACTGGAGGATGACCTATCTGTAAATAGGTAACTGAATGTGAGACAAACTTTATTTTGTTGTAAATGTTTCCTCTTCCCTCTCCTCTTGTTGATGTGTAAATACGGCGAATCCTATATGGGGCGGAATGCCCTAAATAAAGGCTTTTGTTGTTGTTGTTATTTGATATGTAAATATATTTCTCTATTTTTTTAGATGGTTTTCTTAGAACTTTCTAGAATCCTGCAAATCTTCCAAAGGTATATAAAAAAATATGTTGTTAGACCCTTTTTGTAGCTTGGCTTAATGGTAAAACATTCCTTTCCTCCGTACCCTTATTGTTTGCATTTACAGACTGAAAGTTTCCGGAATCAAAGCAAAGATAAATAGGTAAATGAATTTAAAAAAAAAACTTTTGATTTCGTGTATTTTACATTTTACAAGTGGAACCGATTCACCTTACTTATTTAAACTTTTTAGAAATGATTTAGAAAGTTCGTTAAAAAACATGGAATCAGCTTGCCTGGCTGATAGTACCCTGTAAGGGCTCCAGGGATACAGGATGTACTCCATATTAGGAGTGGCTGTACATGGTGTCTGTTCCTCATGTCAGACATTTCATATTGTAGCTAAGTCAGTGGCCTGCTACTGAGTAGTGCTCCCAGTCTTAATGAAAAAGGGGATACAGGATGTACTCCATGTGGCTGTACATGGTGTCTGTTCCTCACGTCAGACATTTCATATTGGAGCTAAGTCAGTGGCCTGCTACTGAGTAATGCTCCCAGTCTTGATGACATTTTACTTCACCCAATCTCATTATGGTTGTTAAATCTCCTTTGATGGGCTCTCCTTATCCCCGGCAGACACCATCAACAAGCTCTACAAGCTTGATACCCTGATATGATTGAGTGGAGATAAGAAAGAAGAAGAGACTCATCCCCAGCAGACATATCAACAAGCTCTACAAGCTTGATACCCTGATATGATTGAGTGGAGATAAGAAAGAAGAAGAGACTCATCCCCAGCAGACATATCAACAAGCTCTACAAGCTTGATACCCTGATATGATTGAGTGGAGATAAGAAAGAAGAAGAGACTCATCCCCAGCAGACACCATCAACAAGCTCTACAAGCTTGATACCCTGATATGATTGAGTGGAGATAAGAAAGAAGAAGAGACTCATCCCCAGCAGACACCATCTACAAGCTCTACAAACTTGATAACCTGATATGATTGAGTGGAGATAAGAAAGAAGAAGACACTCATCCCCGGCAGACACCATCTACAAGCTTGATAACCTGATATGATTGAGTGGAGATAAGAAAGAAGAAGAGACTAATCCTCGGCAGACACCATCAACAAGCTCTACAAGCTTGATAACCTGATATGTTTGAGTAGAGATAAGAAAGAAGAAGACAAATGACTTAATTGGATTCCTCAAAAATCAAAATGTAGCTGGAATATACCTCCCAAATGATAGGAATGTTCATATTTTGGTATATGCAGACGACATTGTTCTGATTGTTGCATTTATTCTTCCCTTCTCGTGATTTTGGCTATGATAATTTCCTTGCATACGATGATTCAAAGATCTTATCTGAGATTTCTCCAGAGTCATCTCTCCTAATGCGAACGTTTAAATCGAATTAACAATGTTGATAATATGTAATTAGGAGTAATTACATAGAGACAAGAGATATATATGGGAATATATATTAAGCGGAATATTACATAATTCATTGTTCAGAATATATAATTACATAGTATTAACGAGATGTACTTTTGGATTTGATATTAAAACATTCTTTATGATTTTTATTTAATTTTTTATTTTTATTACAGAAGCACGAAGTCTATCAGACTATTGTGTTATATTAGAATTATTTACATATATATCTTTAATTATTTACACGATGAATTAGTAGTGATTTATGAATCTTTTTAAACTTATTACTTATTTTAACTTATTTATATATAAAAATTATTTTGTAATTTTACTTACGATTTTAAACGTTCAATGTAGTTACCCAAATCTATACTTAAATACCCATTTCTTGATATCTCGGAAAAATTCTGGGACCAGATTTTCGGTCGTTGATGTACAGCCTGCACTACGCTGACAAGGGCCAACAGCCCGAAACGCGTATGTGATTGGCTTTTTTTTTATTTTTCAAAAAAAAAAATAATAATAAGTTGACAAAATATAATAGAATATATCTAAATCAGCTTTTAGTTGATTTTTATTTCACTAGATGGCGCTTTGCCATCTAAAATGTTCATATGAGTGATCAGGTTATGCCTTTTTTATTTATAATATTTATATAAAATATTTCATACATACAAGTATTAAATATCAGAATAAAAAGGTTCATTGATTTTGGGTGTGACTACATTGGTTTATGATAAAATCACGCGCCATCTGTTATGAAAATTCGAAACTATTATAGACGCGTATGATTCTTTTTTAAAAAATGGTAGGTTAAACTGGCGAAACTGCTGGGAGGGTTAATCACTGATGAGCCAGTCCCTTCCAATAATTTTTGAAATTGCAGTAAGAGCAATAGAAATTGTTTAATTTTTAAAAAGAATCATACGTGTCTATAATAGTTTCGAATTTTGATAAAACTAGAGAAAATGGAGTAACTACGAATTCTATCTTATATTTATAACATTCTAAATACCTTTTTATGAGGTAGGAGGGAAAGACTTAAATATATATAAGAAAATAATTATTTTTAAAAAGACGAAAATAACTTCTAAAAAAAACAAGGTTTTTTAACACCAAATTACTTACTTCAAGGTAACTTTAATGAGTTTTGTGTTTTAAAATTAATGAAAGAAAAAACAATTTAGAAACTGTGAGGTTGAAAATTAATTTGAGTACTATGTGTTGGTGAATATACATTCATGGACAAACCTTAAGGAAGTTGTACCTTTTAGCATGTATATCGGGATTCAGACAATACACTCATGGACAAAACTTAAGGAAGTTGTACCTTTTAGCATGTATATCGGGATTCAGACAATACACTCATGGACAAAACTTAAGGAAGTTGTACCTTTTAGCATGTATATCGGGATTCAGACAATACACTCATTGACAAAACTTAAGGAAGTTGTACCTTTTAGCATGTATATTGGGATTCAGACAATACACTCATGGACAAAACTTAAGGAAGTTGTACCTTTTAGCATGTATATCGGGATTCAGACAATACACTCATTGACAAAACTTAAGGAAGTTGTACCTTTTAGCATGTATATCGGGATTCAGACAATACACTCATTTACAAAACTTAAGGAAGTTGTACCTTTTAGCATGTATATCGGGATTCAGACAATACACTCATGGACAAAACTTAAGGAAGTTGTACCTTTTAGCATGTATATCGGGATTCAGACAATACACTCATGGACAAAACTTAAGGAAGTTGTACCTTTTAGCATGTATATCGGGATTCAGACAATACACTCATGGACAAAACTTAAGGAAGTTGTACCTTTTAGCATGTATATCTGGATTGAGACAATACACTCATGGACAAAACTTAAGGAAGTTGTACCTTTTAGCATGTATATCGGGATTCAGACAATACACTCATTGACAAAACTTAAGGAAGTTGTACCTTTTAGCATGTATATCGGGATTCAGACAATACACTCATTTACAAAACTTAAGGAAGTTGTACCTTTTAGCATGTATATCGGGATTCAGACAATACACTCATGGACAAAACTTAAGGAAGTTGTACCTTTTAGCATGTATATCGGGATTCAGACAATACACTCATGGACAAAACTTAAGGAAGTTGTACCTTTTAGCATGTATATCGGGATTCAGACAATACACTCATGGACAAAACTTAAGGAAGTTGTACCTTTTAGCATGTATATCTGGATTGAGACAATACACTCATGGACAAAACTTAAGGAAGTTGTACCTTTTAGCATGTATATCGGGATTGAGACAATACACTCATGGACAAAACTTAAGGAAGTTGTACCTTTTAGCATGTATATCGGGATTCAGACAATACACTCATGGACAAAACTTAAGGAAGTTGTACCTTTTAGCATGTATATCGGGATTGAGACAATACACTCATGGACAAATCTTAAGGAAGTTGTACCTTTTAGCATGTATATCGGGATTCAGACAATACACTCATGGACAAAACTTAAGGAAGTTGTACCTTTTAGCATGTATATCGGGATTGAGACAATACACTCATGGACAAAACTTAAGGAAGTTGTACCTTTTAGCATGTATATCGGGATTGAGACAATACACTCATGGACAAAACTTAAGGAAGTTGTACCTTTTAGCATGTATATCGGGATTCAGACAATACACTCATGGACAGAACTTAAGGAAGTTGTACCTTTTAGCATGTATATCGGGATTGAGACAATACACTCATGGACAAAACTTAAGGAAGTTGTACCTTTTAGCATGTATATCGGGATTCAGACAATACACTCATGAACAAAACTTAAGGAAGTTGTACCTTTTAGCATGTATATCGGGATTCAGACAATACACTCATGGACAAAACTTAAGGAAGTTGTACCTTTTAGCATGTATATCTGGATTGAGACAATACACTCATGGACAAAACTTAAGGAAGTTGTACCTTTTAGCATGTATATCGGGATTCAGACAATACACTCATTGACAAAACTTAAGGAAGTTGTACCTTTTAGCATGTATATCGGGATTCAGACAATACACTCATTTACAAAACTTAAGGAAGTTGTACCTTTTAGCATGTATATCGGGATTCAGACAATACACTCATGGACAAAACTTAAGGAAGTTGTACCTTTTAGCATGTATATCGGGATTCAGACAATACACTCATGGACAAAACTTAAGGAAGTTGTACCTTTTAGCATGTATATCGGGATTCAGACAATACACTCATGGACAAAACTTAAGGAAGTTGTACCTTTTAGCATGTATATCTGGATTGAGACAATACACTCATGGACAAAACTTAAGGAAGTTGTACCTTTTAGCATGTATATCGGGATTGAGACAATACACTCATGGACAAAACTTAAGGAAGTTGTACCTTTTAGCATGTATATCGGGATTCAGACAATACACTCATGGACAAAACTTAAGGAAGTTGTACCTTTTAGCATGTATATCGGGATTGAGACAATACACTCATGGACAAATCTTAAGGAAGTTGTACCTTTTAGCATGTATATCGGGATTCAGACAATACACTCATGGACAAAACTTAAGGAAGTTGTACCTTTTAGCATGTATATCGGGATTGAGACAATACACTCATGGACAAAACTTAAGGAAGTTGTACCTTTTAGCATGTATATCGGGATTGAGACAATACACTCATGGACAAAACTTAAGGAAGTTGTACCTTTTAGCATGTATATCGGGATTCAGACAATACACTCATGGACAGAACTTAAGGAAGTTGTACCTTTTAGCATGTATATCGGGATTGAGACAATACACTCATGGACAAAACTTAAGGAAGTTGTACCTTTTAGCATGTATATCGGGATTCAGACAATACACTCATGAACAAAACTTAAGGAAGTTGTACCTTTTAGCATGTATATCGGGATTCAGACAATACACTCATGGACAAAACTTAAGGAAGTTGTACCTTTTAGCATGTATATCGGGATTCAGACAATACACTTATGGACAAAACTTAAGGAAGTTGTACCTTTTAGCTTATAGGTTACATATATTTCTGTGCATTTATGCGCATTAGATTTCAAAATTCCTAAGAAAAAAAGCTACCAAACACGAAAGTTTCTTTTACAAATAAAACTAACTGACCAAACTGCAAATGAAAATAGTGAAAAGGCTTGGCTCATCAATGGTGAATCCTCCCAGCAGTTTCGCCATTTGAATCCACCAGAACGTTTTTAAGAGTTCTAATACTGTATTGGATCAATCTGATTTTATATTAATTAACTTTATTAACATCATGAAACGCGATATCCCAAACTCAGGGATATTTGCGCCAATACATTTCACTGCATTACAGCAATACGGCTATATACAATCCTGTTCAATTCATTATTTTACATAAATTAACTAAAGAAAATTGTCCAAAGAGAAAAACAAACAACAAAGCAAAACACACAGAGCAAGCATCGCAGTTCTTTTTTTTTTCTAAGATTCCTTCTCTTTTTTCCAATTCAAGAGAAAGTTTTATATGTATTTACAAAATTGATCAACATTTTTATACTTTTCTTTTTTGTCTACAAATTCATCAAGCTGTCCAATACGACCAAATCTATTTTCCCTAAAATCCCGGAAAATTGGGCACTCCAGAAGTAGATGTCTCGCGTCTTGAATTTCACCTCCGCAGAAGCATCCTGGTTCCTTCACGGCGCCGATAGTTGCCAAAAATTTCCCAAAATTGCCATGATCTGTAATGAATTGGATATTATAAAAATTTGGACGGAAAAATCTTGGAATTCCTAATACGAAAAAGCTTCTGAAAATTTCATTAGTTTTCTCAAAAATTTCATTCATTTTTGCGTGTAAGAATGATTTGACTATACTTGGAGCATGGGGTTCGTAAGTAATTAGATCTTCAATGGACATTTGAGCTAGATCAAATTTAATTATTCTGGATTCTATATAATCTGTTAGGAGTGGAATTTTTGCCAAGCTATGCACACAGTTTGATGAAGTGGTTTTGTATGCTCTAACTGCCCATAAAATGATCTGGTACTGCATGGAGTTCAGTTTTTGTTTACAACGATTGTTTAAATATTTGAACCAAATTTCAGAACCGTATGTAAGTACAGGCCTAATGATTGTTTTGAATAAAGTTAACCTCTTTTCAGTGTCTAAACCCCACATATTGCCACTTAGTGAACATAATAAATTTTTCATACGTCCTGCCTTACACAGAATATCATTAACATGCGGTGTAAAGTTAACTTTGTTTTTCCATTTGTGATTAGAAAATTTCATTCCCAGAATTTTTACTTGCTTGACCGGCATTATTATATTGTTATTAACCTTAATAGGTATTTTTTGTCTGTTATGTAGGTATAGCATATTAGTCTTCTCTGTACTGATCGTTAATTTATTTCTATTACACCATTGGATCACATAATTTAAGGTGTATTCACTTGCGGTTTTTAGTCCTTCAATAGTCTTATTCCAGCAAATTATTGTAACGTCGTCTGCATAACATATAATATCTGCATTCATTGAATCAAAATTTATCAACAAATCATTTAGCAAAATATTCCATAGAAGTGGAGATAAAGGTCCACCCTGTGGACATCCTTTAGTTAGTTTCTTATAAAAAGTTTCTGATTCGTATGTAAATTTCACCTCCCTTTCATTATTCAAATAAGATTTTATGATCCGTATTAAATCTGAAGGAACATCATCATTATCCATTCTTTTTATAATAGCAGGCCACCATGCATTGTCGAATGCACCCGCAATATCTATAGCTATCAAGGAAGTCAATTCTTTTTGTTTATGTTTCAATATAGTTTCTATAATTTTATCCATTCCAGTAATTGTTGATCTAGATTTCATAAAACCATGCTGCCTTGAGCTCATTAAATTATTCTCTAAATAATAGTTACTTAATTTATTTTTTATTATATTCTCAAATGTTTTAGATAGATTAGATGTCAATGATATAGGTCTATAACTTTTATTTATTTCATAATTCGTTTTGCCTGGATTCAGACAATACACTTATGGACAAAACTTAAGGAAGTTGTACCTTTTAGCTTATAGGTTACATATATTTCTGTGCATTTATGCGCATTAGATTTCAAAATTCCTAAGAAAAAAAGCTACCAAACACGAAAGTTTCTTTTACAAATAAAACTAACTGACCAAACTGCAAATGAAAATAGTGAAAAGGCTTGGCTCATCAATGGTGAATCCTCCCAGCAGTTTCGCCATTTGAATCCACCAGAACGTTTTTAAGAGTTCTAATACTGTATTGGATCAATCTGATTTTATATGCTACATTGAAGGGTGGAATCTTAGAAATGGTATTTTATCAACTTATGGACATAAGCTTTTAGGACAGTAGAAATTTTGTACGGGAATCTTTCGTGCTTTTTGGTGTTTTATATCTTGTGTTTAGCTGGCGCGTTATTGCCTTTTATTTAATACTAGCGGATGTACCCGGCTTTGCCCGGGTTTTACCCGAATAAAGGTTTGTCTAACGAACATTTGTTAAAACAATTCTCTATAAACTTATATAAAAAAAAAGATATATTTTGATAATTTGAAACTCGTAAATTTGAATCTCTCGATAAAGTGATCATTTTTTCCCGGTCCCTGTGTGCCGTGTCATCCTGAATTTTGTCTTTCCTAATTTTATACATTACAAAATCATCGTTTTATCTAGTGAACATTTTTCCCGGTCCCTTGAAAAATACTCGATAAGTTGAGTAAAATCATGGTCGTTTATGGAAGATGGACGAAGTTCCCGGAGGTCATCTTGGGCAAGCCCCCGCGAGGCTTTTTTCTTGTCTACTTGGTACAGCTGTGTCACCAACTCTGCCCCCGCGCGCCAGGACCTCTTGACCCCTCTGATTGGTCGGTGGGTACTTGGACTGTCCATCCGGCCGGCGGCCGGACGATTGGGCAGACCTAAGCCTATCTCCGTCGCAAGGTGGCGCTGCTTGCGAGTTAAAGCTACAAATCTGCAAATAACTCTAAGGATTTTCAAGATATTCAAGAAATTATTTTTCGAAAACCTTTCCGGGGATATACCTAATAGAGTACACACAGACAGACAGACATTCATTTATATATATATATAGACTAGCCGAATGACCCGGGAAACTCCCGGGTTTTACCCGATTAAATGTTTTTATCCAAATACTATTCGTTACAATTATAAATTGGCGCCGTGGATGTCACTCTTGTGAAACGTCCCGCTCCAAACTTTGTGTCAGAGAAGCGATATTTTTATAGAAAGATGATCTGGCTTTTGTTTTCTGCTCTAATTAATGTTTTTCTGTTAGAATTTTGTTCCTGTGTACTAAAAATGAACTGGCTTCACCCGTGGTCTCTACCTTTAGGAATTTTCTTCGATATAATTTTGTATCTGATAAACAAACATGATACAGCAATATTGTCATCATCATTTTCTGACAAAAAAAAAAGAATATTCGGGATAGAGACCTGAAAATTTCACTATAGGTTTTTCCAGATTCTGCTAAATATACTGTAAAAATATCAGTCAGATAATTTACGTATTGTGGACGTGTATAGCTCACAAACATACACTGACTTTTATATATATATACTAGACGGGTGACCCGGGCTTCGCCCCGGGATTGACCCGTTTGCATATCTACCCGGGTGATATATATTTAGATAATATTTTTTTATAATTGTTTGTTATTAGCATTATCTATTTGTTTGCATCATCATAATTTAATCTAATCTTTGATAGAGGGCGCTGTTCGTGAGCTAAGTAGAATAATTTAAATATATAGTTTTAATAATTGATTTATATATTTTTTAAAATACCCTATCGTCTTCCCCGTAATTTCTTTACCTATGTATGGAAATTTGGTTTGAATTAGTGAACTACTGCGAATTTGTATACCGGACATACAAACAAACAAACATACAAACATTGATTTTTATATATATAGATATATATAGGGATATGCTAATAGTAATTCTCCCTATATATGCCAATAGTAATATGGTATATAGGCAAATAATAATTCCTCATATATGCAGATATTATTCCTACATATATGCAAATAATATTCCTACATATATGCAAATAGTAACTCTACATAAATGGCGATAGTAATGCTACATATATATGCAAATAGAAATTATGCATATATGGCAGGTGTTTTTCAAAATATTGAAATATGCAAATAGTAATTACACATATGCAAATAGTAATTACACATATGCGAATAGTAATTCAGCATATATAGATAGTAATTCTACATATATATAGAAATAATAATTTAAATTATATGCAATAGTAATTCTACATATATGGTAAGTGTTTTTCCAAAAATATGCAAATAGCAATTTTAAATATATGCCAATAGTAATTCATCATAAATAGATAGTAATTATACACATATGCAAATAGTAATTATACATATATGCAAATATAATAATAATTATACATATATGCAAATAGCAATTCTAAATATATGCCAATAGTGATTATACATATATGCAAATATAATAATAATTATACGTATATGCAAATATAATAGTAATTCTACACATATGCCAATAGTATTATACACATATGCCAATAGTAATTATACGTATATGCAAATATAATAGTATTTATACATATATACAGATAGCAATTCTACATATATGCAAATAGTAATTATACATATATGCAAATATAATAATAATTATACATATATGCAAATAGCAATTCTAAATATATGCCAATATGGTTATACATATATGCAAATATAATAATAATTATACGTATATGCAAATATAATAGTATTTATACATATATACAGATAGTAATTCTACATATATGCAAATAGTAATTATACATATATGCAAATAGTGATTATACATATATGCAAATATAATAGTAAGTATACATAAATACAAATATAATAATAATTATACACATATGCCAATAGTAATCATACGTATATGCAAATAAAATAGTATTTATACATATATATACAGATAGTAATTCTACATATATGAAAATAGCAATTCTATATATATGTAAAATCGTATATATGCAACACACCACCTGTTATAGACAGATAGAGATGTAAAAAAAAAACCAAATAAAATAGACTGGCATGTTTGCATGGAGAAATGCTAATGTGACATTTGGAAGGAAGGAAGGAGGACATAAAAAAGTTGCTCTGATCTAAAGAAACCATCCCCGTGGGATTCCGTTATCAAAGGCGTCAGTCTCAATAGCTGGTCGATAGGCGGAGCTGCAGTAGTCATGACACTTGGTGACAACTTTTACAACTTCTCGTGGCGTTTCTTTTTTTTTTTTTTTGTAAATTTCAAATTAAAATTAGAGATTTTGGTTATTACTAAATTTATATACCAGTTTTATAGGTATTTGCGATAGTGGACATTGCTGCTGCTGTGATATAGATGTATGGAGATATCTGAGACTCTTCATTGGACACAACAACAACAGAAAATTGACCCAGAACAGCAACTTTACACACCCAAGATAGAGAACATTGCTGTGATAGAGATGTATGGAGACATCTGAGGCTCTTCATTTGACACAAAACAACAGAAATTTGACCCAGAACAACAGCTTTACACACCCAAGATAGAGAACATTGCTGTGATAGAGATGTATGGAGACATCTGAGACTCTTCATTGGACACAACAACAGCAGAATATTGACCCAGAACAGCAGCTTTACACATCCAAGATAGAGAACATTGCTGTGATAGAGATGTACGGAGACATCTGAGGCTCTTCATTTGACACAAAACAACAGAAAATTGACCCAGAACAGCAGCTTTACACACCCAAGATAGAGGACATTGCTGTGAAAGAGATGTATGGAGACATCTGAGGCTCTTCATTGGACACAACAACAACAGAAAATTGACCCAGAACAGCAGCTTTACACACCCAAGATAGAGAATATTGCTGTGATAGAGATGTATGGAGACATCTGAGGTTCTTCATTTGACACGACAACAACAGAACATTGACCCATAGAACAGCAGCTTTACACACCCAAGATAGAGAACATTGGTGTGATAGAGATGCTTGGAGCTATCTGAGGCTCTTCATTGGACACAACAACAACAGAAAATTGACCCAGAACCGCAGCTTTACACACCCAAGATAGAGAACATTGCTGTGATAGAGATGTATGGAGACATCTGAGGCTCTTCATTGGACACAACAACAACAGAAAATTGACCCAGAGCAGCAGCTTTACACACCCAAGATAGAGAACATTGCTGTGATAGAGATGTATGGAGACATCTGAGACTCTTCATTGGACACGACAACAAAAGAAATTTAACCCAGATCAGTAGCTTTACACACCCAAGATAGAGAGCATTGCTGTGATAGAGATGTATGGAGACATCTGAGACTCTTCATTGGACACGACAACAACAGAATATTAACCCAGAACAGCAGCTTTACATACCCAAGATAGAGAACATTGCTGTGATAGAGATGTATGGAGACACCTGAGGCTCTTAATTGGACACAACAACAACAACAATATAGGTATTTGTAAACAGTTTGATTTGGCAATTATATGGTGTCAGAGCCTCGTTTGGTTGCTTACACTTATTGATGAGTTTGAATTGTACAAAATCAGGTGAAAAATACACCTATGGACAAAATTAAAGGAAGTGTACCAAAAGAGATATCTCTCTTTTTAATTTTGCATCAGAACAATGTATTGTTTATCAGTCATTCCTGTACTGATAAGGGCCATAGACCGAAATCATGGTATACAGGTTGACCTTTGTCTGAATTTTCCAAAACTGGTGTTGTGGTTCATTCTTTATTACCGCAAGTAAAGTGTTTTACTGGAATAATAAACAATGCCTTGTTCATCAGTCATTCCTGTACTGATAAGGGTCATAGACCGAAATCATGGTATACAGGTTGACCTTTGTCTGAATTTTCCAAAACTGGTGTTGTGGTTCATTCTTTATTACCGCAAGTAAAGTGTTTTACTGGAATAATAAACAATGCCTTGTTCATCAGTCATTCCTGTACTGATAAGGGCCATAGACCGAAATCATGGTATACAGGTTGACCTTTGTCTGAATTTTCCAAAACTGGTGTTGTGGTTCATTCTTTATTACCGCAAGTAAAGTGTTTTACTGGAATAATAAACAATGCCTTGTTCATCAGTCATTCCTATACTGATAAGGGTCATAGACCGAAAGCATGGTATACAGGTTAACCGCTGTCTGAATTTACCAAAACTGGTGTTGTGGTTCATTCTTTATTACCGAAAGTAAAGTGTTTTACTGGAATAATAAAGAAGATGTGCATTGTTCTGATGCTCATTTAAAGGGAGAGGTGCCTCTTTTGGTTTATGAATATCATCTTCTCGCAACATTATGTTATATAAGTTTTGATATAGGGATTATTTGCTGATTTTAGAATACAAGAGTATTAAGGTTCCTTTGTCCTTAACGAATTAGAAGCCGTACCTTAGAGGATTGCATAGGTTTTCAACTTCCAAGGCGACATCAATGGTGATTCCAATGCCCAGGCGACACCCCAATGGTGATTCCAATGCCCAGGCGACACCCCAATGGTGATTCCAATGCCCAGACGACACCCCAATGGTGATTCCAATGCCCAGACGACACCCCAATGGTGATTCAAATGCCCAGGCGACACCCCAATGGTGATTCCAATGCCCAGACGACCCCCCCAATGGTGATTCCGATTACCAGACGACACCCCAATGGTGATTCCAATGCCCAGACGACACCCCAATGGTGATTCCAATACCCAGGCGACACCCCAATGGTGATTCCAATGCCCAGACGACACCCCAATGGTGATTCCAATGCCCAGACGACACCCCAATGGTGATTCCAATGCCTCAGCCAAAGAGATAAAAAAGCACGACCAAAAACTATTCACCCTCTTTCTTTATTTAAAAAAACTCAATTATATACAAAGATAGTCAGCGGTCAATATTTCTAAAATAACAGAAAAATTGTGAATTAATAAATAAAATAATATCTTAGAAAACTCAACATTTGATTTAATTGTGCTGATAAGTAATTAGAGAAAGAAATACCTGAATTGAGACGTGAAGAATAAATAATATAAAATATTACATATTTACCAAAAATTATACCGGCCAAAAGAAAACAACAACAATATATATATGTAGTATAAAACTGTGCTAACTGACGATCAACTTTATTGAGTTTTTTTCGGGATGCCTGAATGAATGGCCAATTTTTTGGTCGTTGAGGTACAGCTTGCACCACGCTGATGAGGACCAAAAGCTCGAAACGCGTACGTGGTTAGCTTTTCTTGATTAATCAAGAATGGGTATTTGGCCATATCTTGAATAATTAAAAATTAACGTGAATAGTTGATTTTTATTCCGATAGATATGGCGTAAGCAATCAGAAACTTTCAGTTGTACGATAAGGAGATGCCTTTTTCATAATTTATTTAGTTAGTTCTAGATATTATAATCCGAAACCAAATTAAAAATTTGATTATAACATATATACATACTTTGAGTCAAAAGGCGATCCACATCAATTAAGTTTATATAAAAGGACGTACCTGGATCTTGTAAAGAAAAAAAAATCTCAAAAAATATTTCGAGAGATTTTTCCCTCTTTATCAAATTATTGCAGAGTAAACTTGAGTGTACTTAAGTTCACTGTGAAATAAATTGATAAAGAGGGAGCAATCTCCCGAAATATTTTGAGAATTAATTTTTTCCTTTATAGATCCAGGTATGCCCTTTTTATATAATATATACATACATTTTTATATTACAATATAATACGGCATATGATTGTAAAACGACATTTGAAATAAGGAATTTTAACCCTAAGTGTTTTCCCGATTTATGTATATATTTTATTTATTTTAAACTTATTTTAAACTGAATTTCTCGCTCGCTCTCTAGGTGTGTTGATACGTGCTTGTTCGTGGCAATTCCGCTTTAATTTTCAAATCTTACTTAGTTGGGTGTATTTACCTCTCCGCATATTTTTTCTTGGATTACCCGAAGAAAAGCATTTTGCCTGAAAGCTTGTATTTTTAATAAAAAGAAACTCACCACGTTATATTTTCGTTTTCTCTTTTAACTTTTAAAACGTGGCTGAAGTATGCCTGATCCTAACTTTTCTTTTATCACTTTTTACAAAGAACAGCTCTCCAAGAAATCTCTCCAACTTGCCAAATGGCGTCGGCATTTAATTTTTAACCGCAAATGCTTTCAAAACGATTTTATCCCGCCGTCACTAAGGCTGAAAGATCCCGTCAAAAATCCCTATTCTGCTACTGTCATACGAACAACCCAAAAGAGATTATTATACTCAAGAATCCGAGGTTCTATATCCAGAATCAGATTCCTCCAAAAAACAGTAAAAGGACTACTCTCACTTCTAGCCACCAGACTTCCATTTGAAGAACTTACGTCCCTAATCTCCGGCATTACCACCCGCGTTCACCAGCTCGATCAGTTTATCGAAAACCGACATCGAAATAAATTTGAATTCTGGAAAACAGAAATACCAATTTTCCTCTTACAACTCCTGCCATAACATCCAGAAAGATGTTATACTAAACCTTGCCAATATCAACCTATCGGAAGATCACATTTCCCTCTTAACCAAAGGACTCAAATATAGACTACCCACTAAGCAAGACCCCTTACACATCATCAGCTGTGTTGAATCTTCTCTACAGAACCAAAGTAATTTTGACAAATACCATATCCCACCACAATCACCAACAAACTATATGCCTCCGGCCACTCAAACCCTAGCCACAATTCCTCTAAGAATGAAGTCAAGGCTTTGAAATCCCTCATAGAGATCAGAAAGACATAGTGGTCACCAGATCAGATAAAGGTTCACAGGTCGTGATTCTCAAATTGGAAGCATATAAGAGCAAAATGCAGGACATCCTAGGCGATTTGGATACTTTCGAGGGTGCTTCACCTGCCCAAGTCAGCAACATCCAAAAGGCCTACAAGTCATCACTAAGTCGCCTGAAAAGAACCAACCAAATCACCTCCGCACAATTTCAAAGTTATACTTCAAATCTCTCCAACACCCCTTATATTTATGGCCTCCCGAAGGTACACAAACCGGACATCCCTCTTAGACCAATTGTTGCATATCATCTTTCCCCTGCAGCACACCTGGCTAGATACCTTTCAGATGTCTTAAAACCGTTGATCAAGACATATAATTCCCATTCTATTCAAGACTCAAGCGACTTTATCCACAAATTAAAAGAAATAGATAACTCAGAAAACTACTCCATCTGCACGTATGATGTAAAATCCCTCTTTTTATGTCTCCCCCACGACCTCATCATCAAAGAACTCAGAAAACTCCTGGCTTCTTCCGATCTCCCCCATACCCACAGTTGCACCATCACAGACCTATTCCAAATAGGCTTGAATATGAACACCCTTGAATTTGACGGTCATTACTACCTACAGAAGAGAGGTTCCCCCATGGGTAGCCCTTTATCAAACATAGCAGCTGAACTCGTAATGTCTGGTCTTGACTCCTGGATCACGAACCGTGATGACCTAGGAATTAAATTATGGATAAGATATGTCGATGACATATTTTGCATGTATCCCAAAGCTAATAAATCCCTCATCACAGATGCCCTCAACGCATATCACGAATGCCTAAAGTTCACCCAAAACCAGGACAAAAATGGTGTCATCCCATTTCTGGATGTGCTGGTCATCAATACCGGCAGCAACATAGAAACCACGGTATACTACAAACCAGAATTTAACCCCACGTATATTCATGACGGTTCTCATGCACCTGCATCTCATAAGATCACAACTATCACAACACTAACAAAAAGGATCTCCACTCATTGTTCTCTAGAAATCTTTAGGACGGTCGAGAGAAATAACGTTTATCGCAACCTTTCGTCTTTCGGTTACCCTATAGATTTTATCCGGCGTCATACGTACCAACAACGTACATATACAATCCCAACCGTTTACAAATCGACTTGCGTTCTCCCGTATTCCGAAACCAACGTCGATATTGCCCGTTTCTTGAGAAAATACGGTGTTCGCACGCATTTTAGTAATTCACCTTCCGTCGAACTCAAACTCCGGCATCCCATCACAAAAAGTTCTAAAAAGCAGGACTCACTATCCGCCTCTAACGCAGTGTACAAAATTAAATGCTCAAATTGCGAACTACATTATGTTGGTGAAACCGGCAGAACCATAGAAATCAGGACTAAAGAACACAATAGAAACATCATGAACAAAGACAGCCGTTCCCAGATTTATCAGCACATGGCAGAAACACAGCATTCATTTGACTTCACAGACACCCAATGTGTTTACAGTAACATACGCGGAAAATATCAACGACTGGTCCTGGAGGCTTTGGTTTCCAATAAAATTCCGAGCCTCAATAGAAAAATAGAACTACCCCCGCAGTACATAGCTTTTTGTAATAGCATGGACCCCGCATAAGGAAGTTTAACCTCAAGTGTTTTCCCGATTTATGTATATATTTTATTTATTTTAAACATATTTTAAACTGAATTTCTCGTTCGCTCTCTAGGTGTGTTGATACGTGCTTGTTCGTGGCAATTCCGCTTTAATTTTCAAATCTTACTTAGTTGGGTGTATTTACCTCTCCGCATATTTTTTCTTGGATTACCCGAAGAAAAGCATTTTGCTTGAAAGCTTGTATTTTTAATAAAAAGAGACTCACCACGTTATATTTTCGTTTTCTCTTTTAACTTTTAAAACGTGGCTAAAGTGTGCCTGATTTGAAATACTATCCCGCATGTGTTTCTTTTCAACGAAAAATCAAAATTTATTTCTAAGAGAAATAACGATTATTTTTAACCTTAGAGATAAGGTATGAAAGGGTGAATTGTAAAGAGCAATGATAAACGGAAAATAAAAGTGTCCAGGGATGGGAATCATATGGCAATGGGCATGGGAATTATACAAATACAAATTTTAAATAATATTTTAGGATCTTCCCGTATGTGTAATGAAGCTTTGTCCCAGTTCGCGCTCGCTGAAGCAGAGTGTGGTCGCCACAACCTCCTTATTTTTTCTCCTTTAATATTCAAAGATATTTAACTTATTCTGATTGTAACTTTTGTAATAATTTCTGTATGCACAATTCCCCCCACCTACTTTGTATTTTCAAATTATATTTCAACTGTGAAATTATAACACTATTCAGCGCTGAGTTTGTGTATACAAAAATGTAATGCCTTGATAAAGGTTGGCGTTCAGCTAACTGAAATATTGGCAAATAAATCTTTTATTCAATCCAATATATGCCTTTTTATTATCTAATGAATTAAGTATGGGTTGCTCTATTTTCAAATCATTTTAATTAAAGAGGCATATATTGGATCAAAATGTAATGTATTTATCAATATTTCTGTTGGCTGAACGCCAACCTTTTCCAAGGTATTATAACATTTTTATGTCATCAACAAACTCAGCGCCACATAATATCATTAGAATTGAGTTTAAAATATTTATATAAGTGTATATATTACTGACAAAATAAATTTTGTAAAACATATATAGGGGTGAAAAAATAGTACAAATGTGACATTGTACTGGGATATGGTTTATAAATTATGAAAAAGGCTTCTCCTTATCGTGCAACTGAAATTTGCTGATGGCTTGTGCCATTTATCGGAATAAATATCAACTATTCTCGTTGAATTTTAAGCATTATATTATAAATCAACGGATAGTTGATATTTATTCCGATAGATGGCGCAAGCCATCAGCAAATTTCAGTTGCACGATAATGAGATGCCTTTTTAAAAAAATATTTAGGGGTATGAATATTTCACATATTATATATATTATATATTCATATTCAATTGAATATATATATTAAGGATAATAACTTATTTAATGTTTACATTTATAATGTACTATGTGTAGAGAAACGAGTAAAGGGGCTTGAAAGGTTATGTTTTCTTCCAGTATGGAGTTCACTTGCAAAACAATCACTTTTCCTTCTTAAGCCAGGTGTTTTGTCTGATATATCCTGAGTCTTCTTAGCAAGCAGGGAAGAAGTTGGTTCGACCTTTATTGACCGAGATATATCAGGATGGGGCAGATCTGAGATTTCATTATTGTCCTCCGCATGGTTCGGACTAGTCTTGATTATATGCAGGTCCATTGAATTATGCTTTGTACGATCTCAAAAATAGCGAGGAAATTATTTATAAGAGTGTGGTATCAGGAAAACTTAGGAGTCTTTTTATTATTACACCAACAAATGTATTGAAATTAAGTCTGGCATGTAAAAAAAAAAGTTTATTTCCAAGTGCTATATTATTTTCAAAAACAAGTGGCAAAAAGGGCGAGTCAAATAGATAGAGAAACGAGTAAATGTAAAGTTTATTGATTCATTTTTATCTCTAAACACATTGTTGTTTACATTCCCATTTTAGAGCACAATGATGTTGTTGTTGTCGTGTCCAAAGAAGAGTCTCAGATGTCTCCATACATCTCCATCACAGCAGCAGCAATATCCACTATCTTGGTTTTGCTCTTCATTGGAAAATGGGTGCCGTTGCCACGTTAGTCACCTTGGAAACGAACCAGAATTTGGTCGAATATTCCAAGGGTCCAGGGGGGACCGCAGGGAGGTGTGGTCGGACTTCTCCCCCCTGAGATCACAATGATATAATCTGCTTTAAAAATTATTTGAAAAATTCTGTTATTGAAAAAAATAATAGTACGGAAGTATGTAATATTGTACTGGGATCAGCTTGATAAAAAAAAAAAAAGAAAGGCCTCACTTGATTGTGTAACTCAAAGTTACTGATGACTTGCACCATCTATCGGAATAAATATCAACTAATTGTCAATATAAAGAAATATTTTCACAATATTGGCAAAATACTTTTTCAATATTAATCAAGAAAAGTCAATCACATACGCGTTTCGGGCGGTTGGTCCTCATCAGCGTGATGCAGCCAATTATTCCCGGAAAAATAATATTTATTCCGATAGATGGCGCAAGCTATCAGACATTTTATTTACATTTTTTTCCTGATCTATGTTTGTTGCTTTCATTCTTGTACTATCAATTTTAGATGGAGTTACTAAATAAACATTTGTATGGCAAACACCGCTGCTTCACACTACAAACAAATGATGATAAATCAATTAATGATGAACGAAATAAATTCACAGAGTATAACAACAAAAGTTTAACGACACACCGAGTAAAATAATTGAAAGTTTTTTTTTTTTCCCTTTTTAAAATTCCATTTCTAGGAGGAAGTAAAAAAAACTTCAAAATTGCATCCGAAGAGGATAAAAATTTAAAATTCAAATGTGGCCGTGAAATAAGAGAGAAAATTATCCACTTATGATTGAAATAAAATAGTTAAAATTATCTTTTGGAGTTTTTTTTAAATATCTTTTTTTTTGTCATAACAAATTTTTCTCTTGAATAGATATGCAAATTGAGGTAGATATTCATCTAACTACACGTTTAACCAGATCTTCCTTGAAGTTTGGAGTTAACTAATTTATTTTGTAATTAACATAATTTTTAATTATCATTAACTAGTATACATAATGTATAACATAATTTTGGCTATATTTTATATAGAAAATTACAAAACTTTATATATATTATTAATGTTTCAATTTAAAAAAATTTTGCAAGCATGAATTTTATGCACATTGTTTTTTTCAATATACTCGTAATGTCAGATTATCATTTTTAATTTTTATTGTTAATGTAATTTATATATATATATATGTTGTAATATATTCCAATATATCTATGTCTCCATGTATTGTATAGATGTATATGTAATTGACAAAGTGACAAATAAAATCGAGTGAGTTACAGTCGGAAAGCCAGAAAAGAGTCCGAAAAACAAGTCGGATATGCCTCCTTCTTACACAAACAGATTAGTCCGCTTCGAGACACACGATTGACAGACCCCTCTAGACAGAGATCTCCCCTGACCGGCGTCGGCTACACTAACTCTCTCGCCATCTCTATGGTGACATCCAACATGTCTCGTCCTTTTGTGTAATCCCAATCACACCTGAACCCACTCTAAACATTGTGGCCACCACGACTGTAAACCAACATGTCACACTACAGACATCCTACATTATAACAACAACTACATTACTACATATATATATATATATATATATCATATCTTCTCTAGTTTCTTGTATTCACGTAATGCTCTATTGAAGGAGGTTATTGTTCGAAAGCTCGCAGCTTTTTAAATAAAGAAATTCGATACGTCTAACAATGATATCTTCCAACAATGTAATGTTTAACTTCTTCCCTTATTATATCCATTCATGTAAAAATGCTCGTTACAATCGACTTTCTAGAGGTACTCAATACGGTGTATCCTAAACCTTTTACCTGCCGTTTTCTGTATTTACTGAAACTGGTATTTTCTAGAAAATATTTTTACCTGATTCTGTAAGTAGGTTAATATTTCGGTTGATGTCGTAATTGGATTACGTTTTTATTTGTAACTTTTACCGTAAGTTGTTATTCATAAACACAAGGTAATAAGACCAAATTCTAATAAATAAATAGTGTGTGACGTTTTGGTAACAGCTTATTCAGTATACTAATACATTCTGTACTTTTGTTTGAAGTTGTTAACAACGCTGTTACCGAAACGTCACACACTATATATTTATTTGGATTTGGTCTTATTACCTTGTGTGTGTGTTTATATTCTATTTATATAAAAATGAATGTTTGTTTGTATGTATGTCCGGTATACAAATTCTCAGTAGTTCACTAATTCAAACCAATATTTCCATACATAGGTAAAAAGATACGGGGAAGACGATAGGCTATTTTAAAAATATATAAATCAATTATTAAAACTATATATTCAAATCATTCTACTTAGCTCACGAACAGCGCCCTCTATCAAAGATTAGATTAAATTATGCTGATGCAAACAAATAGATAATGCTAATAACAAACAATTCTAAAAAAAATCTTACCTAAATATATATCACTCGGGTAGACATGCACACGGGTCAATCCCGGGGCTAAGCCCGGGTCACCCGTCTAGTAATCTATAATCCAAAAATTGTGCCTTATCATTGTTATTTATAAATCTAACATATACAACCTTACATTTTGAAAGATAAAATTTGGAGAAAGATAGGGAAGAAATGTAGTATACATTTATTATTTAAATCCGTGTGATGAGTCAGAAGGTCGGTGGAGCAATGGTCTAAGCCGTTGATTCCAGACAGCCATGACCTGGGTTCGAATCCCGTATTGGCCTATTTTTTTTCCGAATAAAAAATTGCCTCAGTATGACCCGCGATTCTTGTAAATGCACAACCCTACCAGTGAGTACATGTAACCAAACAGGGATCTGCCACATTTGTAAGTGCATTGTATGTATATCGGGATTCAGACTATACACTCATGGACAAAACTTAAGGAAGTTGTACCTATTAGCATGTATATCGGCATTCAAACAATACATTCATGGACAAAACCTAAGGAAGTTGTACCTTTTAGCATGTATATCGGGATTCAGACAATACACTCATGGACAAAACTTAAGGAAGTTGTACCTATTAGCATGTATATCGGCATTCAAACAATACATTCATGGACAAAACCTAAGGAAGTTGTACCTTTTAGCATGTATATCGGGATTCAGACAATAACTCTGAAAGATATCACAGTGAACCTTATTGAAGACACACGAGATAACCAAGTGTGAAGAACCTCTGTCTCCTTCAATAAAACAGAGATGACCGGCGACATCAAAATATGGAACTTCTTCAAGTTTTGTCGATGTTCAAACTCAAGCACTTAGTTAACTAGTAAACCTAACTATTGATAAATTAAGATGAATGGAGGAGTTCCCAATTACTACCTAGTTAGGTTAGTGGTGGATTCCTTTAATAATTAGCAACTAATTTGAAAATAAGTTTTGTGTTAATTAAAACCTAAATTAGATTGGAGTTTAAATAAATTAAACAAAGGGTAACGGGCGGGAATTTGTCCGAGTGTTTTCTCCGTGGTATGCTGAAACTACAAGTGTAATTGTAACTATTTACTGGTTGCATATTGTTGCACCATGTTGCAGCTTTGCAGAGTCGTTGATCTTGGTTTCTTCCTTCTTGGTGTTATACACCGAGCGGGTTTCCATACTCAAAGCAAATAAATAAAAATAAATTACCTTTCAAAGTTATTGTGTTTATTTATTCGTTGTCTTCCTCATAGGTCGTGATCCTCAGTCTAGGTCCTCTCTCGCTCCAATAACCAATCAAGATATACGTACAATAACAATATTATTATTTATTTAAGTAACCCAGGTTCCTGGAGCGTACAGAAGTCGCCAACTACCCGGGAATAACAATATTACAAAAGAATGAAACTATAAAAAGGAATGATGATAATCTCTAAATAATCTGTTTTAAATAAATATTAAATATCATAGAATATTTTGAATAAATGTAGCGCGCATTAAAATTGATGCAACAATATATACACCGTGAAAAAATAGTAAAAATGTGATATTGTACTGGGATAAGGTGCATAATTATGAAAAAAGGAATCTTTCATCTTTCAAAGGCAACTTTCAGTTGCACGATAAGGAGATGCCTTTTTTTTTCATAAATATATACACTGTTTAACTATTAACCCTGTAATAGTATAGTCTTTTAAACTATTTTTTTTAGAGAGATGAGAATTTATACGCTGTTACTATATATAGTTAAACCTGTCTATAGCGCCCCTTCTTGGGACTCACCAATATAGGGTGATATAGAGACGGGGTGCACAGGTCACTTTTAATGTAAATCTCATCATACTACGTATTTAAAATCGGGCGCTAAAGAGAGGGAGGCACTATTTAGAGGGGGCGCTATAGATAGAGTTAACTGTACTTTAAAATCCTTTTTGATATGAGGCGCGTTTTTCCCGTTTGTGTTTTAGACGAAATATTTAAGTGAGAATAGTTTATGGACAAAACTTAAGGAAGTGGAAATTTTTTTTATGTCGCCGGTCGTTTTATTTTTTAAAGGAGACAAAGGCAATTTTGTTCACACTTGGTTATTTTGGAACAGATTCTGTAGGACAGGATAGAGGAATCAGGGAGATGGTCATATTCATGAAAAGATGGACAGATCCCATTATAGATATCTTCTCCAGAAGACATGTCACATACTCAAATTATGAGGAACAGAATGAACAAATTCTTCAGGACAGGATAAAGGGAACAGGGAGATGGTGACATTAACGAAAATATGGACAGATCCTTCTATATATGGCAGAGACATTTCACACACTCGAATGACGAAAAACAATATGGACAAATTCTGCAGGACAGGATAGAAGAAACAGGGTGAAACAGGAAAACAGATGGGGTATTCACGAAAAAATGGACAGATCTCATTATAGATGACAGGAGACATGTCATACACTCAAATGACGAAAAACAGTATGGACAAATTCTACAGTACAGAATGGAGGGTACGGGAAGAAGAGGGCAACCTAGGAACATATGGACAGATCCCATTATAGATGACAGAGGAAACATGTCATACACTCAAACGACGAAAATCATTATGGAAATATTCTACAATACAAGATAGAGGACTCGGGAAGAAGAGAACAACCTAGGAACATATGGACAGATCCCATTATAGATGACAGAGGAAACATGTCAAAGACTCAAATGACGAAAATCATTATGGACAAATTCTACAATACAAGATAGAGGACTCGGGAAGAAGAGAACAACCTAGGAACATATGGACAGATCCCATTATAGATGACAGAGGAAACATGTCATAGACTCAAATGACGAAAATCATTATGGACAAATTCTACAATACAAGATAGAGGACTCGGGAAGAAGAGAACAACCTAGGAACATATGGACAGATCCCATTATAGATGACAGAGGAAACATGTCATACACTCAAATGACGAAGAACAGTATGGACAAATTCTACAATACAAGATAGAGGGCTCGGGAAGAAGAGAACAACCTAGGGAAATATGGACAGATCCCAAAATAGATGATAGAGGAGACATGTCATGCCTCAAATGTCGAAGAACAGTATGGGGGGGGGGCGGGGGGGGGGGGGGGGGGGGGGTTGGTGGAAGGATGGTCTAAACCGTTGGTTTTCAGCCACTACGACCCGGGTTCGATTCCCGCATTGGGCACTTTTTTTCTGATTAAAAAAAATGCTCCGATGGCACCCGATTCTTTCAAAAGTTCGACCCCACCAGCGAGTGCAAGTAAATAAAACCGGGCTCTGGCATATTTGTAAGTGCAAAGTCGAACTGCTTTTCACATGTGTAGACATGTGGTGCACTTACAGTAAAAGGCAGTCGCCTACTTCTACCCATCATGAAGAAGAAGAACAGTATGGACAAATTCTACAATACAATATAGAGGACACAGGAAGAAAAGAACAACCTGGGAGGAGATGAACAGATCCCATCAAAGATGTTCCTAGGCTGAAATAAACAAGAGAAACTCTCCCCTAAGGATGAAGACAGATTATGGTGGAGACACGAAGTAACCAACTGAGAGCTTTCCTAAGTATGTCTGTTCATCATAGAGGGTAGTTTATGGTTCCCTAGTGAATGAAGGCATTTCCCCTACATTAGCCTTAAGATCGGAGATTGAGGTGTTCTGCTTGGTTGAGTATGTATTCAATGTGAACGGTTTAAATTGTTAAATACAAGGTGGTTTACAAATAATAATAATAATAATAAAACGTCGAAACACATTTTATTCATTTAGTTAAAGGAAGCTTTCGAGTATGCTCTTCTTCAGTTAACTAAAACGTCGTTTTTAGTTAATAATAGTTAAATTGTTAAGTGCAATGTGGGAATTGTTTAAATTGTTAAATGCAATGTGTGAATTGCTCAAATTGTTAGGTGCAAAATGAATTGTTCACAAATTGTTAAATGCAACGTGAATTACAAAAAAATCATAAAACTCCGCAAATTATTTTATTTACATAATTAAAGGAAGCTTTCGGGTATTCTCTTCTTCAACTAACTTAAAGGTTTTACTTAGACGTTTTAGTTAGCTGTAGAAGGACTTGTCCGAAAGCTTCTTTTAATCAATTCAATAAAAATAGTTGGGTGGCGTTTTATGATTTTTGTTGATGTTGTTTGTAATTTGCCGAATTTCATAATCGTTTTTGGGTACAATGTAAATTTATCAACTTTTAGAGCTTAATGTAGTTTGTTCACATTTTAGAGTTTGAAGGAGTCGGTGGAAGGATGGTCTCAACCATTGGGTTTCGACCGCTACGACCCGGATTCGTTTCCCGCATTGGGCACTTTTTTTCTGATTTAAAAATATTGCTCCAATAGCCCTCGATTCTTGCAAAAGTCCAACCCCACCAGCGAGTACAAGTAACCAAACGGGGCTCTGGCACATTTGTAAGTACAAAGTCGAACTGCTTTTCACATATGTAGATATGTGGTACACTTACAGTAAAAGCAGTCGCCTACTTCTACCCATCATGATTACCATGGCCTGTACCACGTGTACTAGGGATAAGTAAAAAGAAAGAGTTTAATGTAATTTGTCTACATTTTAGAGTTTAATGTAATTTGTTCAAACTTTAGAGTGCAATGTGAAATGTTCACATTTTAGATTGCAATGAAATTTGTTCGAATTCCATCAACGATTAGTTAATATTTATTCTGATAGATGGTGCAAACCATCATCACATTTTAGTTACACGATCAGAAAATTCCCTTTTCTTAATATACCCACATGATCCTTTTACAATTTCTCATTTTTCATCATATTTGCATACATTTTTTATAAAATGCTAAATATCTCTGAATATAATTAACATGATGTGTTTGTTAACCCAATGTAATTGTTTTTAACCCAATATAATAATGGGCCAAATGAAGTGTAATATGAAAGAAATATCGATGCTTAAGTCATGAAGGATTAACTACATGAAATATCGAGAAAATAAAATGGAAAATAAATTATACCAACAGCTGTTTTAGTATAGCCAACATATTTGCATATTTTCTATGCAACTTGAAGCCTTCCCCGCGGGCTCCTGGGTCTATGTATATATACGGGAGTTTAAAAGGTAAATGACAAATTGAACGATAGGCCTATTTACCTGATAAATCACTCTCGGCTATTTACAAAACAAAAGTAGTTCTGAGCATGCGCAGATGGCCGAGGCCGAATTGCCCGTTTCGATCCGACAACGTCGCCCAAGTGACGTCATAACGGGGAGTAATTTTGTTGGGGAAAATCTCTCATGGGGGAACTACGATCGTCTGGTCTGATTCTTTGTCTTTTTTCTTATATCTTTGGTGTAAGAGCTGTTTTATGTTTTGTTTGTCGAATGTAATAGGTATAGTGGTTAACCTGGACCCTGTGAATAATGCAGACATCAAACTTACTAATGCATATATGAACTCATGGACAGAACTTAAGGAAGTTGTACCTTTTAGCATGTATATCGGGATTCAGACAATACATTCATGGACAAAACTTGAGGAAGTTGTACCTTTTAGCATGTATATCGGGATTCAGACAATACACTCATGGACAAAACTTAAGGAAGTTGTACCTTTTAGCATGTATATCGGGATTGAGACAATACACTCATGGACAAAACTTAAGGAAGTTGTACCTTTTAGCATGTATATCGGGATTCAGACAATACATTCATGGACAAAACTTAAGGAAGTTGTACCTTTTAGCATGTATATCGGGATTCAGACAATACACTCATGGACAAAACTTAAGGAAGTTGTACCTTTTAGCATGTATATCGGGATTCAGACAATACACTCATTGACAAAACTTAAGGAAGTTGTACCTTTTAGCATGTATATCGGGATTCAGAAAATCACTCATGGACCAAACGTAAGGAAGTTGTATCTTTTAGCATGTATATCTGGATTCAGACAATACACTCATGGACAAAACTTAAGGAAGTTGTATCTTTTAGCATGTATATCGGGATTCAGACAATACACTCATGGACCAAACTTAAGGAAGTTGTACCTTTTAGCATGTATATCGGGATTCAGACAATACATTCATGGACAAAAATTAGGGAAGTTGTACCTTTTAGCATGTATATCGGGATTCAGACAATACACTTATAGATAAAACTTAAGGAAGTTGTACCTTTTAGCATGTATATCGGGATTCAGAAAATCACTCATGGACCAAACTTAAGGAAGTTGTATCTTTTAGCATGTATATCGGGATTCAGACAATACACTCATGGACCAAACTTAATGAAGTTGTATCTTTTAGCATGTATATCGGGATTTAAACAATAACTCTGAAAGATATTACAGTGACCTTTATTCAAGACACACGAGATAACAAAGTCTGAACAGCCTCTGTCTCCTTCAAAAAAAACAAAAAAACAAAAAAAAAAACAGACGACCATCGGCATAAAATACTTTACACTTCCTTAAGTTTTGTCTCTGAGTGTTGTAAAACAAAAATAACTTGGCAATGATTGGCTGGTTAAAGTCAGGTGACATTATACATCCAATCAGAGCACGAATATTAAAAAAAAAAATCAAACAAATAGGACAACACGGTACAAAATGTATTCGAGGTTTCAACAAGCCATCAAACAAATAGAAAATGTGCACGGGGGGGGGGGGGGGGGTAAGCAACAAAGAAGACAATTACGAAGGGAAATTCTTCCAATTAAAATCAATTTAGAACTGCCAATTTTAATTAGAAATTTTCAAAGTTTGACAAGGCGGGATGTTTGTTTGTCAAATTTGGAAATTTTTGTCAACATTCGAAAATTTAATTGTCCCTTCTATTCAGTCTTTTGGCGCCATTTTAAATTTGGCGGGAAATTAGTGTTAATTGACTTCAAAATCCTTTCTACTTTACTGACAGCTTCATGGGGTTTGTCCGAAGGAAAAATATTACTGATAGAATTTTATGGGGAAAAAAGGCATTTCCTGAAGGTGAAAATGAAGTTACTGATGGTTTGCGCCATATATCGGACTAAATATAATCTAATCATTAATTTTATAAAATTTCCAGGATATTGGATAAATACTCTTTCTTGATAAGCTACGTAGGTGTTTCAGGCTTCTTTGAAGATTGCCTGCACTATGTTGACGAGGGCCAATAGCCTGAAATGCGTACGTGGTTGGCTTTTCTTGATTTATCAAGAAATGGTATTTAGCCAATATTCTTAAATCCTCAACGATTAATTGATATTTAATATGACAGATGGTGCAAGCCATCAGCAATTAGAGTTACCGGGAGATGCCTTTTTTTAAATTCAATTTATCCATGAACATAAACAAAAGTCAGTGGATGAGAGGGTAACACGCTCGATTCCCGACAGTCATGAACCGGGATTAAATCCCAAGTTAACATTTTGTTTAATATGTGAATAACCTTCATATATTATTCACTGTTTCAATTATCATGAACTAGGTTGCTCTTGTTGAGCGGTACCTATTAATGTGATTTGAACCAGGCAATTTATCCAATGATACCAGTACAATTTACTGATATACTATTTTTATGAAATTATTTTCTAATTAATTTTGTCTTAGATATCATAAAATATTCTTAAACCTTTAAAATTTCGTTTAACAGTTATGTTTTATTACTATATATATTGTGTAACACGGATAACACGAATTACAATAGGAGGAATAGCTGAATATCATTGCTATGAAGAGAAAAAAGTGACTGCTTCTTTATTGAAGAAATTTACACTCATGGACAAACCTTAAGGAAGTGGAAAGTCTTTGAATGTCAACCATTGTCTATTTTTTAGAGAGGCTGAGTTTGTTCACACTTGGTTATCCCGTGTATCTTCAATAAAGGACACTGTAATATCTTTCAGAGTGATTGTCTGAATCCCGATATACATGCTAAAAGGTAAAACTTCCTTAATTTTTGTCCATGAGTGTATTGTCTGAATCCCGATATACATGCTAAAAGGTACAGCTTCCTTAAGTTTTGTCCATGAGTGCATTGTCTGAATCCCGATATACATGTTAAAAGTTACAACTTCCTTAAGTTTTGTCCATGAGTGTATTGTCTGAATCCCCGATATACATGTTAAAAGGTACAACTTCCTTTAGTCCATGAGTCTATATCCTATATCTAGAGATGTTTCTATGTAAACAATATTTTTTTTCAATATTTCTAGAATATCAATATCTCTAAACCAGCTTTATAATAGAATATAATTATAATATTTTCAATTATATAAATATATTATAGTAATATATGGAAATTACAAAAAAAATTCGTACCGTTTTCAATTAAATTAATTTAGTTAGTTTATCCTCATTAATTTGTAATGAAAGAAAGAGATAAAATAAGAAATATTATGAAAACAAATATGCACATATACTTTCCAGACGAAATATCTTCAACGTGCAAATTTAAATGCAGACGACATGTAAAATTCATTTCTAAACATCTAATTAAGCAGATTGTTAATTATTACCTAACAAATATACAGTTAATAAGGTTAGTTTAACAATAAACATCTGACTTTAGGCAGTTTTTATGTAACAGTAATATCTGATGCAATAATATTTGCTTAGAATTGTGCTTATGTTTCGTATTTTACATTTAATAATTTACTCTAATTATATTAATCTCAAGGCAATAGAAAGGAAGGTTGTGTTGAAATATTTAAATTAATGCTAGAAAGTGTTGCATAAACGTTGTTGATACTAGTTGATTATATGCAAATAGTATAAAATCGAATATCAAATAAAATTGATTCTTATTTAAACAGAAGAAAAAATCAAAATGGTTATCATTTAAGGTCTGTATTGACTATTACTTGAAAAATACTCAAGTATCCTAACAAGTCCTGATATATTAAAAGGTTGTCCCAAAAGTTCTTAAACATTTGCAAAATATTGAAATACCAATATTATTCACCATTATGTATAACTAGCCGAATGACCCGGACAACGCCCGGGTTTTACCCGATTAAATGCTTTTATTCAAATACTATTTGTTACAATTATAAATTGGCGCCGTGGATGTCATTCTTGTATAATATATAAATGAGTTTTAAAATTGTAAAAAAAAAAATTCATCGGCCGGGAATCGAACCCGGAGCGCCCGCGTGGCAGGCGAGAATTCTACCACTGAACCAAAAGCAAACGGTGACAGAATTAAGAACGCATGACGCTGATAACTGTATATATTAATGTCTTTGTATTATATATGAAGTAATTGTATTATTATGTATTCGCCGTAATGTATAATGTATTTGTATTATGTGTAAAGTAATTGTATTATTATGTACTAGACGAAAGGCCCGGGCAACGCCCGGGGTTTACCCGAGTGTGAATATACAGGGTGATCCAAAAGTCCCGCACAACTTTAAAAATTAATAACTCCGCGTATATTTGCGCTAGAGCAATGCGGTAAACACCATTGTGTTCAGGATGCAATGGGATTTTTTATGGCAAATAATGAAAAATTCGAAATTGATTTTAGTTACAACTTTATTCACTAGATGGCGCCCTACCAGAATCAGCGATTCAGCGGCCAAATTGTTTGATAAATTGGAAAATATAACTGAACGACACGTATTTTTACTTTTTGAATACCAGGAAAGAACCCTAATAATATCAAATGGTAAATTAATAAAACACCATTTCGCCAAAAGTTAGAAGAAATGGTTAACGATTTTTAAATACAATCTGAGATATGTAAAATAGGTACATGCAAATTAAAACATGTAGCAAAAAAAAACTGATATTTTAGATACGGTTTGCTGGAATCCTCTCAGCTATTTATATTTTGAAAATAATAATTTTCATTTTTTTTTAAATTCAACTCTCTCTCAGTATCGATTATATTTATTTTAATTCATTTGAATAATATATTTATCTATCTCTGATGATTTATTTTACTCTGGAATGCCGTTGTTGTTTTTGTCGTGTCCAATAAAGAGCCTCAGATTCTTTTCGTTTGGCCAACAAAAAATGTCCAATTTATATACACATATATTCTTACATAATGAGACTTTAAAGAATGCAAATAATCTTCATCTATTTACATACACAACACATCTCCCCCCTTAATAATACTCCAGTCGGTCTGGGGTTTCCTGGCTCTCTGAGGTCTAGGACTGCGGACGGGCACTTGCACAGCGGCAGCCTCCGGTTTAGGAGTGCAAGAGGGCACGTGCACAGCAACAGGCCCTGGTATAGGAGTGCAAGAGGGTACGTGCACAGAAGCAGTCTCCTCCTTGTTTCCTGATGTAACCTCTGGAACCTCCTCTTCACTTTATTTCTGACTTCCACCTACAGGCTTCTCTCCTGATGTTCGAGGAAGTATCAAATTTCTTGTCTCCACTTGTTTCTTTCTCACAGGTCGCAATTGATTGATATGCCTCTTATACACGACGCCCTCGCAACTTATAAGGTAGTGACGGAAGTTTTACCGTTCAGGTCCAGTTGCATAGTTGCGGAAATTAACCTCGCAACCTGTAGTAAACTGCTCCTGCCTTCTTACGGCCTCATGAAATACCTCTCGCGGATTTCTCATTTTGGTATTAAATTCGAGAATCTTAAACTTCTCTTCATTAACAGTTCCGCCGGGGAATTCCTTTATTACAGTTTGGGGGAATGCTCTATGAGCAAATAGGAAACTTTGTAGATTCGTCTCTAAATCATCCTTCCCATTATTCTTTCTCAAAAGGTTTTTAAACTCTCTTACATATCTCTCAGCTAAACCATTTGTACTAGGATTATACGGACTGGTCTTAGTGTACCGTATACCATTCATTTTAGTAAATTGCTCGAATTCACCGGAGACAAACTGTCTTCCGTTATCTGTAACAAAATATTAGGGCAATCCAATTCTGGCGAGAATTTCTCTAAGATGACTTATAATCGTTTTTCTGGTAATATCTTTGATGATAAAAATTTCTATCCACTTTGAGTATGCGTCCACGAGAACCAAAAACATTCTTCCCATGAACGGACCCGCTAGATCAAGATGAAGTCGATGCCACGTTTTTCGGGCCAAGTCCATTCCGAGATGGTAGCCGGGGGCATGCTTGCCGATTCTTGGCATACTCTACATTCTCTAGTTAACTCTTTGATGTTACTGTCTATGCCTGGCTACCAGAAAATACCGTCTGGCAATCATCTTCATTTTAACAATCCCCATGTGTATTTCATGCAAGTCATTTAAAATTAAAGATCTTAATTTTTGGGGAATTACCACTCTTTCACGCCATTGAAAACAATCAAACTTCAAACTCAATTCCTCATTGATCTTATAATAAGGAGCTAGTGGGTTTTCCCTCAGTACCCTTGTGAATTTCCACATACACACACACAGTTGCCTTCTCTAACATTCCTTAATACTATAGACAGTATTTTATCTCGGGACGTCTCATATGCCACCTCCCTAAAAGAGAACGGTACCTCATCCAACTTCCTGAGAAGAAGTACCTGGTCTTCATCAAGAAACTCCCTGACACTCGATTCTAAAGGAAGACGTGACAATGCGTCAACATTGGAATTATCACTACTTTTTCGAAACTCCTCAGTAAAATTAAATGCAGCTAATTTTAAGGACCATCTTTTAATTCTGGATGCTGCACATATGGGAATTGGTTTCTGAGGTGAAAATATATGAATTAAGGGTCGGTTGTCTGTGTCTAATACGAATTTTCGTCCCAGTAAGTATTGTCTTGATTTCTCATCGCCATAAGTTATGCTCAACGCTTCCTTTTCTAGTTGAGAGTACCGTTTTTCCGCTTCAGTTAATGTTCTAGAAGCAAAGGCTATAGGGCATTCTTCCTTTCTATCATTTCTATGACTCAGAATTACGCCAAGTCCATAGTCCATTAATAATGATTTACATTTTTTAAATAACATTCGATATTTTTCGTCCAATTCCATCTACAATTTTTATTCAAAAGTTGATAGAATAGCGCTAAAATGTTTGCTATATTCTTTATGAATCTATAATAATAAATTAAGAGTCTTATGAAAGATCTTAATTACGAAACATTCTTTAGGTTCAGGGGCCTCTATCACTGCTTTAATTATATTTTCTAGGGGATGCAGTCCATATTTATCCATTTTAAACCCTAAAAATTCCACCGATTTCTTTTTGAATTTACATTTATATCTGTTTAACTTTAAACCTTTTTCTAGCAATCATCTAAACACTAGATCCAACTATTGTTCATGATCTTCAAAGTCTTTTCCTGCAACCAAAATATAAACTATGTAGCAGGCCACACCTGGCAAATCAGAAAATAGGCCTTCCATAATCCTCTGAAATTTATTTGGTGCTACCGCTACGTCATATGGTAGTCTTTTATAAGAAAGCAACCTCTTTGTTGTGTTTATATCAAGAACAGCTTTGGCTTCTTCCGCTAACATTACTTGTAAGTAAGCCTGTGATAGGTCTAGAGTCGAAAGGACGGTGCTTGTAGATAATTTTGAAAAGATCTCATCGATCGATGGAATGGGATACCTATCTAATTCTATTGCTTTATTAGCTGTACATCTAAAATCACCACATATCCTTACACTACCATCCTTTTTTGATGCCGGTTCTATTGGAGCGGTCCAATATGCATGAACTATAGGTTATAAAATGCAAGAATTCACTAAACGATCAATTTCATTCTCTACTTTGTTTTTTGGAGAGAAAGGTAAACTTCTGGCCTTACAAAACACAGGAGTCACATCCTTTTTTAAATTAAAATTTATTCTAACGTCCTTCAGACAGCCCAAATCTTTGTTAAACAAATCTGCATACCTATCCATCAAATTTTTATATATTTAAATATATTTCTATTATATTCATTATTTAAAATTTTAATGCTAAACAATATAGAATAATCAAGTTTCATCTGTTTAAGCCATTCTCTTCCTAATAAAATTACCTGGAATTTTTCATTTACAACTATTAATCGTAAATATTGGTTGGCTTCTTTTACAAAAACATTTCTTTGATCTATAAACTCTATTGATTTACCACAAAAGGATTTTAATCTTAAATTTGTTGGAAATAATCTTTTACCTTGCCAATAATTCTTATAAATATCTTTAGGTATTAACGTAACTGGACTTCCTGTATCTATTGTAAATCACAAAGAATAATCATCTACTGTTAAATTTATTGTGGCATCAGTTTCGCCCTGTACAGAATATATAGAGTCCTCTTGTACAAATTTACATCCCCACATTCTTTTACTAGCTTTGTAGACCCTACTTAAATGACCCAGTTTATTACATTTTAAAACAAGTCTTTGTTCTATGAGGTAAAACAGATGCCACGTGTGAATGTCTTTCACCACATCTATAACACACTATTTTGCCTTTGCCACTTTGCCTGAAAGGCCTATACTGCGCCGTACTATTATTGTACTCACCCTTTTTATCCTTTCAATTCACAGGGGATATCTTGGCCACTAATTTATCTTGTAATTCTCTTGTATTTATCTCCGCCAATTCGAACGAGATCGCCACTGCAAAAACTTTATCCAGGGTGACATCGTCGTCCTCTTGTAGTAGCTTCTTTTGCAGGATTTCCGACTTGATTCCAGCCACAAAACGGTCTCGCATCATGGTTCCCAACATATCGACGAAATTACAATTTATTGCCAAATGTTTCAATTATCTAAGATATTCCGAAATTGATTCTCCTTCCTGTTGAATTCTCTTTAGAAATCTGCATCGCTGTGGTATCACTTTCTTCTTTGGATCCAAATGCAGCTTAATTCTTTGAATGATAGTATCATAGGGTTGATCTTTCATTAGACCAGGAAGAAAATGTCGTTTCCCTGCTTCAAAGTTTCAGAATCTGGTAGCGAGGTAAAAATCAGCACTTTAATCTCCTCCTTCAGATGCCAAAAAGAAAGCCTCAAATTTTTGTACAAAAGATCGAAGTGTCCTCCACTGGGCTATAGCATCTAAAAGGTACTATTAACTTTGAACTTGTCATGCTGATCTTTTCTACTCCTTTGTTTTCTTGAACCAGATAGTTTAAAAGATGTAATCTTAACCCATTTTCCTATTTTTCCTCTCCATAATCCTAGAGTCAGATTTGTTTAAAAGATGTAGTTGTTATACTTGCATAGACGCCGTTTTCCTCAGCTTTTTACTGGCTCTGTAGATCGCGCATCCTCGTCGCCACTTTTGTTGTGTCGTAATTAGACGTACAAGAGCTCAAACTTGACCATGGCCAGCAACAAATGTCCAATTTATATATACATATATTTTTACATAATGAGGCTTTAAATAATACAAATAATATTCATCTATTTACATAAACAACGGTTAATATATAGCGAGAAGAGTAGAGGACTGAGCACAGATCCCTGAGGTACACCAGCCCATGTTCTTTGGTCCTTGGAAAATGTTCCATAGACCCAAATCTTTATCCTTCTTCCCATTAAGAAGTCTGCAATCCAGATTAAGGTTTTTCCTCTTACTCCGATGTTGTGCAGCCTTTCAAATAATTTCTACACTAGATCAAAAGCTGAGGTCATATCCAGGCATACGGCCGTTGTCTTCTTTGGCGGTTTTTCCTAGAAATCTATTATTGATTGACAGAAGTAGAACAGTTTATCAGTTGTACAGTGTCTGGATCTTTAGGCAGTTTGGTAGAAGTTTATTTTATTATTGTTAGTGAGCCAGACTATGAGCCTAGAGTGGATAATTCATTCTGTTATTTTACAAAGTATTCTGTTAAGAGCAATTGGCCGATAGTTCTTGCATTCCTTAGCATCTTTGTTTGGTTTCAGTATTGGAACTATAATTGATATCTTCCAATTCTTTGGTAGTTTACCAGTTTGCCATGAAATGTTCAGTATTCGTAGGAGTTGATTTTTAGCTTCGTCTCCAAAGTGTTTAATCATTTGACCAAAGATTAGAGCATCTCCAGGTGACATCTTGGATTTAACTTTCCTATTGATGAATTTAGCTCATTCAGTGTGAAGTCTCTCGAGTAAATATCTTGTTGATTGTAATTTCTTGCTTGTTTAACTAACTTGTTTATATTATTTTTTAGAGTCCTGCCTTCATTCGTATAGCTGAGTCTGGAAGTGCTCGAAAGATATTCAGAAATTGTGTCAGCCATCTTTTTGTTCGTTCTCGCTGTTCATATCGGTTAGAGTATTGGAGGATTAGTGTGGTTCTAAGTTTTATAACACTAATTATATTCCAGTGATGGCTTTCCTTTTTTGGATCCATTTTCTTTGCAGAATTCTGCCCATTTTTCTTGTTTGAATATCCAAATTTCTTGTTCTATTTTGTGACTAATTTCAATGAGTTCCTTTATGATTTCTTCTGTTTTTTTTTTTTTTGTTTTAAGAAGTTCATTTTTATTGTCTCTCTCTGCAATCATTGCCTCGATATTGTGGTCCTTCCAGTAAAGTATTCACAGGTCTTTACGTCTACCTCTAGGTATCGATACTTTTGCAGCTTTGGATATGTTCAAAGAGAATTTTACCAAGTTTTTGTCAATCGTTCTGTGATTCAATTCTCCGTTGCACAGTTCTTCAAGCTTTTCTGTAATTTTTTTCCAGTGTTCTTTTATTCTGTTGAAACTTCTCAATTTTGAATTTTAGGGTTGGTAAAATTGGTCTGTGGTCACTGATTGCACTTTTCAGAATTTTCCATTGTGTTGTGGGTGCGATGTTGTAATTTATCGCTGTGATGTCTATTGCGGATTCTGTGCCTGTGGACTTGGATATATAGGTGTTCTTTTCGTTATTTAACGGCGTAAGGTCGAGGTCGGTTAGCATGTCCTCAACCTGCTGACCTTTGTTATCCTGGAAAGGTGATCCCCAAGTTGGTCTTTCGGCGTTAAAATCACCAAGTATGATTGCGATATCCGAAGACGCTTCACTTAATGTCTCTATCAGGCCTGTATTGATGCTAGTATTATCGTGGTCATAAACATTTATGATTGGAATTGTTTTTTTCTGTAAGATAGATTTCTATTGCCTGAAGTCTGTCGTGCTTTCTCTAGGCTTACTCTTATTATAGGCGATTTCCTTGAATTTGATTTCTAGAATTTTAATCAAAACGGCAAGTCCTCCTCCGAATTTTTCCGGTCTGTCCATTCGTAGTTTTGTATAATCTTTGATATTGAATCTCATATTCTGATTCAATTTTGTCTCCTGAGGACAATTAATATGTACATTGTTGTCACAGAGAAGACAAGTCAGCTCTTTATTTTCCGCTGGGTACCATTTATATTGAGTTGTAGTAGATTGAATTGTGTCCTCGTAGTAGATTTCTCATCATGAGCTCGAGCTGCAGCTCCTGACGCGGCGATTACCCCGGACGCGGTAGCATTACTGGAGATATCAGTTTTGCTCGTCATTTGAAAATGGGTGCCGTTGCAACGTTAGTCATCTTGTAAACGAACCAGAATTTGGTCAAATATTCCAAGGGTCCAGGGGGGAACCGCAAGGAGGTGTGGTAGAACTTCTCCCCTTCCCCCTGGAATGCCGTCACTACAGGATAAAGCACTCTTGGTGAAATGTTTTAATTGTGATTCAGAATCTGCCACTGAAACTTTACGAGCGTTTCGTTCCTTTAAAGATTTTCGAAGCGGTAAAGGACCAATGAGTTGCTACTCTCTAAAGCGATTGATTAAAAGTTTTGAGGAAACTGGATCTCTGGAAGCAAAACCTCGGAGTGGAAGACCATCGACATGCAAGTCAGTGGCTGTTACGGTTTTTCAGAATGCTGAAGCTATTGAAACGTTATCCACGTATGGAGAAGTAAGTGCTAGACAAGTTTCTCGACAAATGGGGATTTCGTATGGAACAGTTTGGAGAGAACACACATTTAGAATTTTTCTATAAAAATATCCTAACAAAATTCAAAGTTTCCACGAGTTGAAAGTCAGCGATTTTGAGAAGCGTCAAGAATTCGCTGCATGGGTTTTCTGGCAAATTGATATTGATGAAAACTGGCTGTCAAATGTTCTAAGAACAGATGATGCTCACTTTTATCTAAAGGGAGAATTTAACATTCAAAACTGCCTCATTTTGGCAACAGAAAACCCTAGGATTTTTACAGAAATACCACTTCATCAGCACAGAGTTACAGTTTTGTGTGGGTTCACTTCTTCTTTTATTATTGGGCCATTTTTCTTTGAAAAAATCAATGGTAGAACTTTTAAACCCGTTTTTGTAACTGGTGAACGTTATTTTCAACTTTTGAGAGAAAAGGTTATTCCCATATTGCAGGACAGACAAGCACTAAGCGAAATAACATTCATGCAAGATGAGGACCTCCTCATATCTCCCGCGGTGCCAAACAATTGCTGAAGGATACGTTCAGTGGATTTCGTTGATAAGTCGCCACTTTATATACCAGTAGCCTCCAATATCACCAGACTTGACGCCTTACAATTTCGGTTATGGGGGTACATTAAGTCGCGTTTTTATCGATGCCGGCCTACCACATTGGCCATGTTGAAGGCTTCTATCAGATGGCACGTTTTATAAATTTCAACTATTTAATTGTGACCATTCTGTCATCTATCGTCTGCAGGCGGTGTTTGAAAATGAAGGGCGCCACATTGAGCAAGGATTGTGACTTAATACAAGAGAGAAGGCAGTTACCTCATGTGTTATATTTTGCAGCTCTTTGTTTTGGGTTATGGGAATAATAAATGCTGTCCTCACATCTTGACTATTTTTTTCTGTAAACAGTATTTTTTTGTTTGTCATTTGCCCACATCTTATATTATGTCGTGCAGGTCAAAGTGTTATAACATCTCGAATAACACTGGTATACACAATTTTAACCCTTATGTTTAGTTTATCGCTTTTCGCTCATTAGAAGAAATTGCATAAGGAATAATCTCTGTATCCCCCCCAACTTTAGATGTTTTGCGCAAAAAATAATACAAAATGATTTTACTACCACGTTTTTCAACGCAAAAGGTCGATTTAAAAATGATTCTTTTTTAGGGGATACATTTTCAAAATTATGTACAGTATAATAAACAATGATAACATTTGACAAACCCATAGGATATTTGGAATAAAGTACGACAAATATATTTTGTCACTCCCCTCTATATTTCATTTTTATATCATGACAAATATCCAGTTAAATAGTCAAGTGTCGACAATTAGTCAAGAAACTATACATTCCTTATAGCACGAAATCCTATTAGTAGTGCCATCATAATTTTTGGTACTATATTAACATTTCAAAAATCGTGTATTGATATCAGTAGTTATTTTCAAACATTCAATTTATTTCACAAAACTCCATCTAAAATATAAATATTTTTTGCTACATGTTTTAATTTGCATATACCTATTTTACATATCTCAGATTGTATTTAAAAATCGTCAACCAATTCTTCTAACTTTTGGCGAAATGGTGTTTTATTAATTTATCATTTGATATTATTAGGGTTCTTTCCTGGTATTCAAAAAGGAAAAATACGTGTCGTTCATTTATATTTTTCAATTTATCAAACAATTTGGCCGCTAAATCTCTGATTCTGGTAGAGCGCCATCTAGTGAATAAAGTTGTAACTAAAATCAATTCCGAATTTTTCATTATTTGCCATAAAAAATCCCATTGCATCCTGAACACAATGGTGTTTACCGCATTTCTCTAGCGCAAATATTCGCGGAGTTATTAATTTTTAAAGTTGTGCGGGACTTTTGGATCACCCTGTATTTTAGAAACGTTGTCTTGGGTGGTCGCTATTGACAGGGTGGTCTGTATAGACAGGTGGATGTATCACACAGCTGATAACAGGGTTGTCTAGAGTGGTCGCTATAGACAGGGTGGTCTGTATAGACAGGTGGATGTATCACACTGCTGATAACAGGGTTGCCTAGGGTGACCGCTATAGACAGGGTGGTCTGTATAGACAGGCTGCTGATAACAGGGTTGTCTAGAGTGGTCGCTATAGTCAGGGTGGTCTGTATAGACAGGTGTATGTATCACACTGCTGTTAACAGGGTTGCCTAGAGTGACCGCTATAGACAGGGTGGTCTGTATAGACAGGTGAATTTAACACACAGCTGATAACAGGGTTGTCTAGAGTGGCCGCTATAGACAGGTGTATGTATCACACAGCTGATAACAGGGTTATCTTGAATGGCCGCTATAGACAGGGTGGTCTGTATAGACAGGTGGATGTATCACACAGCTGATAACAGGGCTATCTAGAATGGCCGCTATATACAGGGTGGTCTGTATAGACAGGTGGATGTATCACACAGCTGATAACAGGGTTGTCTAGAGTGGTCGCTATAGACAGGGTGGTCTGTATAGACAGGTGGATGTATCACACTGCTGATAACAGGGTTGCCTAGGGTGACCGCTATAGACAGGGTGGTCTGTATAGACAGGTGAATGTAACACACTGATGATAACAGGGTTGCCTAAGGTGACCGCTATAGACAGGGTGGTCTGTATAGACTGGCTGCTGATAACAGGGTTGTCTAGAGTGGTCGCTATAGTCAGGGTGGTCTGTATAGACAGGTGTATGTATCACACTGCTGTTAACAGGGTTGCCTAGAGTGACCGCTATAGACAGGGTGGTCTGTATAGACAGGTGAATTTAACACACAGCTGATAACAGGGTTGTCTAGAGTGGCCGCTATAGACAGGTGTATGTATCACACAGCTGATAACAGGGTTATCTTGAATGGCCGCTATATACAGGGTGGTCTGTATAGACAGGTGGATGTATCACACAGCTGATAACAGGGTTGTCTAGAGTGGTCGCTATAGACAGGGTGGTCTGTATAGACAGGTGGATGTATCACACAGCTGATAACAGGGCTTTCTAGTTTGGCCGCTATATACAGGGTGGTCTGTATAGACAGGTGGATGTATCACACAGCTGATAGCAGGGTTGTCTAGGGTGGTCGCTATATACAGTGTGGTCTGTATAGACAGGTGGATGTACCACACAGCTGATAACAGGGTTGTCTAGAGTGGTCGCTATAGACAGGGTGGTCTGTATAGACAGGTGTATGTATCACACAGCTGATAACAGGGTTGTCTAAGGTGACCGCTATAGACAGGGTGGTCTGTATAGACAGGTGGATGTAACACACTGCTGATAACAGGGTTGTCTAGAATGGCCGCTATAGACAGGTGTATGTATCGCACAGCTGATAACAGGGTTGTCTAGAGGGGGGCGGGCAGGGAGGTCACGTGTTTGCTGGCGGCCAATGGGCGCGCATTCTATCCGTGAGCTTAAGACAGACAGACAGAATAAAGCAAATATATAAGTAGATTCGCAGGGGGTTCGGTGGAAGGATGGTCTAACTCGTTTGGTTTTCGACCGCTACGACCCGGGTTCGATTCTCTCATTGGGCACTTTTTTTCTGATAAAAAAAGCTCCAATGGCCTCCAGATTCTTGGAAAAGTCCAACCCCACCAACGAGTGCAAGTAACCAAACTGGGTTTTGGCACATTTGTAAATGCAAAGTCGAACTGCTTTTCATATGTGTAGACATGTGGTGCACTTACAGTAAAAGCAATCGCCTACTTCAACCCACCATGATTATCATGGCATGTGCCACGTGTTCTAGGGATAAACAAAAAAAGATGTATTCGCCGTAATGATATTATTCGCCAAGTAATAATTAAAAAACAACGTTTTTAAGAAAAACACGAACTTTTGGGATAACCTTATAACATTATAAAGCTGAATTGTTAGCTATATTTTGGTATCTATTTGTGATTATTGACACTGAAGAGATGGTTTGGCAAAACGTGGTTTTATGCCTTCACTTAGGTACGAGTGGATGTCACTTGGAAACTGTGGTTTCCAATCTTTATTCAAATTCTACCTGTCCTTTTTGTGTCATACACGTTTCCTTGATAAAGGTTGGCGTTCAGCCAACTGAAATATTGGTAAAATAAATGATATTTTGATCCAATATATGACTTTTTATTTTAAAATAAATTAGTATTGTTTTATAAATATAATGTCAATATAACAATGGAACAACAATTTTAAAAAGTAGTTATATATATATAAATTCTCATGTGAGCGATTGGTAAAATAAACGATATTTTGATCCAATATAGGTCTTTTTAGCAAAAAATAACGACGGTTGAAGAAGAGGGTCTTAAAAGAACTGTATTCGAAGAGTTCAAGTTAGTCGAAATGCCTTTTTAATTAAAAATTAGGAATGTGTGAAAATTTGTATCTGGCCAATTCTGGAATAATTAAAAAATCAACGGAAGAGTTGATATTTATTTCGATAGATGGCGCAAGCCATCAAATACTGTTTAGTTGCATGATAAGACCTCTTCTTAATTATGCATATATACATACACACAAAAGCCTTTATTAAGACATACTGGTCTTATAGAGGATTCTCCCCGAGATTACAAGAGAGATAGGCCTGTGAAAGTGGGGAATATACAGAAGAAGAAAGATTATGTAAGTATGATATATACATATACATACATATATACAACATAACAATAAAAGCCCCCATTAAGATCCAAAGTCTTAATTATGCATATATATTGAAAGAGAGAAACATATATACATATCAAAACAATATACAAATGTAAGGTACATCGTAAAAATAAAAGATACAAATGTAAAGGCAACTTATATTACCTCTAAACACACACAAAAAAGAAATAAAAAGGAAACAGACGAGAATAACCAAAACGTTATTTATTTAGGGAAAGAAAAAAAAAAGATAAAAATACAACAATAGCTAAACAATGATAAAAGTGAATCATTCAGAGAAAGCAGACTTCCACAACAATAGGAAAGTTTATCGTAAAATAAAAGAAACAATATAACCATTGTTTATAGCAATGGTTAGGCATAGGAGAGCTAACAAAAGGGGAAGTGAATTCCTGTTTGGTTGTAAAAATCTGCCATTGTGTTATTTGTCTATTCCCAACATCTAGACTCCTTTGGGAGAAAGCTACATTTGTGAAATCCAATATGCAGATTGGAAATGAAATTAAATTCGAAAATTTAATTAGGTTTTGATAAATTTGGAAATGGAGATTTCTCTTTTGGAAACTTTTGTTGGTAGAAAGGGTTTATATTAATATAATATTACGGAAGTATATATATATCAGGATATGCCTTTTTTTGATTTTAATAACAACCCCCTGACCTTTTTTATTATTTTATATTTTTCACATTAAATAAAAAGACATATATTGGATCAAAATATAATTTATTTTACAAATATTTCAGTTGGCTGAACGCCAACCTTTATCAAGGTGTTATAACATTTCAAAGTGTGTCAACAACAAACTCAGCGCCACATAACGTCAATAGAATTATGTTTTAAAAATATTTTGTTATATTCAATGGGGAGACGTTATGTGGCGCTGAGTTTGTTGTTGACACACATTAAAAATGTTATAATATCTTGATGAAGGTTGGCGTTCAGCCAACTGAAATATTGTGAAATAAATTATATTTTGATCCAATATTTTCCTTTTCAATTAAAGATTTATTTATGGATTGCTCTATTTTCAAAAAATATATTTTTTTCACGTGTTTAGCGAATTTACGCAAGTTTGACCTTAAATACCCATTTCTTGATGTATTTCTTAAATACCCATTAATCTGTTAAGGTTCCCTAGTCCTTAACGGATATGAAGCCGTATGGTGTTTACCTTTAGAGGATTGTATCTGGTTTTCTTGTCACCAAGGCCTTCTGCAATCATCACCTGTATTCAACTTACCCAGTCGACACCCCAATGGTACCGATACTGACCCAACCAAAGAAGATAAAACAACTAATTACTACTTACTCACACTTTTTTATTTAAAAAAAAACTTACTTATATACAAATTTGGTCATTTGGTCATTAGTTAATATATACAATCACAGAATAATAGAATAAATATTAAATAAACAAAAGAACACACCTTACAAAACTCAACAATTACTCTAATTCAGAACGTAAAGGAAGTAATAAAGAATGTACCGCAACACCAGTTTGACAAATTCAGACAACTACATTTATAACATGAGATGTATGTATTGGTACGTATGTTTGTGAAACAGAGTAGAATCAATCATCTATAAAAATATTATTATATTTATAGATAAATTAAAAAATTACATTAATTGTATTCCTTTTTTTACTGAGACAATATACGTCTGGTAATAAAAATAAAGCCGACCAATAAAGATGGAGATCAGGACAAATTTTCCAGACGACTTCCTGTCTATCCTCGGTGGTTGACATTCCATTATGGGATGGCAGAAATTGTCCACTCGGGTAAATCCTCATGTCATCCCTGATTCTCTCTATGTCACATCTATTCTTATAGAGAGAATATATCGTCTGCTATTTTTTTCCTATTTTAGGGAGAAGGTGATATTTGACGGCTTCAAAAAAAAAAACCTGATTTGTCAATTATACCAGAGTACAAGAAACTACAACCAGGAATTATAAATAAACATGGTATTTAACCTAAATTAACTTCTTTTGATGTTTAGAGATCAGGTTGTGTTTTGTTTGATATTGCCTTCGCGAAAAAAAAAACATTCAAAGATTAACAATCAAGACCTGAAATATTTTCGAATACTTCTAATTCTTCGAAAAATTGAACACGAACTTCTAAAAGCGCATGAAATTATTGTAAATTTGAAAATTTCAAATATTACTATACTACTTCCACAAAGATTTATTAACTATTCTTTTGATGTTTAATAACTAATTAAATTATAAAAAAAACTTCTCTAAAATAATTTAAAGGCAGATACAATCTCATTTTTAATTATATATATATATTAAGGAATATTTTATATTTTATACAATTAAACCTATCTATAGCGCCCCCTCTAAATAGCGCCTCCCTCTCGATAGCGCCCGATTTTAAATAAGTAGTACGATGCGATTTACATTAAAAGTGACCTGTTTATAGCACCCTATTTTGGTGAGTCCCAAGAGGGGGCGTTATAGACAGGTTTAACTGTATATATATGTCGGAATCAGTTGTGATCCTGTCGACTCTCTGTGGGAATCGATTTGATCCTGTCGACTCTCTGTCGGATCCTGTTGTTACCTGTGTAAGATCCTGTTGCCTCCTGTCAACTTACTGTGGGATTGATGACTTGTGGTGAATTGTGGAGGTTGGTGATTGATGGCGCAGTCTTGGTCGAATGGTGGGTTTCCACAGAGGAAATAACGAGCACACCTGGATGGGATAGAACCTGGACTTCGCAAAAAGGGAGAAAGTTGTGACTGGAGGAGGTACCTTGCCTTTCACATGATCGAAGAGAATTTTACCTTAGTTGGAGCCTAAGTTGAGCACACCTTGCTTCTATCCCGGTCACCTACCTTCTGCCTAACTTCTTGTCCGAGATAATCGTCATTAACTATCTCGGCTTCTCATTGGTCGAGATCGTTATACCTCCCTGCTTCTGGTTTGCTATTAGTTGGTCATGCTTAACTGTGATTGGTTGTTGATTTGTCATGCTTAATTGTGATTGGCTTAGTACCTCCATTGTCGCCATGATTACAATCTTCCAGGAAGAAGAAGGTCTTTGAACTTTAGTTTTATGGTTCCTGGTCAGCGACCTTTACTTCCTGGATGATGCAATCCTGTTAATTGATGTTCCCTTTTTCGCGAAGCCTAACTTTTATTAAATCTTTTGACGATACATTGCATAGGTTGTGGTTGGCTTAGATATTTCTATATACAAATTATCACATATATATATATATATTATAACAATATATTCAATTCACCAGTATTTCCGTCAAATTGCAGGCTATATAAGCAGATCATTACAATATAAAATAAACGCAATATTGTAAATTAAACTGGTGAATATGCTAGAAGTGTTACCCATTAATGAGTTTGGCCAACCCAATATTTTATTGATAATATTTGACATAAATTATAATACATTTCGTTTGATCAAAATTGATCTTTGATAACAATGCAAGATGTCAATGCAATTTTAAAATTTAATAGCACATTCCCAATGTTTCGATTATACATTTTAAAAATATAATTGATATATTTTTAAAAGTATTTTTAAAGTTTTATAACAGCTAATATAAAATATCGAGCATTTAAAAAATTTGATTGTATCAAGGTTTCGAAAAAGGCTACGTATACACATTTTTACATAAATATAATTTTTAAATAAATTATTTTCTCGATGGAACATATTTATATAAACTAATATATATATTTTCCTAAACATTATAGTTTTAACCGAACATAATTTTATTATTAGGTTAAAAACCCATTATTCTAACAAAATTATTTCGCCATATGGAATTTAAAATTTGGTTTACATATAATCATTAAACAATGTAATTTATCATCACAAAAAAAGAACAAAATATTTATAAAATACAAAAAAGAAAAACTTTCAAAATTGAAAGTTTATTTCCTTAATGTCTTACGACTAATTTATTAAAATAAAAATTTCCAATTTACTTATACTATATAATAAATATTTAATGCAGTCTCTCTAAAGTCTAATAAAATATCAAATTTTCAGTGCATTTGATAAATTACAAAAAATAAACTTTTCAAAAGATTAATAAAACTTTAGAGAAACGACGAGAGTTATATAAGCCTTAATTAAATATCCTTTCTATATAAAATTTTAAATTTCTAATCTAAGTGATTATTTTTAAAAGAATAATAAAATGGCACAAACTAAAAATGAAAGTACATTTTTTTAATTAAGAAAATATAATTATCATTAATTTATTTTATATACTTAATTCTGTCTCCCAACATCATTATCATCTAATAAAATGTCAACAAAATAAAACATACGATCCATCTTCCACGGTGATCTGATAAAATTTAAGATAGATTGCTTGAATCCTTTATTCTACAAACATTTTCTCATGTATCACATTAGCTCTTTTCATCAAAAAGTAAGTAATCTTGTTAAAAGAATATAAAATATTTTTAAAAATATTATAATATATTAAGAACGTGTGTTCTTTTTTTATAGTTAGGCTTAAAATGGCTTTTCAAATTTATTAATGCTTTCACATATTTTAAAATGTAAGTTAATGATCTTTTGATATATTTTCTCAAAATAAACTTGTTAAATTAATAATTTTCTATTTTATAAATTGATACTATACTATTTTAAATTTTTAAGTAAGGAATGAAATATTTGTATGTTTTTTGAATATTAATTATAATATGTCATGTAAAAATATATAATTTTCTCTAAATTGAAGCATTTTATGATTTTATATTACAATTCATATAATATATTACTGGCATAATTAAATATTTTTCGTTATTTAATGCTATTTTGTCAATTTTTATATATTTATTTTAAATATACATTCATGAACAAAATTTTAAAGAAAGTGGACAGTCTTTAATGTCCACAAGAAACCTCAGAAGAGTGGTTGCATACCCTAGTCTTCTAATCTCAATTCTTCCAAAACTTAAAACATAACAATTACACCTTATTCCCTGAATAAACCTTCCGCTATATATATAGTGGGTTAAAATATTTTTAAATTATTGCTAGTACACATGGTACAGACCATGATTATGATGGTGGGTAAAAGTTGACTACACTGTAAGTGCACCACATATCTACACATATAGATATCAGATCGAAGTTTTACACTTATAAATGTTTAATTAAAAAGGCATATTAGACGAAAATCATGGTGAAGAAAGACGATATTTCGGATCAAAATATCATTTATTTTACCAATTTCAGTTGGCACACATTAATATATTATAATACCATGATAAAGGTTGACATTCACCCAACTGAAATATTGGTAAAATAAATTATATTTTGATCCAATATATGCTTTTTTAATTAAAGATTTATTTATGGATTGCTCCATTTTCAAAAATTATAAATGTGTCAGAGCACCTTTTTTGGTTAATTTCACTCATTGATGAGATTAATATTTATAAAAATCGGGTGGCGATTGGAGCATTTCCCACAGTCATGAACCGGGATTGAATCCCGCGTTAACATTTTGTTTAATATGTGAATAACTCACACATATTATTCACTGTTTCAATTATCAACACAAGGTAATAAGACCACATCCAAATAAATAAATAGTGTAATACACACTATTTATTTATTTGGATGTGGTCTTATTACCTTGTGTTTATAATCTATAATCCAAATTGTGCCATATCTGTTTCAATTATCATAAACTAGATTGCTCTTGTTGTGTGAGCGCTACCTAATAAAGTGATTTTGAACCTTTTCATATATATATAAACTGATGGCGCGCTAATGCATCTTAAAAAAAAAAGGGATCAAAACGGGATTCGAACCCGGGTCGCGTTTGTAAAAAACCGATGGTGTGTACCACTCGGCCACCGAGGTTACGAGAAACTATTAAGTCCGGTCGATTAAAGAGCCGCAGTAATGAGATATGAAGTCTTTGGAGAGTTTGTGGTCCAATTATTTCTTCCAACCCAATTAATAGTTTCCATTTTCCTATGGGATCGTCCTATCTATTCCCCCACACAACACCGATCTATTTATTTTCTTTCTTCTAACTTTTATATTTGTTTTTTTTTTCACTTTGCTATATATATCATCTCTCCCGGAATATATTAGAGTTGTCTCCCTAGGTAAATATATATACGCACATGACCCAAACTTAAGGAAGCTGTAGCTTTTAACATATATGTCAGGATTCAGACAATACACTCATGGACAAAACTTGAGGAAGTTGTACCTTTTAACATGTATGTCGGGATTAATACAATACACTAATAGATAAAACTTAAGGAAGTTGTACCTTTTAGCATGTATATCGGGATTCAGACAATATACTCATTGACAAAACTTAAGGAAGTTGTACCTTCTAATATGTATATCGGGGATTCAGACAATACACTCATGGAGCCAAAACTTAAGGAAGTTGTACCTTTTAGCATGTATATCGGGATTCAGACAATACACTCATTGACAAAACTTAAGGAAGTTGTACCTTCTAATATGTATATCGGGGATTCAGACAATACACTCATGGAGCCAAAACCTAAGGAAGTTGTACCTTTCAGCATGTATATCGGGATTCAGACAATACACTCATTGACAAAACTTAAGGAAGTTGTACCTTCTAATATGTATATCTGGGATTCAGACAATACACTCATGGAGCCAAAACTTAAGGAAGTTGTACCTTTTAGCATGTATATCGGGATTCAGACATTATCTCGCGTGTCGTTAACAAAGGTCACTGTAATATCTTTCAGAGTTATTATCTGAATCCCGATAAACATGCTAAAAGGTACAACTTCCTCAAGTTTTGTCCATGAGTGTATTGTCTGAATCCCGATATACATGCTGAAAGGTACAACTTCCTTAAGAGTTGTCCATGAGTGTATTGTCTGAATCCCGATATACATGCTAAAAGGTACAACTTCCTTGAGTTTTGTCCATGAGTGTATTGTCTGAATCCCGATATACATGCTAAAAGGTACAACTTCCTTAAGTTTTGTCCATGAGTGTATTGTCTGAATCCCGATATACATGCTAAAAGGTACAACTTCCTTAAGTTTTGTCCATGAGTGTATTGTCTGAATCCCGATATACATGCTAAAAGGTACAACTTCCTTAAGTTTTGTCCATGAGTGTATTGTCTGAATCCCGATATACATGCTAAAAGGTACAACCTCCTTAAGTTTTGTCCATGAGTGTATTGTCTGTATCCCGATATACATGCTAAGAGGTACAACTTCCTTAAGTTTTGTCCATGAGTGTATTGTCTGAATCCCGATATACATGCTAAGAGGTACAACTTCCTTAAGTTTTGTCCATGAGTGTATTGTCTGAATCCCGATATACATGCTAAGAGGTACAACTTCCTTAAGTTTTGTCCATGAGTGTGTATAGTAGGTCTATGCCTTTACCCTATACAGATTTCTAGAGCTATTCTCTACACGGAGTATATTTGCATATTGACACTAGAGTGCGAGAAGTAGCCAATCCGGGCGAGGGATATATGTATATAAAAGATATATTTCGAGATACGGTGTATTGAATTAGCCACAAGGCTGGTTGATTAAACCTAACGTGATCAGGTACTGTAAACAACTGCGCTATACCTTCCCCCCACTGTGTACTGGAAAAATCTGACTCGATTGGTTGTGACGTTGATTTGGTGCAAACATCGGGGATTGGTTGAAACCTACCAATCTATTCTCTCTCTTCTCCTTAGATTACATTTGGTTTCAATACACTGTCTTATTTATTATACTGTTGTTGTCCATTGCTCTTCATTATAGAATATGTGCCGTTGCCACGTTAGTGTCACCTTGGAACTATCTAATTTCAATATGTAAATAAACTCTTTGTAGAAAATAGCATCTCTCTTCTCAAAATCTGTATAGGGTAATAGCACAGATCTACTATATACTAATAAACAAAACTTAAGGAAGTTGTATCTTTCAGCATGTATATCGGAACAATAACTCTGAAAGATATTACAGTGACCTTTTTTTAAAGACACGCAAGATAAACCCAGTTTATACAGAATGCACTTCTGTCTCCTAAAAAAAGAAACGACCGGCGATATCAAAGTCTTTCCACTTCAAATATTTCCAAGAATCCAGGGGGGACTGTTGTGGTTGGACTTCTCTCCCCCACTCCCTATATTATTATTATTATCTCTAGTATATGTAGTACAGGCCATGATAATCACGGCGAGTAGTAGTAGTTGACAGATTTAATAACTACTTTTACTATAAGTGCATTTCATGTCTACACACGTGAAAAGTACAGTTCGACTTTTACACTTAAAACTATGTACGCATTCAGCACAGCATGGGACTCGACACCAAAAAGTGAGAAAACGTTAACAAAATTAATATCAAGACTATCACTTGAAGAAACTAAACAAAAGGTAAAGCCTGAAGAGGGAATAGCCATGAGTGCTACTAAAGTAAAGCAGTGCTTTAACTGCAAAAAGAGCGGGCACTTAGCAAAATACTGTAGACTAAATAAAAAAAATGGTGTACCATCTGTAAAAGGACAAATCAAACTCAAGACCAATGCTTCTTCAATAAATCTCAAAATAAATTCCAGGAAAATATTCCTTGCCGAATTTTTAAAAAGACAAATCATAAAGAAAAGGATTGCTTTTTCAGAAGCAAAAGTAACGCTCGTATAAGCGTGCCATAGCCCCGTTTGGTTATTTGTACATTCACTGGTGGGGTTTGACTTTTTCAAGAATCGAGGTATCATTAAAGCATGTTTTTTATTAGAAGAAAGGTGCCTAATGTATGATTCGATCCCAGGTTGTAGCGGTCTAAGACAAACGGTTTAGAGCACTCGTTCACCGGTCCCCAACTGTCTTATATAGTTTTGTAAAAGGGCTGAAGAGACCATTCCACCTATTGAGTTGCAATTAAAAGAACTTTATTGAGCTCTTGTCAATGCTTACACTCACAAAGAGTTAAGGTAAGAAATAAAACATTTAGAATGTATGTATATATCAGGCGGAGCTCTCACCTAGGGGACGCCTGGATATTTTCAGGAACTAAGAGTTACCTGGATTGTGGTCAGGTTTCTGCGGATTAAAGGATCCGCATCCCCAGCAAGCTCGAAAACTTTGTTGAGGAAATCAATAAGGATCGGCCTGTTTTCAGGCAAAAGGGTCCCAAGGAAGGTGGTCTGTTCGGGGTGCATGATCGCCCCGATGACATCCACCTATTGAGTAGGAATGACGTAGAGACGGTAGTCGTAAAATTTCAAGTAGAGAAAGTTAATAAAGATATATTTATTGGTGGGTTTATAATTTTGAGAGAAATGTTATATATACTTGTTGATTCCCGTTACACTTCTTCAATTTGGAAATCAAGAAAATATACCTTAGCGCTTGTTTGCGCATTCATAGACAAAATTTAAGGAAGTTGTACCTTTTAGCATGTATATCGGGATTCAGACAATAAACTCATGGACAAAACTTAAGGAAGTTGTACCTTTTAGCATGTATATCGGGATTCAGACAATACACTCATGGACAAAATTTAAGGAAGTTGTACCTTTTAGCATGTATATCGGGATTCAGACAATACACTCATGGACAAAACTTAAGGAAGTTGTACCTTTTAGCATGTATATCGGGATTCAGACAATACACTCATGGACAAAATTTAAGGAAGTTGTACCTTTTAGCATGTATATCGGGATTCAGACAATACACTCATGGACAGAACTTAAGGAAGTTGTACCCTTTACCTGTATATCGGGATTCAGACAATACACTCATGGACAGAACTTAAGGAAGTTGTACCTTTTAGCATGTATATCGGGATTCAGACAATACACTCATGGACAAAACTTAAGGAAGCTGTACCTTTTAGCATGTATATCGGGATTCAGACACTACACTCATGGACAAAACTTAAGGAAGTTGTACTTTTAACATGTATATCGGGATTTAGACAATACACTCATGGACAAAACTTAAGGAAGTTGTACCTTTTAGCATGTATATCGGGATTCAGACACTACACTGATGGACAAAACTTAAGGAAGTTGTACCTTTTAACATGTATATCGGGATACAGACAACACACTCATGGACAAAACTTAAGAAAGTTGTACCTTTCAACAGGTATATCGGGATTCAGACAATAACTCTGAAAGATATTACAGTGACATTTATTGAAGACACACGAGAGAACTAAGTGTGAATAACCTCTGTCTCCTTAAAACAACAAAAAAAAAACAAAAAACAGACAACTTGTGACATTCAAAGACTTTCCACTTCCTTAGGTTTTGTCCATGAGTGTGTATTGAGCCAAAACATTTTTTCCCCTCATCTTATACTTAAATAGAGGGTTGTTTTATTTTTCTAATTGAAATATAGAAGGTGAGAGGAGGGAGTAAATGAATAAATATCTGATCTAAAATACATGTATTCTTATATTAAGAAATATCTTCTTAAAATAGAGAGAGTAAAAAATTCAATCTTAAAAATAAATAAACGAAGGATAATAACAGCAACACGACAAATTGCCGTCGCAATAATTTTCGAGAGGAAAATCAAGGATTTATGCCTATTATAAAATACCATCTCGTTATTGGATGATATGGCCATTCAACCGTCAGCCAATAGGATTGTCACACACCAGGAATGTCTATTAGATTATTACAAAAAAATAAACCATTATGTGATGTTTTAAAATAATAATAATAATAATACTTAGAATTTAATTTCCATGTAATATTATTTTCTTACATTTAAAATTCCTCCTCCTTGTTTTATTATTATTTTGTCTCCCCATTAAGATTAAAAGGTATTAAAATATGCTAATGGTATAATGCGATAGCGAAAGACAAGCGTTGTAAACTGCAGTGTCGAGGTTTGAATCAATACGTCTTGGATTGTTGAAAGATTGCAGGTTGCAACAGTTGCAACACGCCATCTGTTGGTTGAATCGTGAATTAATTTTGGCAGCTAATTAGAGAGAGAAACAATATTTCCTACAATTTCTACTATCATGGGAGGGCCTAGATTACACTGATAGACAAACCTTAATGAAGTTGTACCTTATAGCCTATACATATATCTCTCAGAGTTATTTTCTGAATCCCGATATATATATGCTATAAGGTACAACTTCCTTAAGTTTTGTCTATCAGCGTTATCAGCGATGAACCCTTTAAATTAATCTGGCAAAAGTCTTTGGGAGGGTTCACCACTGATGAACCAAGCCCTTTCATTATATTGTAGCGTAGAAAAAAATCAAGTCTTTTTATATCTGGAGATGTGAAAGTATTTATTGATGACGTCACGGCGACAAGTTGACAAATATAAACAACTCAACAACCTTATCTACAGCTAGAGAATCTTGAGCAAGCACGCAAATAATTATTTCGATCATTAATTTATATTGAACTAGCCGAATGACCCGGGCAACGCCCGGGTTTTACCCGATTAAATGCTTTTATTCAAATACTATTCATTACAATTATAAATTGGCGCCGTGGATGTCATTCTTGTATAATATATAAATGAGTTTTAAAAATTGTAAAAAAAAAATGCATCGGCCGGGAATTGAACCCGGGCCGCCCGCGTGGCAGGCGAGCATTCTACCACTGAACCATCGATGGTTATGAGAAATGGCCATATTTGGGTATTTATTCCAATCACAAAGCAAACGGTGACAGAATTAAGAATTGTTGCTTGATTATGACGCTGATAACTGTATATATTAATAATTTAATTAAATTAAATAATAAATTTTTCTTCGCCACAATATTTTCCATCGCAGTAAGGATAGTAGAAAGTACTTTTATTTGAAAAAAAAAAAGAAAAATCCGTGATTTTTATCATTACATTTCTTGTATGTAGATGGCGCCTTATTGCATTAATGTGTAATTTATAGTTACATATAATTATGTAGGAAATATTTTACGGAAGAAAATTGCACAATGCAGATATTTACATGTAATTTTACTGTACTCAGATCTTATGTCCATAGTGTGACTAAATACCATAGCTAAGATTCCCCTTATACAGTGTCACATCGCATTAACACTGATGAGCAGACTCTTTCAAAAGGTTTTAAATACACTCATGGACAAAACTTAAGGAAGTTGTACCTTTTAGCATGTATATCGGGATTCAGACAATACCCTCATGGACAAAACTTAAGGAAGTTGTACCTTCTAGCATGTATATCGGGATTCAGACAATACACTCATGGACAAAACTTAAGGAAGTTGTACCTTTTACCATGTATATCGGGATTCAGACAATACCCTCATGGACAAAACCTAAGGAAGTTGTACCTTTTACCATGTATATCGGGATTCAGACAATACACTCATGGACAAAACTTAAGGAAGTTGTACCTTTTAGCATGTATATCGGGATTCAGACAATACACTCATGGACAAAACTTAAGGAAGTTGTACCTTTTACCATGTATATCGGGATTCAGACAATACACTCATGGACAAAACTTAAGGAAGTTGTACCTTTTAGCATGTATATCGGGATTCAGACAATACACTCATGGACAAAACTTAAGGAAGTTGTACCTTCTAGCATGTATATCGGGATTCAGACAATACACTCATGGACAACACTTAAGGAAGTTGTACCTTTTAGCATGTATATCGGGATTCAGACAATACACTCATGGACAAAACTTAAAGAAGTTGTACCTTTTAGCATGTATATCGGGATTCAGACAATACACTCATGGACAAAACTTAAGGAAGTTATACCTTTTAGCATGTATATCGGGATTCAGACAATACACTCATGGACAGAACTTAAGGAAGTTGTACCTTTTAGCATGTATATCGGGATTCAGACAATACACTCATGGACAAAACTTAAGGAAGTTGTACCTTTTAGCATGTATATCGGGATTCAGACAATACACTCATGGACAGAACTTAAGGAAGTTGTACCTTTTAGCATGTATATCGGGATTCAGACAATATTACAGTGACCCTTATTGAAAACATACGAAATAACCAAGTGTGAACAAATTTGCTTTAAAAAATAGATAACTGGTGACATCAAAGACTTTCCACTTCCATAAAATATTTTTCCATGAATATAGATTTTTGTCTGTTTTGAATATATAGCGGTCGTTTGTGAGAGTAATTTTTGTGGTTTTTAATAAAATCCTATAGTGAACAAAAATATAACTGGATAAATACTGGGTCAAAGGTCACTCCGGTAATCTCGGTAATTGCCTAGCCGACACTCTCGCCAAAAGCGCCACCGTCGCTCCTTCTCTCCCACCACAGTATACCCTCGCCCCTAAAGCTGCCCACCACAAATTCCTCACCCGCCACTTTTGGTCCCTCTGGGATGAGGAATTCATCTCCGCCAAACCCAGTCTCTTTCTCAAACTTGGCCTTTCCCCAAGTTCACTCTCCTCCTCACATAGCTTCCTCCTCCCAAGCTCCGCTATCGCCACCGGTCTTCTTACCGGCCATACTTTCATTGCCGCTTTCCCTTATAGGAAAACCTCTCCCCCCTTTGATCCCACCTGCCCTCACTGTGATCTTGCCCCCGAAACTATCGAACATATCTTTTTCGACTGCCCTAACCTAGACTCCCTTCGCGCCACCTTTTTTCCCAATTGCCTTTCCGATCTCGGTGTCATCCCTACTTCTCTCCCCCAGCTCTTCTCCTCTAGGGAAGCCTGGGCCCTCCCCCTTGATTTTGCCTCCCACTCAAACAGGTTCGATTGAAGTTAGGTTCAGACATAACGTGGCCACGCGGTGCTATTGAAACGAGGGCGATAGGGGCGTGGTAAATTTCTTTTCGTTTATTTTGATTTATATTAAAAACGATATATAATCTCTCTTTGTTTGTACAATATAATTAGCTGAAGAAGGGCTTGCCCGAAAGCTTCCTTAACCGATATAATAATAAAAAGAGTTGCGGCGATATATGATTCCTTCTTTCTAATTTGTCGAAATCCGCAAACCGTTTACCATGAATACCAACGCTAACGGCGCTTTCAATTATTTATTTTATTTCGTACAGCTAGAGAGAGAGCATCCCTCAGTCTTGCCAGATGGCGCTCCCACCTCAAGTTCAACCAGAGATGCAAAACTGCCAAGTTCATTCCCCCAGTTCTACGCCTTAAAGATCCCATCAAAAACAGTTTCTCAAAAACGGTTTTAGAGTATACAGGTAAAAAGCTTCTCGAAGCTAGAATCAAAGGTTGTTTTTCAAAAATATCCTTCCTATCAGCAAAAGTTAAATGCCTTATTGGAATCATTACCTTGCACACCCCTTCCGACATAACAACTAAACTTATACAAGAAATAACTTCGAAAATAATCCTTCAGAATACTTCTACTGCCCTCAAACATGAAAAGAAAATAGATCACTGGAAAAAGAAATACCATTTCCCCGAAGACAATCACTGCATTGTCAACCTATCTGAATATGAACTCAACCCATCAGAGATTTCCTTGTTAAACAAAGGTTTATCATACCGTCCGATCAAAAATGTGTTTTTACCCCAAATCATTAGCGCCATAGAATTCGGCATACATAACATATCGAATAATAATGTGCACATGATCAGAAACTTTGTGGCTTCCACACTAGCTCCCACACCCAGTAGTCGCACATCCCAGCACAATAAAGAATCCCATCGTCGCATCAATAAAGAAATCTCTATCCTAAATAACCTATCCAAAAACAAAAACATCACAATCTCCCGAGCAGACAAAGGCGGATCTGTTGTAATCTTAAATACTGAAGATTACATTAATAGAATGAAAACGCACCTGAACAATACCGAATTCTTCATTAAAATAGAGCCACAGGAAGCATCAAAATCAATAACAGCTTTTAAAAAATCTATACATCAACTCCTTAAAAACCAAATTATCGATCAGTCCTTGAAGAAACAAATTCTGGAAAATCCTGAAAATCCTGGAACCCACCCATATATTTACGGCCTTCCTAAAATCCATAAGAAAAACACCCCCCTCAGACCAATAGTCGCCTATAACCAATCACCAGCATATTCTCTCTCCAAACATCTATCCAATAGACTTTCTGAAATAACCAAAAATCTACCTCACATTGTTAAAAATCCTGAAGAAATTCTACAAAAAATGAAGAATTTCAAATTGAAAACCAATCACCGAATCGTTTCATATGATGTCAAAGACCTATACACAAGCCTCCCCCACGACTTAATAATGGACTCCCTACAAACCATCCTAATCAAACATAAAGAAGCATACCCGGACCACCTTGCAATCCTGAAACTCACTGAAATCTGTTTAAAGAGCACAACAGTTACATTTACAGAAGAATACTACAACCAAATAAAAGGCACACCAATGGGAAGCCCACTGTCTACAATTCTAGCCGAAATAGTTCTCTCCACCATTGACTCGTGGATCACTGAAATAAAACCCAACGAAATATTAATCTGATCAAGATACGTCGATGATATTTTTTGCATAATCACAGAAAACAGTGAAAATCACATCCTAGAAACCCTCAATAGCTTCAACTCATCTATTCAATTTACAATAGAAAAAGAAAATAACGGAAGCCTGCCATTCCTTGACATTTTATTTACCAGAAATAGAACCGGTTTTACAACAAAAGTTTATAGAAAACCTACCTCCCCAACGCAGTACCTACACTTTGCCTCCAATTCTCCCATCTCCCACAAAATAACAGTTGTACGTACCTTGACGAAAAGAGCTTTCACCCACTGTTCTTCAAAAATAGAATACAATAAGGAACTTAAATCTATCGAAAACCAGCTTCTTAAATCTGGATACCCGCTTCCTTTCATTAAAAGAAATAGATATAAACCAGGGACTCCCAGAAATAACTCCAATCAGTACATCTCCACCTGTTACTTACCATATACAGAATCTACAATTACAATAGCCCGCAAACTCAAAAGTTTTGGCATAAAAACCATCTTCAGAGGTTCACCTTCCATGGGCTCGATTCTAAGAAACCCAATCACCAAAAGCACCGACCAGAAACAGAAAAAAGATTTAGTTTACCAAATTCCCTGCCTCAACTGCAATAGTGTCTACATCGGTGAGACATCAAGAGATCTTTCAATCAGAATCAAAGAACACCAAAGAAACATCTCTAAACTAAACCCAAACTCCTTAATTGTTGACCACGTCAGAGAAACCGGACACACTCCAGACTTCAATAATACCAGAATCCTCCATACAAATGCCAAAACTAAAACCCAAAGACTCATTCTTGAAGCAATAGAAACCATGAAGCACCCTAAACCATTAAACAAAAGTATACAGTTGCCATCACAGTACGTTCCCCTTCTATCCTAAAAATCTCCACTAAATCCTTTGAACTGTTTATAGTTGATTCTTTATATTTATTCAATTACGTAACTTTCTTTTAAGATATTTTTGTACCATATTACATTTGAAGTTAGGATCAGACATAACGTGGCCACGCGGTGCTATTGAAACGAGGGCGATAGGGGCGTGGTAAATTTATTTTCGTTTATTTTGATTTATATTAAAAACGATATATAATCTCTCTTTGTTTGTACAATATAATTAGCTGAAGAAGGGCTTGCCCGAAAGCTTCCTTAACCGCTATAATAATAAAAAGAGTTGCGGCGATATATGATTCCTTCTTTCTAAATACAATGATGTTTGATCTTAGGTTTATATAAATTCTACAAGGCCGCAGTTCGGAGGAGATTAATAGAATCGCCGCGTTGTCCATATGGATGAGGAAAGTGAAGAACGCGGCTGATTCCACACTTTCAGTGATACGTTAACCTATGTACGGTGTGGCCACGGACCTGGAGGTTGTTGTTGGGTTCTGTGCTGACTGGAGTATATCTGTGCTTCCTTCCTGCGGTAAATCTGTATAAGACCGGTGGTCTTAATGAAGTTGTATGTATATTTAGTTTTTTTAATTATATATTTATACGAGGCTGTGTTCGCTCCTCTTTTGGGATTTAAATTCCTTGTAAGTTTACCATCCACGTGATGTATAAGAATATATATTATTCATGTATCAAAAAAAGACATATATTCCTTTAAATATGCATTGTTCTAATGTATATATAATGGAAGGGAGAAATGCATCTCTTTTGCTACATGGATAATATCCTGCCGCAACTACTCTTCAATGTTATATATATTTTATATAATGCAGAAGGAATTAAATATGGATTGATACGGTAAAATATTTGATGTGTGTTTAAAATGCGCCGTTATATCAAACATAAAATAAAAGGAACGTGTATTCATCTAAGAAAAAAGGACATCTCCTTATTGAGCAACTTAAAAGTTGCTGATGGCGTACGCCATCTATCGGAATAAATATCAACTATTCGTTAATTTTTAAAAATTATTCCAGAATTGGCCAAATACAAATTTTTGATTAATCGAATAAAGCTAACCACGTACGCGTTTGGGGCAGGAATAAGTTTTAAAATAATCGATGAATAGTTGATATTTATTCCGATAGATGGCGCGAGCTATTAGAAACTTTCAGTAGCACGATAAGGAGATGCCTTTTTCTTAATTTATGAATCTTATCCCAGTACGTTATCACATTTGTACTATTTATTTTGACGTGTATTGATCTGTTTTTAATTCTTGTGTGGCGATACATTACGGAGTTTGGGGCGTGTATGATCAGTGTATTTTATTTATTTCGATTCGTTCAACGTGGGTCTTGAATGAAAGTGTGTTTTCCTTGGTTATTCCGAACTACCTAGAAGTATAACTTGGATTCTATAATGAGTCGCTGACCTTTTACAAGAGTGTCGAATTCTTAACTCTTACATACCCACACATATAGACACCCACACACGTATCTATGGTATGTTGTTAACTGTGATCATCAAGTCGACTTTTGGTGTGACACTATGGTGACAAATATTCTCCAATTTGATCTGTCAGTGTCCATTTTGTTGACTATATGGTGACAAATATTCTCCAATTCGATCTGTTAGTGTCCATTTTGTTGACTATATGGTGACAAATATTCTCCAATTCGATCTGTTAGTGTCCATTTTGTTGACACTATGGTGACAAATATTCTCCAATTCGATCTGTTAGTGTCCATTTTGTTGACTATATGGTGACAAATATTCTCCAATTTGATCTGTTAGTGTCCATTTTGTTGACTATATGGTGACAAATATTCTCCAATTTGATCTGTTAGTGTCCATTTTGTTGACTATATGGTGACAAATATTCTCCAATTCGATCTGTTAGTGTCCATATTGTTGACACTAAGGTGACAAATATTCTCCAATTTGATCTGTTAGTGTCCATTTTGTTGACTATATGGACAAATATTCTCCAATTCGATCTGTTAGTGTCCATTTTGTTGACTATATGGTGACAAATATTCTCCAATTCGATCTGTCAGTGTCCATTTTTTTGACACTAAGGTGACAAATATTCTCCAATTTGATCTGTTAGTGTCCATTTTGTTGACTATATGGACAAATATTCTCCAATTTGATCTGTCAGTGTCCATTTTGTTGACTATATGGACAAATATTCTCCAATTCGATCTGTTAGTGTCCATTTTGTTGACTATATGGTGACAAATATTCTCCAATTCGATCTGTTAGTGTCCATTTTGTTGACTATATGGACAAATATTCTCCAATTCGATCTGTTAGTGTCCATTTTGTTGACTATATGGTGACAAATATTCTCCAATTCGATCTGTTAGTGTCCATATTGTTGACACTAAGGTGACAAATATTCTCCAATTTGATCTGTTAGTGTCCATTTTGTTGACTATATGGACAAATATTCTCCAATTCGATCTGTTAGTGTCCATTTTGTTGACTATATGGTGACAAATATTCTCCAATTCGATCTGTCAGTGTCCATTTTGTTGACACTAAGGTGACAAATATTCTCCAATTTGGTCTGTTAGTGTCCATTTTGTTGACTATATGGTGACAAATATTCTCCAATTCGATCTGTTAGTGTCCATATTGTTGACACTAAGGTGACAAATATTCTCCAATTTGATCTGTTAGTGTCCATTTTGTTGACTATATGGACAAATATTCTCCAATTCGATCTGTTAGTGTCCATTTTGTTGACTATATGGACAAATATTCTCCAATTTGATCTGTCAGTGTCCATTTTGTTGACTATATGGACAAATATTCTCCAATTCGATCTGTTAGTGTCCATTTTGTTGACTATATGGTGACAAATATTCTCCAATTCGATCTGTTAGTGTCCATTTTGTTGACTATATGGACAAATATTCTCCAATTCGATCTGTTAGTGTCCATTTTGTTGACTATATGGACAAATATTCTCCAATTCGATCTGTTAGTGTCCATTTTGTTGACTATATGGTGACAAATATTCTCCAATTTGATCTGTTAGTGTCCATTTTGTTGACTATATGGACAAATATTCTCCAATTCGATCTGTCAGTGTCCATTTTGTTGACACTAAGGTGACAAATATTCTCCAATTCGATCTGTTAGTGTCCATTTTGTTGACACTAAGGTGACAAATATTCTCTAATTTGATCTGTCAGTGTCCATTTTGTTGACTATATGGACAAATATTCTCCAATTTGATCTGTTAGTGTCCATTTTGTTGACTATATGGTGACAAATATTCTCCAATTCGATCTGTTAGTGTCCATTTTGTTGACACTAAGGTGACAAATATTCTCGAATTTGATCTGTTAGTGTCCATTTTGTTGACACTATGGTGACAAATATTCTCCAATTCGATCTGTTAGTGTCCATTTTGTTGACACTAAGGTGACAAATAGTCTCCAATTTGATCTGTCAGTGTCCATTTTGTTGACACTAAGGTGACAAATATTCTCGAATTTGATCTGTCAGTGTCCATTTTGTTGACTATATGGACAAATATTCTCCAATTTGATCTGTCAGTGTCCATTTTGTTGACACTATGGTGACAAATATTCTCCAATTTGTTCTGTTAGTGTCCATTTTGTTGACTATATGGTGACAAATATTCTCGAATTTGATCTGTTAGTGTCCATTTTGTTGACACTATGGTGACAAATATTCTCCCATTCGATCTGTTAGTGTCCATTTTGTTGACACTAAGGTGACAAATAGTCTCCAATTTGATCTGTCAGTGTCCATTTTGTTGACACTATGGTGACAAATATTCTCGAATTTGATCTGTCAGTGTCCATTTTGTTGAAACTAAGGTGACAAATATTCTCCAATTCGATCTGTTAGTGTCCATTTTGTTGACACTAAGGTGACAAATATTCTCGAATTTGATCTGTCAGTGTCCATTTTGTTGACACTAAGGTGACAAATAGTCTCCAATTCGATCTGTTAGTGTCCATTTTGTTGACACTAAGGTGACAAATATTCTCGAATTTGATCTGTCAGTGTCCATTTTGTTGACACTAAGGTGACAAATAGTCTCCAATTCGATCTGTTAGTGTCCATTTTGTTGACACTAAGGTGACAAATATTCTCGAATTTGATCTGTCAGTGTCCATATTGTTGACTATATGGACAAATATTCTCCAATTTGATCTGTCAGTGTCCATTTTGTTGACACTATGGTGACAAATATTCTCCAATTTGTTCTGTTAGTGTCCATTTTGTTGACTAAATAGACAAATATTCTCCAATTCGATCTGTTAGTGTCCTTCAATCACAGATCATCTAGTGATCTTACGGTAGCTTTCTTGACCACTTCTAGCCAGCTTATTTTAAAGTCTTCCTCTCTTACTTCAATTGTTCCCGACATCTTTTCCAAGCCATCTGTTCTCATTATATGTCCGAACTAGGTCAGTCTTTGCCTACATGTTTCTGGTACACGCTTGTTCGGCGGTACATATAGTAAAATTGGAACGATACAGAGAAGATTAGCATGGCCCCTGCGCAAGCATGACACGCAAAATCGTGAAGCGTTCCATACATGTTTCTGGTTTTAATGAACTAATAGACTTTAATTCACGAATAAACAAATTGAAAGATATTGTAGAGGATGTCAGAGGTTGTAGAGATGAAAGCTCTACTTTTCACAAAACCAGTCAAATTTTAAGTGAAAACGTTGGTCAAACTTCAAATAGAGCTGTTTTTAATTACCCTAATGAAGAAAGTAAAAAATATTCTCTTAATCTATACTTAGAACCACATCTCTACGTCAAAAAATCCATTCTAGCCAAGGGCCTATCCGGACTCAGGGCGGCTTGTAGCCCTTGATATACTCTGGACGTCCCCGGGGAAGGCCTCGAGTCTGATCTCATGTATATTACACGTATATTGTATTCACTTGTATTTAATTTATATTGTTAATAGCTGTAATCTTGTTGTGACTTTGTTTTGATGTTGAATGGAAGTTAATAAAGTATGTTTTTAATCTCTACGACAAATTATTCAAAAAATTGAAATTAAAATGTTGACACTTTCTCTCCATATAGTATTCTGTGCTACGCCTAAGAAAGAGAGAATGGCAATATATCATTTTGACAAAGTCCATCAAACGGAAAGATGAAATAATACCTAGATATTTTCATGCAAATTATAAACGTCAACTTTTTCTACTATAGGTGTATTACATGTCATTTAATAGACTCCCCCGACAGCCGTTCCCAATGAATAAATTAGTTAAGATGCTTTCGAGCCGACGTTGTTTGCGGACAAGGCTTCTAAATTACAAGGAGGGTTATCTGTGGATACAGCTTAGCGCGACGTACTTTGTCACACGTGGCTGTTAGTGGAATTAAGAATCAGATATACTTAGAGGGACTTGCTTCTATTGTCAGCCACCAGAAGGATCTTCCTCGCCAACAGCTGTCCAGGTCGGGCAAGTTTCTCTAGCACCGTCTTGTAGGATCCTTCACACGGTGACACTCCCGGAGACAACTTGTCGCTTCTTCTCACACCGACGATGTCACAAGAATATTTGTTCCTGAGATGACTCCTTCTTTTATCCCTCTAGCATCCCTGGGTACAATAACTTACTCCAATCTTTTGTCGCTTGTATTGCAGTTTTGGGTACACTACCTGACCCCAACCCTTTGTCGCTTGTATCGCAGTTTTGGGTACACTACCTAGTTTTAGTTACAATACCTAACTTCCACCGTTAAAGGACCATATTGCTATATTATCATACAAGGGGCCACTTGAAACCACAACAATATATCCCAGATATGTTCTCTAGGCACACACACTGAGCTATTCACCCACAACAGTTCAACAAAGGATACAATGAACGCTATGCAAATATGTAATAGAGAGTAGTATGAGAACGTAATCCGCTGATAAAGTAATTAGTGGATAATACTGCGGTAATTAGTACAGATTACTACATGTCGTGGGATTTAACGACTCTCTCCAATTATCTCTAATATGCCTCAGTATTTAATATAATTACATACAGGTACCGTTAAACATGGCCGGTCTTCTACCACGTCAGTTATTTCCTCTCTACCTGTGATATCTATAGTTGATAACAGAGATACTTACCTTCTACCCTTTTGACCATCCTTGATACAGCAGTGACGTAACATTATGTTAAATTATGTAACATAATGTGGCAGTATAAGTTGTGTTTAAATATAAATGTATTAAAAGGTGCGTTCATTCGTTCCCAAGACTGGTTCAAAAATGAAATAAAAAAAAAAAAAGGTTTGAGAGAAAATGTATACCCAGTTAAATACTGGACATTGCACCACACCTGACTGATAGCATGAGATTCGTGGCGCACGAGTCGATCTAAAAAAAATATATATATATTTTTATTTTATTTGACATATCGGACGCGATATCCCAGCTCGGGATACTTGCACCTAAATACATTTTATCAACCTATATACAATTCAATAACCCGACTAAAAACATAATTGAAACTGAAACGATGTTTTTCTCAAACAGAAGAGAAAATCTAAAATGAATTATGTAGGGTTCGTATTTCTTCTATTTTTATAATGACTGTTTATCGAAGAGCGTGAATGTCACTTTACCGTTGGAAAATTTTGTTTGAAAAAGATACCGATACATTAAAAACCCTTTTATATTTTTCTCGATGTTTCAGTAATTCCCTGTCACCCTCTCCTCAAGAGAAATGATTACCTGAAACGTTGGTAAGCAAATAAAAAAGTGTGGTTTTGATATACAGTTAAACCTTTCTATAGCGCCCCCTCTAAATAGCGCCTTCCTCTCTATAGCGCCCGATTTTAAATACGTAGTACGATGTGATTTACATTAAAAGTGACCCGTCTATAGCACCCCCTCTCTATAGCACCCTATTTTGGTGAGTCCCAAGAGGGGGCGCTATAAATAGGTTTAACTGTAGATGTATCTTTTACAAAATTTACCCTTTTTTTACTTACATTTTGGGGTTTTGACTTTCAAATATATCTCCCTGACTGATATGTCATCCATAAAGGTTTTGTTACCCTCTCTCTCAGTTTGCTATATTCAAATGAGAAAGAGATGAAGAAAGACTTGCAATAGGAAAGTCCCTTTTACACTAGAGTGGTTTGCATTAATATACCGTTCCATCGAAGCTCTTTCTGCCACCACTAGGGGATTCTAAGTATATGCAAATCAGGACTGTGCTCCCCCATTCTGGGTACCCACTCCGATATGACAGTCAACGTGTCACCTTCTTTAAAGTCCATTTTCTCCCCATTTCACGGGACAATTTCTTCTGGGAATTCTTGATATATTTTATATGTACCCAGCTACTTTCAGGTCGAATTCTAACCGTGACCTTTTCAACAAAAAACTGCTTACTTTTCTATTTTGAAACACCACTTCTGTACCATGAATATCATCATTTAATAATTCTAACGGAATAATTATTATGATGAATTAGCGCACCATCTATTATGAAAACTGAAAAATGTAAATAAAAATTTAGAATTACATATTTACATGTATTAATCGACAGAGTACATAAAATGTATATAGACAAAGATACAAGAGAACATTTAGCTCAGGGAACAATCTCACTTCTGTAAAGTTCGGACAGTCGTAGATAAGGTGTTCAGTTTCTCCGCAGGAACAATTTGGTGTTTCTGATAGATTTCTGTTATGTAAGTATTTCTGTAGCGTATGATGTGACAAATTGAGTGACTGTAACATTTGAATGGAACTGTGTAGGAATTCCGTTTGGAAAAATAATGCGAATTGTATAATTATCATTATTATATGGATATTTTAAAACATACAGATGGGCCTTTGTCAAGAGAAAATGTACATAGTAACTTTATTTTAAACCGTTCTATCTAATGTCCAACTTTGCATATTAGTCTATGTAAAGTTTTCCTCACTGAATTACTCCTGTAGAAAGAGTGAGAAATATCCGAAAGCTTGAACATGCAATAATAAAATGAAAATAAGCTCATCTCCAGAAAAACCTTCTGCATTATTTTAATTTATATCCTGGAAGATTTACATCCGTTATATAAAAAAAGTATTAAAATTGCAAATATATTCTCACAATGAGTATTTTTTTTATTGAAATAAAACGCTAGCTTTCAAGCGTTAATCGCTCTTCAACGGGCTTACTTTAATATCGACTTTATCCCACCAGATATATTTACAAAAACAAACGCGCGCAGCGTGGATATTTATAACTGAATTTTTTTATGACTGAAAATTTTTAAAATTGGTTTGTAATTTAACTATTTTTTTTATGGAATATGTCTATTTTTAATTTTTAAGGCATCCAGAACCTATAAAATCGATCTATCAGGAATAGAGATAAAATATGTAATTTCAAATTTTATTTTTAATCAATGATAAAGAATAATTTATAAAAATTAATATTCATAACTTCTAATAAGTGTTTCTTTTTTTCATATATACCCCGAGCAAAAATATTACGCCTCCCTCTCTCCAACCAATATGCTAAAAAACTATATTAATCATAATTCTTCGAACTAATTAAAAATGTACACTCACTAATTGCCATTTTATACAACACATGAATAATAGATGAGTTTGGCACGCTCTCTATAAAACTCTTCTATATTCTATTTAATATCTGAAAGACGAAAGGCTAATTTGAGAGAAAAAAGAATTCTCAGTGAAAGGTAATCCAAGCGTTAAAATCTATGAAAATTATTTAAAATAATAATAAGGTAAGAGTTTGGTAGAGAAAATGGGGGGAAAATTCTTCCCCTCCCCTCCAACATTGTCCATTAAAGTAAATTCTCATTAGGCTTAGCGCTTTTGCATTTTTCTAGCTAACTTACAAAGGTCTCTTGAGCATTTATAAACCACCGAGTTTAATTTTAAAATTAATCTGTGATGTATTTTTACTTTAAGGACAATTTGGACTAATGGACCAGCAGCTTGTTTCGAAAAGAGAAAAGGGTTACCTTATATTTTAAAGTCGTTATTTAAATGTGAACAAATCTACGAATTTTTATTTTTTTCCCGCCAAAATTGTAGAAATAAATCAGACGATTTTTTGAAAAAAAAGCGCGCCAAATGGAGAAAAGGAAAATGATAATAAATTCTATAAATGAGCGGTTGATTTTAAAATTTGTAACTAATAGATTTTTTACTCCTCTTTTTTTTTGTAAAGGAATTAAAAAGTAAAATATTACTTTTTTTACTAAATATATCTTTGAAATATCATGAATTATAGTTGTCACATAAGTAATATCTTACAAATTGCTTTCCACAAATGAATATATATAAGATATATATAATTGAAGTCGTTGGAAATATATATTTATGAGAAAACAATAGAAAAATATACATATATAAAGGTCAGGTGTTGATATTAAAAATAATGAAAGCATATCCTGACCAAAATCATATGTATTTTAGATGGCAGAGCGCCATCTAGTGGAGCAAAAATAAAATAAACGTTTATTTAACTTGCTCCGTGATATTTGGCCAACCCAATTCCTTGATAAATCAACAAAAGCCATCCACGAACGCGTTTCGTGCTTTTGGTGCTCGTCAGCGTGGAGTGATGTTATATGTGTGTGATTATTTATATTGAATAAGCTGTTTATAAATTTTATAAAAATAATATAAAATGCTCATATGTGAGCGGTCAGGAAATGATTTTTTTTTGTTTTTTAATATCAGAATCTAACCTTTTTTTTCTTTTTTTTTCACATGAACAGCGTATTTACACAAATTTGGCCTTAAATACTCATTTATTGATTTCTCAGGAAGCTTTTCGGAACCAAATATTTGGTTGTTTAGATACAGCCTGCACCATGCCGACGAGGGCCAACAGCTCGAAACGCGTTGGTGGTTGACTTTTGTTTTTAAATTTATCTCTTGATAAATGGGTTAGCCAAATATAACGGAACAAATTAAATCAACGTTCAGTTGATATTGAAGGTATAATGTCTGTGAAAAAAGGAACATCGATAAAAATCATGAAGAACAAAGAAGAATGTTTTGACATGAAGAACAAAGGATGATCTTTAATTTTTAAATAACCTTTTGTATTTAGTTATATAATCTTTTAATCATTTCTTACTTTTATAATGTTGTGCTAAGTATATAAGCCAATAAATATATTTTATATCGAAATGCTCCAACTCTTCAATCAAAAATTAACAACAGATATATATATGTCGTATATGTTAAACTATATTATAGTCCACTCTCGATAATTTGAAACTCAAAGGACTAGAGTAAAATTTTCAATTTATCAAGAGTTCAAAATAACAGGAGTTTAAACAACCAAGAGGGAGAGTGAAGGAAAAAATCAAGTAAACAAGAGTTTGAAGTTTTGGCAGTTTCAGGATATACATACTATGTTGATACAAGATTAAATAAGTTAATTACCGTAATTGTGTGTGTTTCGAAAGTAATACATTTATTGGGAGCTTTCGGGTCTTCTTGCCTTTTCTCAAACAAGAGTTTGATCGAAATTCGTGATTTACTATATTTTAAAACATTTATACAGTTATTCACAATTGTTCATTTGTAGCATGATGCTATTTATTCAAGTTCAAATTACCGAGAGGACCAATTAATATTGAATTTATTCAATTTATCGAGTATTTTTTCAAGGGACCGGGAAAAACATTTCAAATTAACGAGTTTCAAATTATCGAGAGACGACTGTATCTTGAACAACCTTAATGTAAATTTCCTCACTGATTGATTGGGTAGAGTTGGCTAAGACAGTAACTAACAACGGTATTTTCACTTTCCTCTATTGCAACATAGTTAAAATTTCAATATATTTAATGTTAATCAATATTAAATTATATATTTATAATTATATGTAATTCTGCTGTCATCAAAGCATTTGTCCATAGTTCATCTAAAATACCCATTCGAATAGTCAAGCATTAGTATCACTATAAAAGGAAGTTCCGAAAATGCAATATAACAGCGGTATGGTAGATTAAACTGGCGAAACCGCTGGGAGGGTTCATCATTGATGAGCCAGGCCCTCCCTTTAATTTTTCCATTGCAGTAAGGGCAGTAGAAATTGTTTAATTTTCAAAAAGAACCATACGCGTCTATAATAGTTTCGAATATTTAATGTAAAAAATCTATTACATCCCCACAAAGCTCCTTCCTCACCTAGTACATCATTTCTCTGGAATTCAATTAAATGGAAGCGTGTGAAATATATTTGAGTTATGTACGAGTGTGCACGTTATGTAAATAATTGTTTAGCCTATTTAATTAAAAATTTACAGAATTGTAATTAGATTAGTTATTATAGATAGTGTGCTCTCTGCAGATTATCTCCTCGCATTCTGTGATCGGTAAATAATAATTAAAATATTTTTTGACTATAGCGCACTTCTAACACTTTTTATATAATGTTAATCATTTATTTATATGGTATGTAGAGAGCTATTAGCGGTCTTTTTGAGTCACCTTTGAATTAGTTGGTAGCAAAACATAATTTTTATTATACCCAGTACACGTGGTACAGGCTATGATAATCATGGGGGGGTAGAAGTTGGCGAATGCTTTTACTGTAAGTGTGCACCATATTTCTAAACATGTAAAAAGCAGTACGACTTTTGCATTTATAAATATGCCAGAGTTATAAATATATCTTACAGAGTTATATTGTCTGAATCCCGATATACATGCTAAAAGGTACAACTTCCTTAAGTTTTGTCCATGATTGTATTGTCTGAATCCAGATATACATGCTAAAAGGTACAACTTCTTTAAGTTTTGTCCATGAGTGTTTTGTCTGAATCCCGATATACATGCTAAAAGGTACAACTTCCTTAAGTTTTGTCCATGAGTGTATTATCTGAATCCCGATATACATGCTAAAAGATACAACTTCCTTAAGGTTTGTCCATGAGTGTATTGTCTGAATCCCGATATACATGCTGAAAGGTACATCTTCCTTAAGTTTTGTACATGAGTGTATTGTCTGAATCCCGATATACATGCTGAAAGGTACATCTTCCTTAAGTTTTGTCCATGAATGTATTTCGGAATTTTTTTTTCTTTAAAAGATGCTAGTACGCCTTTTTCGTATAGATTTAAATCTATTCACATGTTTTCATTTATTGTGCGACTATTTATTTCTATTTCTGTTTATTGCCGCGCAGTGCCCCAGGCTCTTGCAGTGATGTTGCCTCCGATATTGTCAGGGTCTCTTATCTAAAGAAATAAAAATAGCTTGTTAGCTTTTATATCTTGTGTTTTATTCCGTATATACGTTTTTAGAATATTTGACCAATCTGGATGGAACTTTGAACCAATATAGAGTTGGTACCTCTCGGCCAGATCGTCTGGTGACGACGCATGCGTAGTTAATTACATTTTTTTAAATCGCCACACACTCTTGATAAAAATAAAGTTATTGGTGACGCATGCGCAGATCATTTCATTTTTATATCGCCTTTCTTCAGAAAATTCTTAAGAAAATAAAGTCATCTCTGGTGGCGATGCATGCGTGGTTAATTTCATTTTTTTTAATCGCCGTTCTTTATGAAAATATAGTTCATCTTGTGACGCATGCGCAGATCAATTTATTTTCATATCTTGCCCTTCTTTAGAAAATTCTTGAGGAAAGTGAAGTCATCTGGTGTCGACACATGCGTGGTTAATTTCATTTTTTTAAAAATCGCCGTGTTCTTTATGAAAATATAGTCATGGTGACGCATGCGCAGATCATTTAAATTTTGTTTGCCGTTCTTTACGGAATTATTTATTAAAAATAAAAATAATTTAGTGACGCATACTTTTAATAAAAATAATGAATATCATCAGGCCTAGTATTTTATTCCCACTAATTAATACTATTATCAACGAGGCACACAATATCCATTTTTAATATGATATATATTTAGGTAAGGAAGTAATCCGTGTCAATATGCAAATTACTCCGATAGCAGGCTAATTTGCATATTTTCAGGGGGTGGTTAAATAATTATCATAATAATATATTGATATGAAATTCTCTGAGGTTATATTGGTCGGGGCGAAATTCACTACAGAATGAGAACTCAGGAAAAACTGAATCATCTCGTTTTTCATGTCTTTAGAAATTAGAAAGCAGCCTGTGTGGGATGTATACTGTTACGGGTATTGTGTGCGCGACCTAGAAAAGTAAATAGTTACATCTACCGTTAATAGATGGCGCGATTCAATACTTTAGACCATAGGTCGGAAAACTGCCGCTCGCGAGTCACATGCGGCTCTTTTGAATGTGAAGCTGCGGATCTTTATATAGTTCCATAGGTAAATATTATTTATGTGAGTACTATTTATTGTTGGCAAGAAAGAATTTCGTGGCTCTTTAAAAACTTTGCAATTTTGTAAATTGTAATTTTTTACTCTTCCGACTCAAAAGTTTTCCGACCCCTGGTTTTAGACGATTTTCTCGGATCGAACGAAGCGCGGACCGAGTCACACGAAGGCTGCGTTCGAGTAACTGTCGTTGTTTTAGAAACTTAGAAGTGATGTAAAACAACACTTGAAGTTACACCGCATGAGTTTCTTTTCAATGAAAAATCAAAATTTATTTCAAGGTGAAATATTGACTATTTCTAACCTTTTTGGATGAGGTATGAAAGGGGGAATTATGAAGAGTAATGATAAACGGAAAAATAAAAATATCCAGGGATGGGAATCCCATCCCCATTCCATCCATCCCATGGGAATCCCATTCCCATCCCTGGACATTTTTATTTTTCCGTTCATCATTACTCTTCATAATTCACCCTTTCATACCTCATCCAAAAAGGTTAGAAATAGTCAATATTTCACCTTGAAATAAATTTTGATTTTTCATTGAAAAGAAACTCATGCGGTGTAACTTCAAGTGTTGTTTTACAATCACAAACCGTAGTGTATTATATTAGAAGTGATGTGGATCCAAGAGCTGTAGAGGGGAGGACAACACGGCTGGTGATCTACGAATGCAGACGCGGTATTGTTGCAATAAAGAACTGGGTGAAACACGCGACAATACGTTAGTGTGAATGGATAACAATATATATATATATGGTAATTTAAACCAACAACCCCATATTGTATAATACTTATAACAAGATTGTCATGTTGTATATAGAAACACATCTATAAATAATTATACGCATGATTGACATGTGCCATTGCATCACCATATGTAATGTACGTTGTACAAACTGAGGATAAATAAATAAAACTATGTAATAGATTAAGAGCTGAGTTAAAGCAAGATTGAGAAGTTCAAAAACGTCTAAAATCGAGAGAGAAATTCAACAACCCTAAAGAGGAATCTGGCAAGTCGTTGCCATCAAGGTCAAAGGGTGCAGAATAGCGCAGACGCCCCCACGCCCTTTGGACCCGTTCAAAGTCTAAATTCTCGCATGTCTCCCTCCTCGGCAAAAGGTATATAAAGCCTCGGTTTTTAGCCGAACAGACAGTCACTTTACCATCGGCGTGAGTAACCTGTATCTACAGGGGGTTTAAATAATACAACATGTTTCTGAAGATGAATTTCTTTTTATTAATGTGATCTTTCAAGCTTTCAGGCATCCCTGCCTTTCTACTGGAGTACATAAAACGAATATCTTAAAGATAGAGGCTGCCTGGCCGGCGGCATACATATTTCTTTAAAACAAAGATATTTCAGCCAGTAAATCTTTTTATTATATCGACGTTTCGACAAAAATAGTTTGTCCTCGTCAGGAGCAAACAAAATGTAAAACATTTGGCAAGGCGATTTTTAACGAAGTATTTATTTTCAAGAAATAAAACGAATAATAATAAAAATAACACATTATTATTATTTATTAATAGTAGTAGTTTTATGTACTTCTGTAGACAATTGACAATTCACATAATTTTATTGACATCGTGCCAATACATGCAAAGTGCACAGTCTTCACTATTTAAAAAATACAGGGTGCTTCAAAAAAATGTATACACACTTTGAACTTCCATAGAAAATTTATTTACCCTTCTACAAAGTTAAATTTCAGGAAAATAGAAAACTGAAAGTCCAATATAAATGAAACATAAATAACAAATGTTAATACTGTTCAAATTGGTGACCTGCAGCATCAATACAATTCTGAGTACGAGTCACCACAGATTCTGTACATCGTATCAAAACGTCCAATGAGATTTCTCTACACACTGCTTGAATCTCATTCCAAAGAATGTCTAGGTTACGTGGTTTACGTTTGCACACCCCATATTTTACTGTGCCCCACAAGAAGAAATCCAGTGGTGTAAGGTCTGGAGAGCGTGCTGGAAACTCGATTGGCCCCCTGCGTCCTATCCACTGGCCCGACAAATTTTGATCCAGCACGCTCTCCAGACCTTATACCACTGGATTTCTTCTTGTGGGGCACAGTAAAAGATGGGGTGTACAAACGTAAACCACGTAACCTAGACATTCTTTGGAATGAGATTCAAGCAGTGTGTAGAGAAATCTCATTGGACGTATTGATACGATGTACAGAATCTGTGGTGACTCGTACTCAGAATTGTATTGATGCTGCAGGTCACCAATTTGAACAGTATTAACATTTGTTATTTATGTATCATTTATATTGGACTTTCAGTTTTCTATTTTCCTGAAATTTAACTTTGTAGAACGGTAAATAAATTTTCTATGGAAGTTCAAAGTGTGTATACATTTTTTTGAAGCACCCTGTATAATAACTCCGCCTTTGCCGGTCCCAAGCCCGGATGAAAAAGGAGGAGGGAAAGCAGTAACAAGCTCACTAAAAAATCTGGGCTCAGCTGGCCCGGTAAGGGCTCCTGATCCAGGGATACAGGATGAGCAGCGTTTGTACTCCATGTTAGGAGCGGCTGCACATGGTGTCTGTTCTTCATGTCAGAGGCGGCCATTTCTTTTGGAGCTAAGTCGGCCTGCCACTGAGTAGTGCTCTCAGTCTTAATGACAAAGGCAGACGCATTCTACTTCACCCAGTGTGGAGATAAGAAAGAAGAAGAAAAAAATATAATTATATATATAAACTCCTGCAGAAGGGTAGAGATACCTGAAAGCTCTAGAATACATTTGATAAAGATAAAAGAAACTCGTCTCCAGAAACCTGTAGCATTTGTTTGAGAGAGGAAATATGCAAAGAGGAATAAAAAGACTACACTATCGACAGGTAGAGCTGTTCGAAAAGAAAGAAGGGATTGAAAACCAATTCTCAAACGCAGGAAGAAATTGAAAAATGGGGTTGTGCTAGACAAAGTAGGAAATTGAAATGTCCAGCTGGGAGGAGGATGTATAAAATTCCTCGTGTTTAAACACACGTTGTCGCTTAAAGTTGTCTTTAAATCCGTGGATTGTTTCCCTTTCCTTCTCTATTTTCTCTTGTCACGTGTTTGACACCATTCTCTCTTCAAAACTCTTTTAACCGTTTATAATAATCCCTTATAACTCTCTGTTATATGTAAATCAGTTTTAGGATATATATGTTTAAAGTATTTTTTAGATTTTAGCTAAACCTTTTAAAGATGTATTTATTACCAGTTGCAAATAAGACACGCTATATATCCGATCTGGATAATAGCGCGTGAAAACTATTTACAATAATTCATATTGTAGTAGAGTAGGTAACACAGAATTGTCAAAAAAGAAAATACACAATTAAGAAAAAGAGCATTGAATAAACATATTGTAACATAATACAGCTATCCCCCGATTTACACGGTAGATACGTTCCTGAGAAAAACGTGTAAATCGGGGGATAGGTGTACACAGAAATAAAAATAAAATGCATTGACAGGTTAAAATATGTAGTCAGCACATAAGCTCGGGATTCCTCGTGAGATGTGTACACAGCGCATGTGTTCAATCACAGTAGCATTTAGTATAGTGCGATAATAAAAAAAAAAAACTTATTTGGAAAACCGTGTAAAAGCGAAAACGTGTAAAACAAGTACCGTGTAAATCGGGGGATAGGTGTATTTATTATTTTATTAACAGAGTATCATTTTTTTATGTTTATATTTTGCTATACTCTGTAAACTTCCCTAATTACTTTATCTTTTGTTTATCCTTTATAGTTTGTTCTTGCCTTAAATAAATTGCTGTGTCATCCTGGAGTGTGTCTTTCCTAATTTTCTACGTGGCAATATAAACATTAAACAAATAAGTAAAAACATAAAAAATGCGTACGATTAGGAAGATTCCGTTTTCCTTTATTTATGTACCTGATCCAAGTACAAATTCAGTTTTATACTATATTTCAGATTGGTTTATTGCTATACCAATAGATAGGCGGAATAGTATTCTTTATGGGGAATCTAAAGGGACAATTTCAGATGCATCAGTACTAGTGACAATCGTGCAATAAGAGTGCAATAACCTTATAATACAATATAATGCGGCTTATGATTGTAAAACGACATTTGAAAATTATCCCGCATGTGTTTCTTTTAAACGAAATATCGAAATTTATTTTTAAGGAGAAATAACGATTCTTTCTAACCTTAGTGATGAAGTATGAAAGGATGAATTGTGAAGAGTAATGATAAACGCTAAAATAAAAGTGTCATGGGATAGGGAACAATTCATTCTTTCATACTTTATTACTAAGGTTAGGGATAACTTTATTCATAATATTGTAGCGTAGAAAATCAAGCCTTTGTATATCTGAAGGTATCAAAGTATTTATTGATGACGTCAGCACGACAAGTCGACAATTATTAACAACTCAACAAAACTATCTACAGCTAGAGAATCTTAAGCAAGCAAGCAAAAAATTATTCCGATCATTATTTTATACTGAATAATTAAATTAAATCTGTTTCCAAATATTTTCATTGAATAATTAAATTAAATAATAAATTATTTATTCGCCACAATATTACCAAATTCTACTACTAGGGGTATGCATTCAATTCTAGAAATTGAATATAAGAGATAAATACATATAATACATCTAATTAAACCATATCCCGAACGAAGAATATAAGGTAACTAGCAAGGTAAAAATACTCGAAAACCCTAAGCAAATTAACCCAGAATCCTCCAGGTAAATCCAACCAAAAGACTCTATAAACAGCAGAGAGGATCACGGGAAAACCAACAAGTGGCCAATTAATGAATAGCGCCACCGTGGAATTAAGATGAGGGAAGAAAAAAAAAGAACTTTCATAATTAATCCGACCATCCTTTGAACTCAAACAATTTTAATTAGAGAGAGGGGTCACAGCTCGGCTGTGTGTATGGTGGCAAAGAATCCAATTCTCTCCCAGTGAAACAACAACACCAAAAAAGGGATTCACAGACATTGTTTTGAATAGGGCCCAGGTAAACAGTAGAGAGTTAATTAATTTGGCTGTTGTGGTGTTTTTTTGTCTTACTCTTAATCCTCTAGGTATCTATTTAATTAAAATCTGATTAGGTAAACGCTCTGTTGTATTGTAGAGGTGTTAACATATATGTAAAGTTGCTATTGTACTGCATATTGTATAGTATAACACACACAGCTTTATTAAGACCACCAGTCTTATACAGATTCACCATAGGAAGGAAGAATAGATAAAGCTTCTATACTCCAGACAGCGCAGATCTCAGCATCCTCCAGGTTTGACGCATTGTCCAGTGGCCAAATGTAAAAAAAATGTATAGTGTAACATCCTAGGAGTAATGTAGCCACCCAGACCTCTCGGTCCATAAGCCGATCCTTTTTCTCTAGCCACCGTACCAAAGGAATGATGTATTCTCCATTCCATGCACCGAGCGGCCATTGGTTTGGCCCCTCGCGCCCGCCTTTATGATCTAGCTCTATGGGGTTGTCCAATCAGCCCACAGACGTCTACGAGAGTTTCATGGCCAGGTTGCTGTCCTTTCGTTTGGACTTGGTGTAAACCGTTCTACGCTCCAATAGGACTTTGGCACTCGTACCCTTAGTTCACAGTAGTCCCTGAATCTGCCGACGAATCAAGGACCTCTGAGGTTCCGAGGTTGAAACGGGGAACCGCGCGAAGGCAGGAGGGTGGTACTACTGTGTGTACTCCTTGATTTTCCATGACGCGTTCGGCAAGGACGCTCCCAATGGCGCACACACAGAGCGAAGACCCAAGAGTTTCAAGACTCGTAGCGCCTCGCGTCAGTGAAACGACTGGCGCGAAGACAAACCACGCAGAGTCGCCTCTCCACTCCCCTATCCCCAAGGGTGAGTGGGGGGTGGGCGTCCCTGCCTTTTTCCCAGCCAAAAGGCTGGTGCCAAGACAGGGTTTATTTCCCCGTTGTATAGTATAACAGTAATATGGTATTTCAGCCCATTGCACATGATACTGAAGAATTCAAGGATATTCGCACATTCGTATTTTTAGACCGAGAATACTCGCCGTCATATATGCGACGGAGATATTCAATTCTATTAAGACCCCTGGTTTTATACAGATTCTCTGAAAGGAAGAGGATGTTCAAAAATCAGTATAAAAACTATATTGTAAGATTATAAACTCAAAAGGAGATTCTTATATAGAACATGTTTATTTCTCTAGATTTCGAATGACATCGTTGTTCAACGGGCGTAAAGACAAGGTGTGATGTGAGATGGGTGCAATGTACGTCTATATAATTGTACACATCTCACATCACATCTTTACGCCCGTTGTACAACGACGTAGTTCGAAAGCTAGAGAAATAAACATGTTCTATAGAAGAAGTTTGGGTTTATAATCTTATAGTTATGGAAATCGAAAGTTTATGTTTACATAAAAAGTATGTACATATTAGAGCACGGAAGGAACGAGTGTCATAGAAGCAGGCCTCTCGGAGTCCAAACTGTAAACAGCAGTCTTCCGATTCCATGAATGGTTGCTATTGATGGCTTCTTTTTGTTTAATGGCTGAGACAAAAACCTCCATTGTCGACCATATTAATATTTTAAAAAAATAGAAAATATCCTTAACGCTCATATGAACATTTTCAGATTTTAATCTTATTTTTTTCACACCATAATATAACTCCGCTTTTGCCGGTCCCAAGCCCGGATGAAAAAGGAGGAGGGGGAGCAGTAACAAGCTCGGTAAAAAACCTGGGCTCAGCTGGCCCGGCTGATAGTACCCTGTAAGGTCTCCAGGGATACAGGATGATCAGCGTTTGTACTCCATGTTAGGAGCGGCTGCACATGGCGTCTGTTCCTCATGTCAGAGGCGGTCATTTATTTTGGATTTAAGTCGGTGGCCTGCCACCGAGTAGTGCTCCCAATCTTAATGACAAAGGCAGACACATTCTACTTCACCCAATGTGGAGATAAGAAAAAGAAGAAGACACCATAATATCGTAGAGTAGTTTCCTAATCTACATGATAGGTATAACTCATACAAAGTCTCGGAGTGAACAAAATCTTTATTGTATTTCCGAAGAAATACCAAAAAATAACCCTCAATCATATAAAAAGAACGATGTTGCCACTTTGCGCGGCCTATTCTTTAATAAAGACAATAACTTACATACCCTTTATTTACATATCCATATATACAGTTAAACCTGTCTATAGCAACTTGGGACTCACCAAAATAGGGTGCTATAGAGAGGGGGTGCTATAGACAGGTCGCTTTTAATGTAAATCGCATCGTACGTATTTAAAATCGGGCGCTATAGAGAGGGAGGCGCTATTTAGACGGGGCGCTATAGACAGGTTTAACTGTATGTATAATATCAGGATAATTTGCATATTTTGTTGTTGTTGTTTCTTATCCCCTTGTGTAAAGATTACACGAATTCCATGAGTTAATGCTCCTCGCGCTGTTTTATGATAAGCAGCGGCCTCTCCCAAAGGTCCTGTTTAGTGCATCTAATGCAAGCCAAAATGTGTTCTGGAGCTGCAGGTACCAAACTACAATTTGGGCAAGTGGGATAAATTTTGTTATTATTTTCTATCTTCAATGGCTTGAGATGGCCTGTTCTAAATCTTGTTGTTTAATGCTGTCTATTTATGATGTTCAGAGCTCCTCCTGGGTTCACTCCACTGTACCAACTGTGCTTAGGTGGGAATTTAGCATATTTTGGGGAGGGTAGTCGGAATATGAATATTTTGATAAACAGTTTATGAATTACTATCTTTTCATTACTATTAAGGCTAAAAATAATACTACTAAGTACCTTTTGTTAAGATTTGATGATAAAGCAAACATATTTACTCATGAAGACCCAAGCGATGCTAGCTCATTTTTGTCTAGTATATAATAAAGTATTTTTAATTAAAAAGACATATATTGGATCAAAATATCATTTATTTTTACCAATATTTCAGTTGGCTGAACGCCAACCTTTATCAAGGTATTAAAACATTTTAATGTGTGTCAACAACAAACTCAGCGCCACATAACGTCAATAGAATTTAATTCTATTTTATATCTGTTTGTTGTTGACACACTTTAAAATGTTATAACACCTTGATAAAGGTTGGCGTTCAGCCAATTAAAATATTGGTAAAATAAATGATATTTTGATCCAATATATGTCTTATTATTTAAAGATTTATTTATGGATTGCTTTATTTTCTAAAATAATAAAGTATATTCATACAAAAAAGGCATATCCTGACCGTTGACCACGAAAATATTTTAGACGGCAGAGAGCCATCTAGTGTAACAAAAATAAACTAAACGTTGATTTAGGCTTGTTTCATCATATTTGGCTAACCCAATGTCTTATTTAACCAAGAAAAGCCAACCAAGAACGAATTTTGGGCTGTTGACCCTCGTCAGCGTGGTGCAGGTTGTACCTCATCGACCCAAAATTTGTTCCAAGAGACTCCCTGAGAAATCAAGAAATATGTATTTAAGACCAAATTTGCCTAATTACGCAGAACATGTGAAAAAGAAGAAAATGAAAAAGGTCAGGTGTGTTGATATTAAAAAGTATATATATACACAATTCGATAGGCGTACCAATATGCAAATACTATGTGAGGTTTTCCATACGCCACACTGAATAAATTTGCATAAACGCTCGAGTATATGTAACTAAGCTTAAACTTCTCGCGCCAAATTTCCTTCACAATCGTAATTAACTATTCCTTAATTAACCTTTTTATCCACCGATTACAAACTTTGCTCTGCTAATTACTCCAATTATATCCAATTAAATCAGAGCAAACTTTTAATTTAGGAGCACACACACACACCGTCCCTTTTTACATATGCCGATTTCTTTTGGAACTCCCTCCGCTATTTCAATAGAACTAATTTGGACTCTTGTGTGGACTTTACAGGAGGGCTTTTAATTATTAGATCTCTCTTTACACACTAATTCTCTGTCACGTATTTTCTAATAGTTAGTGACACGACCTATTTTTTTAGCCTGTGTTTGAATGAACACGTCTTTTATCAAAACAAGTACAAAATCGTGAGGCAAAGAGCTTCTTGTAAGGTTTTGTATTTTTATGTTTAAGAGCCTTTTTCGAGTATTTCTACACCTAAAACAGGAATAAAAACGAGATTTATATTTTCATTTATAAATTAAATTGTCATCTATCGTTAAAATTTGTAATAATTTATTTTGGAAATGTGTTTCTTTTTTTTTACATATCAAATATGATCTCTTACAGACATCTTTTTCTCTTCTCTTACTGCAATGATAAAAGGTATTAAATGAGAGGGCTTGGCTCACAAGTGGTGAACTCCTCTCAGCGGTTCCGCCAAATTAATTTCCAGACCTCTCTACTATTATATTGGATTGGTTTTCTTATATACCCTTATTTACTATGGAAGGCAGCTTAGGGTGTTTAGGGAACCTATGGACATAAGCTTATAGGTCTGTAGAGGTTCATACATATGATTACAAGGAATTGCACCGAGCAATGCTCTTAGGCAAAAATGGTTTCTTATCAAAGAATGTTGAACACAATGAAAAAATATGGCCATCATTTTTATTTTTGTTGTTGTGTCCAATGAAGAGCCTCAGATGTCTCCATACATCTTTATCACAGCAATGTCCTCTATCTTGGGTGTGTAAAACTGCTGTTCTGGGTCAATTTTCTGTTGTTGTTGTGTCCAATGAAGAGCCTCAGATGTCTCCCTACATCTCTATCACAGCAATGTTCTCTATCTTGGGTGTGTAAAGCTGCTGTTCTGGGTCAATTTTCTCTTGTTGTGTCCAATGAAGAGCCTCAGATGTCTCCATACATCTCTATCACAGCAATGCCCTCTATCTTGGATGTGTAAAGCTGCTGATCTGGGTCAATTTTCTGCTGTTGTTGTGTCCAATGAAGAGCCTCAGATGTCTCCGTACATCTCTATCACAGCAATGTCCTCTATCTTGGATGTGTAAAGCTGCTGTTCTGGGTCAATATTCTGTTTTTGTTGTGTCCAATGAAGAGCCTCAGATGTCTCCATACATCTCTATCACAGCAATGCCCTCTATCTTGGATGTGTAAAACTGCTGTTCTGGGTCAATTTTCTGTTGTTGTCGTGTCCAATGAAGAGCCTCAGATGTCTCCGTACATCTCTATCACAGCAGTGTTCTCTATCTTGGGTGTGTAAAGCTGTTGTTCTGGGTCAATTTTCTGTTGTTGTTGTGTCCAATGAAGAGCCTCAGATGTCTCCATACATCTCTATCACAGCAATGTCCTCTATCTTGAATGTGTAAAGCTGCTGTTCTGGGTCAATTTTCTGTTGTTGTTGTTGTGTCCAATGAAGTGCCTCAGATATCGCCATACATCTCTATCACAGCAATGTTCTCTATTTTGGGTGTGTAAAGCTGCTGTTTACATTTATTTCTGTTGAAGGGCAGGAATGCTCGAAAAGCTCAAATAAATAAAAAAGAACTTACAAAAAACTCTACGCTTCATGATTTTGTTATTCTTTTTATGATATGTTGCTTCAGATGGTTATTCATCTCATGACCACGTCTCTATGTAGTTCTGCCAGAGAATTTTGATGATACCATGTATGTGCACAAGGTACAGGCCATTGTTAAATGTCTAGTACCATTGTTAGAGGTCCAATACCATTGTTAAATGCCTAATACCATTGGTATAGGTCCAACACCATTGTTAAATGTCCAGAAAATTGTTAAACGTCTTGTACCATTGTTAGAGGTCCAATACCATTGTTCAATGTCCAGAACATTGTTAGAGGTTCAATACCATTGTTAAATGTCTAGTACCATTGTTAGAGGTCCAATACCATTGTTAAATGTCTAGTACCATTGTTAGAGGTCCACTACCATTGTTAAATGTCTAATACCATTGTTAGAGGTCCAATACCATTGTTAAATGTCTAGTACCATTGTTAAACATCTTGTACCATTGTTAGAGGTCCAATACCATTGTTAAATGTCTATTACCATTGTTAGAGGTCCAATACCAGCGTTAAATGTCTAGTACCATTGTTAGAGGTCCAATACCATTGTTAAATGTCTAGTACCATTGTTAGAGGTCCAATACCATTGTTAAATGTCTAGTACCATTGTTAGAGGTCCAATACTATTGTTAAATGTCTAGTACCATTGTTAGAGAACAAACACCATTGTTAAATGTCTAGTACCATTGTTAGAGGTCCAATACCATTGTTAAATGTCTAGTACCATTATTAGAGGTCCAAAAACCATTGTTAAATATCTAGTACCATTGTTAACTGTCAAATACCATTGTTAACTGTCAAATACCATTGTTAAATGTCTAGTACCATTGTTAGAGGTCCAATACCATTGTTAAATCTCTAGTTCCATTGTTAGAGGTCCAATACCATTGTTAGACGTCTTGTATCATTGTTAGAGGTCCAATACCATTGTTAAATGTCTAGTACCATTGTTAAACGTCCAATACCATTGTTAAATGTCCAGAACATTGTTAGAGGTCCAATACCATTTTTAAATGTCCAGAACATTGTTAGAGGTCCAATACCATTGTTAAACGTCTTGTATCATTGTTAGAGATCCAATACCATTGTTAAATGTCTAGTACCATTGTTAGAGGTCCAATACCATTGTTAAAGGTCCACTGCAATTGTTAGACGTCCAGAGCATTGTTAAATGTTAAGATCATTATTAAACGTCCAGTATCATTGTTAGACGTCCAGTAACCATTGTTAAACATCCAATACCATTCTATTGTACGACAAGAAGTATATTTGTTCTCCTAAACGTTTTCTAAATTTTAAAATAAGTAAGCAAAGTTGTAGCGTGACCTATGCAAATTTGATTTATGCACTCGGTGCTATCTACCGTGTAACCTAACGCCACTATTCCAGTCTATTCCATATGTACAAATATAAATCCCGGCATAGAATATTTGAAATATATATATTTATCCCACCTTAGTTGTTGTGAGTAGATATTTAGAAAATATGGAATTTTATCAATTTCAATGTATATTTTGGGCCCCCGCGCGCTCTTTGTATTATTATTCAATTTGAAGTAAACAGACGTCTCTATTGTAAAAGCAATATATATATATATATGTCGTATCAAAACCAAAATCGATTTTTATTAGTCATAAAAACGACGTTACAATTTTAAGAGTTAGTGGGGGAGGGGGTACAATTAAAATCTACATTGATGAAAAATTTATAAATATCGTATTTTGTTCTGTTTGAAATACGTCGTAATTCGATCTTTTCCTTGTCGAAGATGAATTTAGAAGGATTGAACCTGTATAGAGGGTCGACGTTTCGGCATTCTTCAATAGCGTTGTCGATAAATGGTTTCGTCACAGCGCATTCTGTATAGCGATGCCGGATATCTGGGGGTCCTCCGCAGGCGGTGCAGGAAGATTTTCCATTTCTTGTAGGGTAAGGTAGAGCTCTCAGCTTCAAACGCCATGCGATGTCATCGTATATATTTATTCCCTTGTGCCAGCAAGGCGCAGTGTCGAACGTCCATTTGGCCGTTTTTTCTTCAGCGTAATTCAAATTAAAAAAAGACGATATGATAATTTGGCGTAGCGCGCTGCTCTTGAATCGTGAGAAGAGGCGCGATTTATACGTAATGGGAAGGTGAACGCAGGAGGGATGGTTGTTTGGTTTAAAATTTATAATTTTCGTTTCATTGTAGAACGTAGTGATTCTTTGAAAATCGTTCCGAATGTTTCGCGTGGCATGGGGGAATAAATCGTGGATATCTCGTATTTCACCGTTTAAATCCAAAAAGTCTTTCAAACGTCTCAGGCCTCGAGCATTGAAGATGGCAGGATTTTGCATATAAAGGCCGTGTAAAAGGCGGCATTTTAAAAGCACGATGTGTAAAAAGTCGTTTTTCGAGAGGCGTTTAAAATTGATATGAAAGTTTGACGCGATGTTTTTCCAGCTTGATAGAGTCTGCTTTCGTCGTGGCGATAGAAAACTGTGTAAATCGTAATTAAACAGATTGTAGTAGTTTGTCGAATTTTTGTTTATAAAGAGAAAATCGTTTTCGTTTTTTTCCCCGTTAATAGACCTTTGTATACGTTTTAGAATAAAGAGGTCGCGCTGAGTAGCCAAGTGCAGCAGGCCGACGCCACCCCTCTCGGCGGGCAGGCAATTTATTGTCGAGGTCGTCCAAGTTGTTTCATTATAGAGCGCGTCATCTAAGTCCTTTTGTAGTACGTTTAATATAGAATCGCTTGGTAAGGTGGCGTTTATCATTAAGGTAAATTTTGGTATAAAGTTCGCATTTAAAAATCGCGTCTTGAGGTGGAGGGGGAGCGTTAAAATGTTTTGTTTTGCAATTAGGGCTGAATGGCGGATGGATTTAGACATCGTGGTCGAATGGAAGGGCGCAACCGTTGTGCATGTAAGCTTCGAAAAAGAACTTGTTCCACACTGGTAAAAGCGCGCACACGGCGGTGGTGGCCGTAGCGTTCGCCCGCGCGCGTTGGCTCCTACCTTTATTTTGTACAGATTTATAGATGGAATAATTCGTATTTACACATTTTAACAATCTTATGGCTAAAATAAATTATATCTCTTGGGCATTAGGCAAATTATGACATATATATATGTAGTAATGTACAGTTGTTGTATCTTGTTGGATGAATGCAGTGTGGCATGTTGGTTACAGTCGTGGTGGCCACAATGTTTAGAGTGGGTTCAGACGTGATTGGGATTACACAAAAGGACGAGGCATGTTGGATGTCACCACAGAGATGGCGAGAGAGTAAGTGAAACCGACACCGGTCAGGGGAGATCTGTCTAGAGGGGTCTGTCAATCATTGTGTATCAAAGCCGACTAATCTGTTTGACTAAGAAAGGGCACACCCAGGAACCCGACTTGTTTTTCGGACCTCTTTCCTCCTTCTGGCGTCGACTGTCACTCACTCGAAATTTTATTTGTCACTTTGGCAATTACATTATAACTACAACACATGGAGACATAGATATATATTGGAATATATTACAACATAATTATATTAGGAAAAATGATTTCTTCTGATTTTAGTATTGTTGAGATAAGGTTTTGCTTTTGTTTACTTGAATATTTTACGATATTGTTTTGCTGTCATGGTAATAATTAAATAAAATTAACTTTGAATCACACAATTTTATCTAATTGTAATAATGAAACATAATTAAGGAAGAACGATTTAATGATAAACGAAAGACTTATTTACATAAGGTTTGAGCCGGCCAACAGGAAACAACAACAATAGTTCTATATAATGAAAGCGGCGACCTCTGGTGGTAGATATAAACAGAGTAATTTGTTCTGGGGTCTATAATTTTAAAATAAAATATAATTTTTATATAAAATATTGAGACGTTACAGAAACAATTTTCAATTGTACATAAATTCCTTTAAAATGTTATTTTAATTTTTCATATGTTTATTTTCAATTTCTTTTTCTCATTCATCAAAAGTCAATGATGTACATACTAAATTAGTAAAAACTCAATAAAAACGATATGTAAAAATACACATAAACAAATGGCTTGTAAAAGAAAGCAGCATTAAATGAGTTTAGGCAAAATGTCTATTTCATTAACAAACATTTCACTTTTAAAATAATAAACTTTAAAAATAAAGTTTTACTAAACTAAAATTAGCGTTTTAAAAATAAAAACGTGGCATTTGGCGCAGCCGACAGGATACGGAAAAAAATGGCGGAAAATCCAAACAGCCGGTTGCAAAAATTCAACGGCTCGAAGTCGGCAATTAGGCCTGAGTCATGGATCAAATTATATGATTTTGAAAATAATTCTTTAAAAGAAGATGAAAAAATCAAAAATCTTATGTACTACTTGACAGATTCAGCACTTGAATGGTATGCAGACGAGATTATTTCAAATCCTGCAATAAAAAGATGGGAAGTTGTAAAGGAAAAGTTGATTCAAAGATTTGGTTCATACAACGCAAATCCAATTGTCTCAGCATCACATCGAAGATTAAAACAAGAAGAATCAATAGAAAATTATTTTCAAGATAAAATTCGCCTGTTAAATCAAACCCATCTAACGAAGGAGGAAAAAATTCATTTATTAACAGACGGACTTCCAAATGATTGGAAAGATTTAATTGTGGCTGCACAGCCAACTGACGCCACAAAATGGTTTCATATTGCAGCTTCAATTGAACAAAATAGGGCTTCAATTCAGTTTAAGCCTAACAACAAAATACATCTCGCGACAAAAAATAATGATAATAGAAAAAATGTTTGCCCATTCTGGTGTCCAATATGTTCGAAAAAGGGAATAAAAATTAAACATTGGGTCACAGATTGTGAGGATTATGATCCTAATTATAAAAAGGATAGGCCTAATCAAAACACTTCAGTGAAACAAGTATGCGGAGCCCCGGAATTGTTGAATGTAAGTACTTTGACAAATACCCCTACACAAGGAGCTTTCGAGCTTATCAACATAAGTGTTGAAGTAAATGGAATTCCTGCGCAAGCATTTGTGGATACTGGTGCAACAGTATCAATAATCAATTGGCGTTTGTTCAAGCGAACCCGTCTTCAACTTCAACCAAATTCAGACATTCACATCAGCCAAGCGGATGGTGTTACCAGGACATGTGGAAGCCTTCAGACCAAGGTAAGAATAGATAAACTAATTAAACCTGTAACTCTCCATGTAATGAAGAACTTTAAATATCCACTCTTGATCGGATTAGATGTTGCATCACTTTTTAATCTTTTAATAGATGTCAGAGACAAAACAATTTACACCAAATTTGATGGATTACAAAATCCAATTCTTGTAAATCATCTAGAAGAGATAAGAGAACATGAATTAAAAAAATTACTTGAACACAATAGGAATGCATTTTCTCAGCATGCTATTGATTTGGGAAAAGTAGCTATACAACATAAGATCATCACGAAAAGTGAACAACCAATTTCTCTTAGACCCTATCGTCGTCCTCTAAAAGAGTATGAAGAGATAGCTGAACAAGTTAAAGAACTTCTCGAACACAAGTTAATAAGAATTTCAGATTCTCCTTGGGCATTTCCTGTTGTTATGGTTCCCAAGAAGGATGGAAATAAAAGGATGTGCATTGATTACAGACGTCTTAATGAGATCACACTAGATGACAGGCAACCCCTACCTCACATACAGGACATGTTTGATCGATTGCATGGATCCAGATTCTTCTCTACCCTTGATGTTGCATGGGGTTATTGGCAGATCGAAATGGACCCGCAATCTATTCAAAAAACTGCATTCGTCACAAACGATGGTCATTATGAGTTTTTAGTGATGCCCTTTGGTTTAAAAAATGCTGCTTCAACGTTTCAAAGGATAATCCAACATATTCTAGGTGAATTATTATGGAAAGGAACTTGCTCTCTCCAAGATGACATATTGGTGTACACGAAAACATGGCAAGAGCACATAGAGCTTCTTAGTAAAGTTTTTGACAAATTAAGACAGTACAACATGAAATTAAAATTGTCGAAATGTATTTTTGGAAGAACTGAAGTAAAATACCTCGGACATATCATCAGTCACAATCAATTAAAACCTGATCCAGGAAAAGTAAAATCTATTCAAGACTTTCCAAGACCTGATACTGTAAAGAAAGTTCGTCAGTTCATGGGATTGGCAAATTATTACAGAAAATTTGTGGAGGACTTTTCTAAAATTTCATTCCCCTTGGTTCGACTAACTCGGAAGAAACAGCCCTTCATCTGGAATGAGGAAGTAGAGGAGTCATTCGCTAAACTTAAAATGGCACTATCTACAAAACCTGTCCTTGCTATTTACAACCCGGACTACGCCTCTAAAGTTTATACAGATGCCTCCAAATATGGAATTGGAGCAATCCTAACACAAATTGGTACAGACAATGAGGAACATGTAATTGCTTATTACTCCAAAACACTGCAACCACACCAAGATAATTATTCTGCTTATGAGATGGAATGCCTAGCCGTAATACAAGCAACTGATCACTTTCATGTGTACATAGAAAACCAACCATTTGAAATCATCACTGATCATGCGGCGCTCCAATGGCTTTTCACCATGAAGAAACCGAAACCTAAGTATTTTAGATGGATTCTTAGTTTATCCTCGAAATCATGTAACATCGTTCATCGTTCTGGAAAGCAACAAACTCATGTTGACGCCTTATCAAGACTCCCAGTTGTTAACATTGCAACTCAAGAACTTCAAGAACACCAACAAAATTCAGATTTGAGTTTCTTGAAAAATTCCCACACTCACGACGGTGTGGTAATGATCAAACAAAAAGCAGTTTTTAAAGCAGTTGTCCCAAACTCGCTTACCAAAAAAATATTGGAAGAATATCACGATTCATTAAGTCACCCATCAATAACCAAAACATGCAAACTTATAACTCAATGTTATTGGTGGAAAGGAATAACAACTGATATCAAGAATTATGTTCGATCTTGTAAATCTTGTCAACTAGTGAAGGTCAGACATGAACCAACTTTAGGAGAAATGATCACTCCAACGTCAAATATCCAACCATTACAAATGATCGGTTGTGACACTATTGTACTGGGAACAGCAGCAGCTAACACAAAGCATAAATTCATTCAAGTTTTTGTTGATCACGCAACTCGTTATCTATGGGCATATCCCACAATAACAAATACTGCTCAAGCTGTCACTCAATGTCTTGATAAGATAATCAAATCTGTTAATTCGATCAATACTATCTTAACAGATAATGGCAAAAACTTTATATCAAAAGAGTTCAACAAATTTCTTTCTTTACAAGGAATTAAACACACATATACTTCGCCTTATCATCCTCAGTGCAATGGCATTTGTGAGAAATTAAATGATACGATAATGACAAAACTGAGAATAGCTGTTCTAGAGAAACCTAGATGTAAATGGAGCTCATTGTTACCGCAAGTTGTCAAAAATTATAATTCCACACCACATGACGTGACTGGTTTTTCACCGCTTTTCTTAATGTATGGAATCGGTAATGTACCCGAATTTGCCGACCAAACTCCAATTACAATTGAAGAAGCCAGGAAGAAAGCTAGCCTGCGGACAGAACAAATTAGAAGTAAGTGGAAGATTAAACACGATAGCCATCACCCCAAGTATGTCTTTAAAGAAGGAGATTTAGTCATAAGAAAAATTGCCTTCAACGACCCTCGTCTCATCAAGACATCACCAAAATATGAAGGACCATTTGTCATTCAAAAAAAGATATCTGATGTAACCTACGATATCTCTCTGAAAGACCAAAAGCAAGCAAGACGCGTTCACATATCTCAACTTCGACCATTTATTACCCGAGAATAAATGCTTCAAGAAGGGGAATATGAGACGTTACAGAAACAATTTTCAATTGTACATAAATTCCTTTAAAATGTTATTTTAATTTTTCATATGTTTATTTTCAATTTCTTTTTCTCATTCATCAAAAGTCAATGATGTACATACTAAATTAGTAAAAACTCAATAAAAACGATATGTAAAAATACACATAAACAAATGGCTTGTAAAAGAAAGCAGCATTAAATGAGTTTAGGCAAAATGTCTATTTCATTAACAAACATTTCACTTTTAAAATAATAAACTTTAAAAATAAAGTTTTACTAAACTAAAATTAGCGTTTTAAAAATAAAAACGTGGCAATATATATATGTTATGAATTATTTTGTTGTTGAAAAAGATAGAATTGGAGGTGCAGTCGTGAAGAATAGGAAATACATTATTTACTTATCAAGTAGTTTTTTTTAAATTACTTGAAGTAAATTGTACCTAAAATTATTTATCACAGTAATATAGAATTTATAAAATGAATTCTATAATCGTGAATTAAAAAAAAAAAAGGTAGCTTCAACTATACATATTTACAGCAATATTCAAAGTGGTATTATGTTCTAAATCTATGGTCAAAAAATGCAGAACAGTCAATGAATGAAAATAAAATATATGTTTTTAAAAAATCAAATATTTGTATTTGATATTATATAATATATATACGCTGTATAAATTCTGTTTCTACACTTTACATCGATATTCCCACGTGGAAATTTGAGAAAGACAAACTTCAGGATGAAACAGCAATTTATCTAAGGCAGGTATCAATTATATATATATAAAATTGAATGTCTGTGTGTGTGTCTGTGTGTCCTCTATGGATTCGAAAACCATACATCCAATCGCCGTGAAATATTGGGATATTATTAGGTGTATCTCCGGAAAGGTTTACGAAAAATAATATCTTGAATATCTTTAATATCCTTAGAGTTATTTGCAGATTTGTAGCTTTAACTCGCAAGCAGCGCCACCATTGAGACGGAGATAGGCTTTTTCAAGAGGGGGAGTAATGTTAGGAGAGAGGAGCGCGTCTCGAGGCGGGTGCTCACGTGTCACTGTTAAAAACCTATTTGTTTTGGCTACATCTTTTCCCGTGGACTTAACGATAACTTTTCTAAAACTTATTTCAAATTTCATGTATAATTATTTTTACATCATTTAGTTTAGTATAAATATTTACTATAATTTCCTATCGTTCAATTATTATACTTTTTGTTCTTAAAGATTATTTAAGACAATAATCTTTAATTAGAAAGTGCTTTGCCAAAAGTTTGGAGTGGGGCAGACCCCGTGCGAGAATGGATTCGCCCGGCCGCCGGCCGACAGTCAAAGTACCCACCGACCAATCAGGGCAGAGTTGGTGACACAGCTATGCCAAGTAGACAAGAAAAAAAGCCTCGCGGGAGCTTGCCCAAGATGACCTCCGGGAACTTCGTCCATCTTCCATAAACGACCATGAATTTATTCAACCTTATCGAGTATTTTTCAAGGGACCGGGAAAAAATGTTCACTAGATAAAACGATTATTTTGTAATGTAGAAAATTAGGAAAGACAAAATTCAGAATGACACGGCACACAGGGACCGGGAAAAAATGATCACTTTATCAGTTTCAAATTATCAAAATATATCTATTTCTTTTTATAAGTCTATAGAGAATTGTTTTAACAAATGTTCGTTAGACAGACCTTTACTCGGGTACCGATTAATATTGAATTTATTCAACTTATCGAATATTTTTCAAGGGACCGGGAAAAAATGTTCACTTTATCGAGAGATTCGTTAGACAAACCTTTACTCGGGTAAAACACGGGCAAATGTTCGTTAGACAAACCTTTACTCGGGTAAAACCTCGGGCGAAGCCGGGTACGTCCGCTAGTATTTGATAAAATATAATATACTAGCGGATGTACCCGGCTTCGCCCGGGTTTTACCCGAGTAAAGGTTTGTCTAGCGAACATTTGTTAAAACAATTATCTATAAACTTATTTTAAAAATAAAAGATATATTTTGATAAGTTGAAACTCGTAAATTTGAATCTCTCGATAAAGTGAACATTTTTTCCCGGTCCCTTGAAAAATACTCGATAAGTTGAATAAAATCAATATTAATTGGTTCCCTCGGTAATTGGAAGTTAAAGGAATAGTATCTTGCCTTGTAATTGTATCATTATTCTTGTCTCAAATAAATTGCCGTGTCATCCTGAATTTTGTCTTTCCTAATTTTATACATTACAAAATTATCGTAATGATGATAATATTTAGAGCAGATTGTTGAATTATAACAGATAAATTAGAATATTTATCTTGATTATTTTTAGACGAAAAGTTATTTCAAAAAATTTATTTGCTAGAAACCTTCCCAGTACTATACTAAATAACTTCCCAAAGTTTCATGGCGTTCCAATGAGTGGTTTGGTCAGGCATAAAGGACACACACACACCTATCGAGCGGCCACGCAATTTTTAGCTCCGCCGTTTTTCACCTTTGGCAGGTGTAAAAATGCCGAAAGGTGTGTCGAATGTGACATTGGCTGAAAGCCCTGAACGAGCTGCTCATGAACCTGAAAGGCTCAGCTCGAAATCTTCAACCAGTGCTGAGATTTCAGCGAAAATCGCTTTTCAGAAGAATTCTTCTGAAGAAAATCAAGAAAAAACAAAGCATGCAAATCCGCCGGCAGGCGACGTGCATGTTAATCCGGCCGCCGCGCGTGACGTCACCGCGCCGCCGACTGCTGCTTCTTCCAGCGCTACAACAGCCAGCCCGGCCTCGCTCAACTGGGCCGACAGCGAGATGGTTGACGTGGACGACAACGGGGGTTTTACCGTTGTGAAGAACAAGAAACGGCGCCGCACTTCAACAACGCCGGAGCGCGCCGCCAAGCAGCCTAGCAGGCCTGCTGAGAAGCCCAGCTCCCAGCAGCTGAGGCGGCCGACAGGGCCGAGAACAGTGCTGCCTAGGGAGATCAAGGCGACACGTGCCAACATCGCTGACGCCAAGAAGAGGCAGGCCACAACCAACCACGAGCACTATATCTTCGTGGAGCGGTGCCCAGAGATCCCGGACTACACCTACCTAAAGGCAATGTCCAGGCTGGTCGGGGGGCCGGATAAAATCACACATTTCGGCAAAATGAACGGCCATTTCCTCGTGGGCTTGGCAACCAAAGATCTTGCGCGCCTTCTGGTGGAGAGCGACTTAGAGATCGGGGGAACGACCCTTAGGGTCTTCCCCTACCGAAAAAGGGCCGAACGGATCGTCGTCGCCGGCCTGCCAGGCTTCGTGGACGACTTCACCATCGTGAACGCCCTGGGCCAATACGGGAGGGTCACCTCCATCGCCCCCATCCTGATCAAGCTGGGGGAGTTCGCCTTCAACGACGGCCGCCGGGAGGCGTTCATCCTGCTCCACGAGGGAGTCAGGCTGGAGACCCTGCCCGCCCGACTGACCATACAGTCCAAGGGAGACACCCTATCTGCCTACCTCTCCTTCGGAATCAAATGTTCCAAATGCGGAAGGCAGGGCCACCGCAGAGCTAGCTGCCCATCGCTCGCCAGGCGGAACTTCGACGCCCCAAAGCGCGTGGACTCCCCCGCCCAGATCCAGGCCTCTTCTCCTTCTCCCACCGTGCCTCAGCGAACTGGTCCACCATCACCCGTTCCCTCTCCACCAGCGCCCCTAGCTCCATCGGAGGAGGCACCTAATAATGCCCCAGTGACGCCCGCTGCTGCTGCTCCGGGTGCCCCAGCGCTCCATCCTGCACGTCCTCTCCTGCCGCCTGGAGAGGCGCCGAGCTCCACCTGCTCAGCCTCCGACCCGCCCACCACACCAGCCCTGCCTCCACCGGTGCCCGCCGAGCCAATGGAGGTGGCTCAGCTTGAGGAGGAAGGCACAGGCTCCACCCAGGAAGGAAAAAATAAAATCAGGAAAGAGCTAGATGCCTGCCTGCGGCCGGCCCCCTCCACAATCTTTGACAAAACCAACCAAGCGGGTCTCGAAAAGGAGAGGGTTTGTAGCCTCCTCGTCTCCACACCGCACCTCAAAAAGCAACTCCCTGACCTTACACCCGCCCAGAGGACTGCCTTGTACGAGCTGGTCCAGGCCTTCTTACGTAGGAGGCTCGACTCCAGCGGCTCCATCTACAAACGCCTTCGCCAGGCCCTGCCCCTGCTCCATCAAGGGACTTCATCATAGGCTTCACCATCGCCTCCATTAACGCGCGCGGGCTCGCTATTAGGAACAAGAGCCTAAGCCTTTGCCATCTCCTGAGACAACACCGCGTGGACATTGCGCTTGTGCAAGAAACTAACACCCACCACCTCGACGGCGCCCAAGACCTCTGCCTCGGCTACGATGCTATTACTGCCCCACCCGACGCAATATCGGGTTCGGGCCTCGCCTGCATCTACGCGCCGGGCGTCACCGTCTCGCGACACCGCATCCTGTGGCCGGGCCACATCGTCTTGGCCACCTTCAATGTCCACGGCCAGGAGATGACCGTCATAAATGTCCACCTCTCGCACGACCAGCGCGAGCGCATCGAGCAACTCAGAGTCATCGAGGCAGCCGCCGTTGAAGAAGAGGAGGAAGCCTGGGTCCTCGGGGACTTTAATATCAGGGACGACAGGAACCGCGACTCTATCTCCATGGCGGCCCTCGGAGCTCTTTGCGAGTCCGCCGCGCTCCTGGATGCCGCCCCCGAGTTTGACGCCGCCCACCTTCCCACCAGAGTCGCTGCACATGGCGACCTGATCGAGAGCAGTCGCCTCGACAGAATCCTCGCTCCGGCGCGCTTTCTGGAGGTCTCAACATCATATGCGATTGCTCCTTTCCACCTCTCCGATCATCGCATGGTGCTGCTCCGAGTGGGCCCTCCAGCCGCCCCCTCCCAACCTCGCGTGGCTGCTACGCTCCGCTCCGGGCGGGCCCAGGAGCACATGAACAACTACCTGGTGGACATCGCGGAGGAAATATCCCTGCTCGATGCGCCTCAACTGTGGGACCGCTGGACACTAATCAAGGCCGGCATCCTCGCGGAGGCCCGCTCGCTCCACGATCCTCGCCACCACGATCGCGACGACGGCTACATCGGCAGGGCCCAACGCTACATCAGGGTTCAGGTTGAGGCCTCGTCGACGAACGCGGATTACCCATCTCTCCCGGACCTCGCGCGCCTCACGCGCCACCGCCGCCCAGCTGTCACCACCATCAGGGACGAGAACGGCGAGGTCATCGAGGGCCCCGTCTTGCGGCGAAAGGCCCTGGACATCTTCCGGCCTCGCTTCGCCCGCCCGAGCTGCGACCCGGCGGAGTACGCGGCCTTCATCGGAGCTACGACCACCACTCCTATCGAACTAGGAGAAGAGGATCCACTCCACCGGGCTGAGGTCTCCGAGGCTGAGGTAGCCGCTGCCATCCGCCGCCTCCCTCGCGGAAGAGCCCCCGGCTGGGACGGTCTGCCCTGCGAGGTCCTCAGCACCTTCGAGGAATTCTTCGCGGTCGCCCTGCGACGTGTGCTCGCCGAGTCTCAGCTCCGAGGTGCCCTGCCTCCATCGATGCGCCGGAGCGAGATCTGCCTGGTCCCCAAGGCCCGCGGCGGCGGTCGCGGTCTGGACAGCTACAGACCGATCTCCCTGCCCTCGGCCGACTACAGGGTAATCGGATCGATCCTGCTGGGCCGCCTCAGGCCCCACCTGTCAACTCTGGTGCCGGAGTGCCAGACGTACGCCGTCCCCGGAAGGTCCCCCTCCTGGAACATCGCGCGAGTCACAGACGCCGTCGAGGAGGCTACTGCCTGAGGCACGCCGCTGGCCGCGGTTTCCGTGGATCTGCAGTCCGCCTTCGACTCCCTGGACCGCGGGTATCTAACGTCCCTCCTGGTGTCCCACCTGCGCCTCCCACCGGCCTTCGTGGGATGGACTCTTCTACTCTACGCCGGAGCGGACGCCACAATAAAGGTCGGGGGCTTCCAGACCGTCGCCTTCAAACTACTCAACGGCGTGAGACAGGGCTGCGCTCTGAGCGCGGCGCTCTTCAGCATCGCGACGGGACCGCTGCTGCGTCGCCTGGAGACGATCCTCGGCGTGGGCAACGTCATCGCCTACGCCGACGACATCGTCCTCCTGTTCCATCGCGACGAAGAATTCGAGCGGGTGGCGACCGTCCTCGGGGACTTCAAGCGGGCCTCTGGTATCGCCGTCAACCTCGGGAAGAGCGCGGGCCTTTGGTGCGGAGCCTGGCGCAACCGCGGCGACTCCCCTCTCGGCGCCTCCTGGTCGACCACTTCCATCAGGGTCCTCGGGCTCGACATCGCCCCCAGAAGCTCCGTAGCCCATCAGGAGCAGCATCTTCTCGCCCTCCTGGAGTCCGCCTGTCGCAGATGGACGCCCTTCACCCGCGGCCTATCCCTCGTCGGACGAGCTAGAAGGGCGAACTCGCTGGTGGGCTCTACCATCCAGCATCACCTGCACGGGTACCTGCCATCACCCCCGACCATCGCCAAGCTGCAGGCCAGACTAGCGAGGTTCGTCTGGGGGCCCGAGCACACGGCGTGGCTTCCCGCCGCCGTCATGGCGAGGCCCGTAGCCATCGGAGGCCTCGGCCTCCTCGACCTGGCAACCCAACTCCAGCTCGCCTGCCTCAAGGGTGTGCAGGTCGCGCTACGCGGGGGCAGGAACGGCTTCTCCTGGCTGGTGACTAGCGAGGCCTGGCTCAGACCTCCACCGGACGGCACCACACTCCAAACCGGCGCCTCCGGCTGCTGAAGCTCTGGGAGGAGGCCTCCAACATCCTGGGCCTCAACCACCGGGCGGTCCCCACTGCTCAGCTGCTGGACCTCCCCATCATCGGCGGCTGCCGGTTCCTCCGCCCTCCCGACCTCCTGGCCCCCGCCCGCTGGCGCGGAGCCCGAGTCCGGGACCTCATCGAGGAGGAACACCTCATCGCCCGCCCTACGCGCTCTGCCCTGGCCGACGCCGCGACCCTGGGCGCCTTCTGTCGGAGGCTGACCTCCGAGAACGCCGTGGGCTTCGGGGGGGAGTCTCCATCTTCTTCCTCATCTTCATTAGCTGCGGCTGTGGTGCTGCGAGGGACGGCCACGCCGTTCCTCAACGGCCTCACGACGCGCTTGGCCCGACGGGCCTTGGATCGTCTACGCCTCGCGGCCACGCCGATCTCCCGATTCCTGGCGAGATGGGCACCCACCATCAGCCCACCATCCAGGATCGACTGGGCCTCGCTCCGGCGCTGCGCCTTCTCGGGGCATGAGGCCGATGCCGCCTTCAAATTGGCCCTCCACGCTCTACCCCATCCGGCCCATCCTGCCTCGGCCGTCCCCTCGTGTCCTGCCTGTGGGTCCGTCGACCGCTCCCTCGGCCACCGCTACTGGAGCTGCTCTTCCATCAGGCCCCTCATCAGAGAGGCCTTCAACATCATCGGGCGGCCCCCTGACCTGCAGGCCTGGATCTTCGGCGGGTCCGGCTTTGAGGACGACGCCCTGACCATCCTGGCGTCGGGAAAGCTGCGCGTCTATCGGTGGAGTGGAGGACCCGCTCATCGCCTGGACGAGGACCCTCGTGCGCAGGGGATGCCTTCCTTCATCCTCCATCATCACTTTGTAAAAATTATGTATTTTATTTTTCATTCTCCTGTTTATATTTCTCTTGTTCTCTCTCGCTGAATTGTAAAATTGTCTAGATGACAATAAATATTTTTCAATTGTCAATTGTCACACACACACACACATACATTCATTTATATATATATATATGTTATATAATTTTTAAAAAATTAATAGAAATATAATAGAGATAAATGCATGTAAATATTATTTTATTTTATTAATCTGTTTAAAATAACTCTGTTGTTCTTGGCCACTAGATGGCGCCACCTTAAATATAAATAGATTGTTTTGTTTTTTTTTAGTGTTGGTTAGGTAAGTTAGATTTTATTTTATATAGGTATGTAAATGGTGATATAGAATTAATTGTTAAAATTCTATATTTACTTAATTTAAAATATATACTTTTGCTCAAAGAGTTCAAAATAAACTACTTGAGACTGATTTTCTCTTTTTTAATTAAATTCAAGACGACTGCACCTTCAATTTTAACAAATCATTTTTTGGATTTACATAATTATAGAACAGCTAGCCGACAGGATTTGCCTAGTAATTCTCTCTAAAATGCCTCCGAAAATAGAAAAGCCAGTTGAGCAACAATCTTTTACGAGTAATTTTGATTTACCCAAATATGATGGACAAAATTTTGATGTTACTTCATGGTTAAAATTCTTTAATAAAAAATGCCAGCAAAACCATGTTGATGAAGACTATAAACTAAAAAATATTTCGAAATACCTTGATGGCGAAGCTTTTAATTTTTATATAGAGACATTGCAAGATATAGATGATTGGAGAGAACTAGAACAAAAATTACTTTCATATTTTACAGTTAAGGACTCTAACCTATTTAGTAAATTTTTAAATTTGAAATATAATGATAAGGATGATCTTGATAATTACTTTAAAGAAAAATCTTCATTGGCAAAGAAGCTTAATTTGGATACACCACTTTTATTAGAAGCTCTTACAGAGGGGATGCCAAATTACCTGAAGAAATATTTAATTGCAGCAAGAGTTAAGGAAACCTCAGATTGGATTAGAATAGCTACTCAATTAAAATACTCTACCAATCAAGAAAAACAGCAACCATCCACAAGTAATAATGATAATAGGCAGAATTTTCAAAATAGATCATACTACCCAACAAGGTCAAGGTTTAACCCCAACTCTCCTCCAGGTCTACAACTCCAACCACCTCCAAGGTCATCTCCAAGATTAACCACAGCTCATCACCAGGAAGCATCCAGCAGGTCAACCAATTTACCACCCTACCCCTGCAAAATCTGCTCTTCCCATCAACTACCTAACCAATACCACTTCCACCGAGATTGCCCACTCAACAAACATGAGAAAGGACTGCCAACCAACAACCATTCAGAACCTCCAAACCCAGGTAGAACTTTACTATTATTTTCAGTACTCATAAATTATGTTTCACTACCTTGTGTACTTGATACCGCCTCATCTATCTCCATCATGCCCTCAAAATATTTAGATCGCATTCATTACAGAATATTAGATAATTCCCCAAATGTAAAAATAGGTCAAGTAGAAGGTTTTAGCTATCCCTTATGTAAAATATTGGTTAGACTTACTTTAGGAAAAATCACTAAATATCAGGAATTCTTTGTTTGCAATAGCTCAATAGAATACCTTATCCTAGGTTTGCCAACTTTCTATAATTTTTTCTTACAAATTGATTTTTCAAAAAGCCTACTTTTTCAAAATTATAAATTTTTATACTCTTTTAATCCTAAAACTAATAATCATAATTCCTTTGTAACCACTCTATGTATTCCAGACCCATACTATGTTAAAAATTCATCTCTTTTAAATATTGACCCATTAAGTAATTTTAATTATTTTAGTATACCAAATACAAACGTTAAACATATAGATCATAATTCAAATCCCATTATTGATTCTAACTCATATCATAGTATGCAAATTCCATGCCCTATTGTCAATTATAACTCATATTTAGACCTTAGTAACTTAGATATTAACCCAAATTTCTCAATTCAAACAATTTCAGATATTTTGCATAAATATAAGAATGTTTTCTCTAAGCACAATTTTGATATAGGATACATAAAGACTAACCCAATTTGCATATCTCTTTTAGATAATATTCCCATAGCACAAAAGCCATATAGGACATCTTTTTACAATAATGCTGAAATACAAAAACAAATAACTGAATTATTAAAATATGACATCATTAGACCTTCATCTAGCCCCTATAGTTCTCCAGCATTATTAGTGACAAAAAAATCTGATGCCCCAAATCACCCCACAAGACTCTGTATAGATTATAGGAAACTTAATCAAAAAACAGTTCCAGAACATACACCAATTCCACTTATAGAACAAATTATAGATAGGTTATCACAGTCAAAAATATACACTATTCTAGATATTAAAAATGCATACTGGCATATACCCATAGATGAAAAAGATAGACATAAAACTTCCTTTGTAACACAATTAGGATGTTATGAATGGAACAGACTTCCATATGGTCTAAAAAAATGCACCTTCACAATTTGAAAGGATTATGAAGTCAGTTTTCACTAAGCATAATATACAATATGCCCTAAATTATTTTGATGATATTATTATACACTCTAAAACTTATGAAGAACACATTAAGCATTTAGATGACATATTAGGTATATTCGAACAAGAGGATATAAAACTGAATCTCAATAAATGCAAATTTTTACAAAAAGAAATACAATTCTTAGGATACACTATTAACTCAGGAAAATATACACCAAATAACACAAATATTGAAGCAATTTTAAAATTAAATAGACCATATAATATTAAAACCTTACAGAGATTTTTAGGCACCATAAATATTTATAATAAATTTATTCCCCACTATGCGCAAATTAGGGCACCTTTGAATGAACTTTTGTTAAAAAATGCTCCTTGGCTATGGAGTGCAAAACATGAACAAGCCTTCCAAACACTTAAAAATTCACTCATATCACAGCCTGTACTATATATTTATGACCCATCAAAACCATGTCATTTGTTCACAGATGCATCAAATCTAGGAATATCAGGTGTCCTTAAACAACCTGATGAACAAGGCATTTTACACCCCATAGGTTATTTTTCTAGAAAGCTACACCCATATGAACAGAATTACACTGCCTCAGAAATTGAAACATTAGCAATAATAAATTCAGTACAAAGATTTCACACATACATCCACAACATTCATTTCACCTTACACACAGATCATTTACCTCTAAAATGGCTTAAAAATGTAAAAAACCCACAGGGAAGATTATTTAGATGGTCATTACTTCTCTCACAGTATGACTTTGATATAAAACATATAAAAGGGTTACACAATATAGAAGCAGATATGTTATCTCGATCACCAGTTTCACACTATTTAACAATAAATGAAATAAAAGAACACCAATTTACAGAGCATATTAATAGTAATAAAATTAAAATTCAAAATGGCATTTACATAGTTAGAAAAAAAGGTTTTAATAGGGCATATGTACCACAATCACTTAGGCAAAAATTATTACATAAAGTACATACAAATCATGGACACATTGGTACAACACAAATGACAAAAATATTATTTCCCTATTATTATTGGCCATATATGACAAAAGACATTGCTAATTTTACAAAACACTGTGAAACATGTCAATTTAATAAATCAAGAGACAATAGGATTATTTATGGACCTTTACAACAAATGCCAATAGCCACACACCCAAACCACATTTTTTCTCTTGATACAATGGGAGGATTGCACAATTATGGGACTACAAAACACAGCATTCATATGATAGTAGACCATCATAGTAGATTCTTATGGACTTTTCCAACCAAATCTGTATCAACTGATTCTTATATTACCTGTTTAAAAAACTTATTCCAAATTAATAAACCTGAAATATTGATAACTGACAGAAATGCAGCTTTTCTTAGCAATAAATTTAAACATTTTTTAGAAAAAAACAATGTTAAGCATCTACTCACCAGTGCACATCATCCAGAAACAAATGCTAAGGTAGAAAGGTTAAATTCCACTATCATTAATAGATTAAGATGTGAATACAATAGTAGTTTAAAAATTCCTTGGACAAAATACATTCCTAAAATTACTGAAAGCTATAATACAACAATACATACAATAACAGGCTTTACTCCTAAATTCTTATACTATGGAATACAACCACAGTATATAGAACATACCACTGAAAAACATACACCAATAGAAGATGCAAGAAAATTATCAATTGAAAGAACTATAAAATCACATGAACATAGTAAGCAGCTCTATGACATTAAACATCCAGAACCCATTTTTAAAGTAGGAGATCAAGTATTGGTAAAAACTTTTATTTATCCAAACACAGGTAAATTAACCCAAAGGTATATAGGTCCATTTAAAATTTTAAAACAATTTTCCCCAGTAACATATGAAATAGATAAGCCTAATATACCTCAAAATAAAAAAACTGAAATTATACATTCTAATAAACTTAAATTATTTTATCCTGAAACAGACTTTTTACTTCAAGATAACACTAACATAGGAAATAACTCAATTTTAACCCAAAATTCCAACCAAAAATTAATAGATATTGATGACAACCCATGTTTTTTGCAGGAAGAACATATTTTAGATATGGACAATAAAGAACTAATTTCAACACCAGCACTATTACCTACAAAATACATTTGATTTTTATCTAAATACTCTATTATTTTCATAATGTAAGTTTTACTATTTTTTGAACAATTAATTTCAATACATTGTGTGTAAATAGGCTATTTTCTTTTGCGTAATAATCTTTTGAAATCTAATTCATATTTTGAATACCTTTTATTTGTGTCTGCCTTTAAATTTTGTATATAATTTTCATTATTATGCCATATATAATTTGCATACATGTTGTATACATCATATTTTAAAAATATTATTTGTTTATAAACAAACTAATTAAACAGAAGATTTTTGGGTATTGATTTTTATTGTTTAATATTATATTCTATTTTGTAAATTATTTTCCTTTTATTTTGACACCCTATATAAGTCTTTTTCATGGGGGGGAAATGTTATATAATTTTTAAAAAATTAATAGAAATATAATAGAGATAAATGCATGTAAATATTATTTTATTTTATTAATCTGTTTAAAATAACTCTGTTGTTCTTGGCCACTAGATGGCGCCACCTTAAATATAAATAGATTGTTTTTTTTTTTTTTTTTTAGTGTTGGTTGGCTGGCGAGTATTAAGTTATGAATCCTGCCAAGAAGAAAAAGAAGGCCTACAAGCCTACAACCCGCATCGTGAACGTCGCCGACCTGGAGAGGGAAGATGAGATGGTGATCTCACGCAACTGCAGCATCCTGAGCTCCATTGGCCATCCTGCCCTGAAATCCCTGCATGAGGACCTGATCCGCTACATCGCCTCGCGGACTGAAATGATCAAGGCCCTCGCTACCAATGTAGAGAACCTCACTGACACCCTCGAGTCCTTCGCAGAGTTGGACGAAATTGAGGAGGCCAACAAGCCCAAGACTGCTTGCCGCGGCACTCAAACCTGCCCTGCTCCTTCCTGCAATGAAACCAGCTCCCAGACTGACCCAATCAAGCCCGCCACTCCTGCTCCTGCTGCTCTCCCTGCCAAGAAGCCTGCCTCCACCCTGCCTGCTCCTGCTCTAACCAAAAGGAAGCAGTCTGAAGCTCCCAACCCGCCTGCAAAGAGGACAAACCTGAATGGTCCTTCAAAACCTGTGCCTTCCCACGTCTCCAAGCCTGCGGCCGCCCAAGTGATCCTTCATGGAGAAAAATCGGCGGCCCACACAGTGGTCATCTCAGATGACCCACAGGCTGACCCAAGGGAGATGCTGAAAACAGTCCGCGCTGCTCACACTCTCCCCAAGGCGTTTGGGCCTCCCTGCGCACCAAGGGGAAGCTGGTCCTCCATTCCAGCAATCCTGACACCATCCCTGAGGTTACAACCTCCCTGGCCAGCAAGTTGAATGGAATGAAGGTCCGCCAGCAGAAGGAGATCCTGCCACGGATCTGCCTCTTCAAAGTGGATGAGGAGACATCCAACTCCACAATTGAGGAGACCTTCCTGGAAACCGCTGCTGTTAGAAAACTTCCTGGGGACAAGGTGGTGCGCGTGGCGCACCGTTCTGCACCCAGAAACGGGACCTGCACCGCCTTCATCGAGATGGACCTCAAGACCTTTAGAGCCCTGGGCGTTCGCGGGAGGATCGTGGTGGATGGAGTAATCCTCAACTTCGAGGAGTCCATCCGCGCCCGCGTCTGCTTCCGCTGTTGTGGCTTCGGCCACAACTCTGCCCAATGCACCAGAGCTCCCAAGTGCTTCCACTGCGGTGAAGACGGCCATGAAGGTCGAACCTGCCCATCCATTGCTGACCAGCGCACCTCCAAATGTGCCAACTGCTGCTCCCAGGGCCTTCCTGACAAGCACGAGGCGAGAGCCTCAAGCTGCCCCATCCTGAAGTCTAGGGCCCTCAAGTTCTAGGCTTCAAGGACCTTCTGCCTCCATTTCCATCTGCCACTTCTCCTGGATTCCTGGCCTATTCAACGCACCCGCCTCACTGCACCCTGGCGCTATTCCCCTGCTTGCCCAACGTTTCCACCACCCCTGCGAGACATCTCCTGCTTCCAGATCCTAGGGTCCCTTGCCACCTGACATCGATTTTGGGCTCAAAAATCATAACTTTTGGTTAGTAGCCCGTAAATAAAGATATTTTCTCTCTTTTTAGTGTTGGTTAGGTAAGTTAGATTTTATTTTATATAGGTATGTAAATGGTGATATAGAATTAATTGTTAAAATTCTATATTTACTTAATTTAAAATATATACTTTTGCTCAAAGAGTTCAAAATAAACTACTTGAGACTGATTTTCTCTTTTTTAATTAAATTCAAGACGACTGCACCTTCAATTTTAACAAATCATTTTTTGGATTTACATAATTATAGAACATATATATATATATATATATATGAGGGAAGTTTACAAAGTAACAAAATATAAACATATACCACTTGATAATATGTTAATAAACTAATAAATAATTTGCTACCATATATATCTACCCTACCAGAGGTTTACGTCCATAGTTCGCCCAAATGCCATAACTAAGAATCCACCCTTCAGTGTAACATATATAAACAGAATGATCCAATACAGTATGTTTGAAATTTATGTTGATTTTTGTGGGTGTTTAAATGGGAAGATAGGGATCACGTCAATAATATAATCATTAAAATATTTATTAACATATAAAATTAAAAGAAAGGATATATAAGAGCCACGTTAAATATCTGTTCTTGCTTGTTCTTTTGTTTTCCTTTTTTATTTTCGTTGTTTTTCTTGTTTCATAGAATATTATTTATAATTGTAAATTTTAATCATACTTGAAATTTAAAAACAATAAGGAATATTTTTAAATATTAAATAAAAATGTTACATAAAAAATCATAGGCAACATATTTGCAACAGTTTATATGTTAATATTGTAATTATTTTTTAATTCATAGAAGCATTTTTCTGGCAGACATATTCAATTTACTTATCATCATCATCTTTTGTAATATTACTGTTTTTTCTTAGTTATCAAATCATTTTGTAATTGTAGTATTTTTTTTGTTTTGTTTTGTTCCTTTTTTAAGCAATAAAATATATGTAGAACTAAGGTGTAATATTCAATTCAATATGGAACAAACATCGATTCATTTTTTAAAACAAAGCATGAATCATAAGCTTATACAACTTTCACTTTTTCATACACAGTATTAGAACTCTAAGAAGCGGTCTGGTAGATTATATTAGCGATATTTCTAGGAAGGTTTACTCACTGATGAGCCAAGCCCTCCCAATATTTTTTCATCGCAGTAAGGACAGTAGAAGTTTGTTTTATATGTAAAAAGAAACACTCGGTTGAAGCTGAACGCCAAATTTTGATAAGGCAAAGTTTGTTTATACAAAATGTATTACCTTGACGAAGGTTGGTGTTCAGCCAACCGAAATATTGGCAAATAAATCTCCTCATTCAATCTAATATACAACAACAACAAGCCTTTATTTAGGGTCACTGACCCTATACAGGATTCACCAGAGGTATGCATAAGAACAAAGCAGGGGAACAAAGGAAACAACGATATAGATAGAAGAAAAAGAAAAAAAGAAAAAAAAAACAAGAAAGAGAAAGAGGGAAGCAGGAAAGACAACACAAAAAGAGTAGCAGTAAGAAAGTGAGGAGTGAGTGTCACTTGGCTTTCTTCTGAGATATGGACTTGTGGAAACCATAAAACGCCGTAGCAATATACTTATTCTGGGTCATATTGTCAATTATTGATGGAAGTGAAGCACAGAGTTGCCCAGTTTTGAACATAAGGGTTCTTCTTTCTTCTTTCAGAGCAGAGCAATCAAAAATATAGTGAGTGATTTCATTTTTAGTTTTGAATTACAGAAGGTACAAATCGGGTCCTCACCGCAGAGCATCTTGGTGTGGTTTTTTCTAAAAAAACTCATTCAATCTAATATATGCCTCTTCATTATTTAATATTGATTTAAGTATGGATTGCTATCCTTTAAAAAAATAAAATATTCAGTTATGGCTTCTTTATTATTTTTAATATTCGATGCCCATTTTTATTATAATGTTTATTTCACTCCCCTACAACACGCAGTACTAATTTACAAATGCATTAACAATAAAATTTGTAATTTAAATATTTATTGAGGAAGCAAACATATTTGCCATTCGTCATTTCAAAACCCATTTACATTCAATTCAAATTTGCATAGAGTTCCATCAAGAGTAAATTGCATAACTCCCTCCTTCCCCTTCATTATTCCATGTAGCGACCTCTATTTTTCCACAGCTACTACATATATATATACTCGGGCAATGGTTATTTCTCTACTAACTATAAATATTACCAGCCTCTAGTTAAATTTAATAGGTAGGCCTTGTCGAAATGATGGCTAGACACGTCAATTTGATATTTTACAACTTTGTCTCTTTTTTATATTTTTCAGCACGATTTGAGTAAGTTGTTTTCACACGTCATTATACCATTAGGGTTTCTTTCTTGTTCTTTACTTCTGAAATTTTAAAAACACCCAACATACCCTTTCTTGTACATCTTTATCACGCATAACGGAATCCTGAATAATCAGAATTGTGAGATGGTAAAATCGTTTTTTTTTTAGATTTTGTCAGAAAAAGACGTTCAGAATGTACCGGAAGAATGTTGTTTATAATGTGCGTTATTTTATTTGTCTTTTTCTTGTTTACGAAAGTTGTTTGATGGCCTGCGCCATCTATCGGAATACATATTAACTATACGTTTTTTTTTGTTTAGTTTTCTTGATTAATAAAGGGGGAAAAGGATTTTTTTGCCTGATTCTCTGGAAAAACAACAACAAAAAAACAACGAGTAGTAGTGAATTTGTATTCACGTAATTTATTCTTTTAATGCACTTATTTTTCATTCTTAACTTTAAAAAATGTGAATGTATAATGTTTTTATCTTTGGCTTATCCCTAGTACAAATGGTACAGGCCATGATAATCATGGTGGGTAGAAGTAGACGACTGCTTTTACTGTAAGTGCACCACTTGTCTACACATGTGAAAAGCAGTTCGACTTTTGACTTACAAATGTGCCAGAGGCCCGTTTGGTTACTTGCACTCGCTGTTGGGGTTAGAATTTTGAAGAATCGGAGGCCATTGGAGCATTTTTTTTTATACAGTAGACTCTCCTATAACTCGAGTTTTTACAACGCGATAAAAAAAATTGCGACAAATTTATTTATACAACGCGAATTTTCGTATAACGCGTTATAAAATAAAACAATTTACCCTAACAACATTCGCGTTATACAAGTTTTATTTCGTACAACGCGAATTCCTATAACGCGATTTCATACAACACGGAACACATTAATCGCGTTATAGGAGTTTACTGTATTTGAAAAAAAGTATCCAATGCGAGATTCAAACCCGGGTCGTAGCGGTCGAAAACCAACAGTTTAGACCATCCTTCCACCAACCCCTATGTATAATGTGAATACTGTGAAGGGGGTGATATCTCTCTCTATATATATATAAATGAATGTATGTTTGTTTGTTTGTATGTCCGGTATACAAATTCGCAGTAGTTCACTAATTCAAACCAAAATTTCCATACATAGGTAAAAAAAAATACGGGGAAGACGATAGGCTATTTTAAAAAATATATAAATCAATTATTAAAACTATATATTCAAATTATTCTACTTACCTCACGAACAGCGCCCTCTATCAAAGATTAAATTAAATTATGCTGATGCAAACAAATAGATAATGCTAATAACAAGCAATTATTTTGAAAAAATCTTATCTAAATATATATCACTCGGGTAGATATGCACACGGGTCAATCCCGGGGCGAAGCCCAGGTCACCCGTCTAGTATATTATAAAGGAGGAAATCAATTAGTATATTATTCTAGAAATTTAGAAACGGAATAAGACAGTAAATTGAGAGAGAGACTGGAAGAAAGAAAGGGTAATAGAGAAATAATTATGATATATCATCTGGGGTGTATTATGGCGATAATATGGCTATTACTGGGGTATAACTGCCTCCTTATTCTCCCATTCTCTGGGGAAATCACAGATATCTGTATAGAGATAGATAGGTAGATTGAGTTGGTTTTATATTCACTGCCTTATATTCAGACAATACACTCATGGACAAAACAAAAGGAAGTTGTACCTTTTAGCATGTATATCGGGATTCAGACAATACACCCATGGACAAAACTTAAGGAAGTTGTACCTTTTAGCATGTATATCGGGATTCAAACAATACACTCATGGACAAAACTTAAGGAAGTTGTACCTTTTAGCATGTATATCGGGATTCAGACAATACACTCATGGACAAAACTTAAGGAAGTTGTACCTTTTAGCATGTATATCGGGATTCAGACAATACACTCATGGACAAAACTTAAGGAAGTTGTACCTTTTAGCATGTATATCGGGATTCAGACAATACACTCATGGACAAAACTTAAGGAAGTTGTACCTTTTAGCATGTATATCGGGATTCAGACAATACACTCATGGACAAAACTTAAGGAAGTTGTACCTTTTAGCATGTATATCGGGATTCAGACAATACACTCATGGACAAAACTTAAGGAAGTTGTAGCTTTTAGCATGTATATCGGGATTCAGACAATACACTCATGGACAAAACTTAAGGAAGTTGTATCTTTTAGCATGTATATCGGGATTCAGACAATACACTCATGGACAAAACTTAAGGAAGTTGTATCTTTTAGCATGTATATCGGGATTCAGACAATACACTCATGGACAAAACTTAAGGAAGTTGTACCTTTTAGCATGTATATCGGGATTCAGACAATACACTCATGGACAAAACTTAAGGAAGTTGTACCTTTTAGCATGTATATCGGGATTCAGACAATACACTCATGGACAAAACTTAAGGAAGTTGTACCTTTTAGCATGTATATCGGGATTCAGACAATACACTCATGGACAAAACTTAAGGAAGTTGTACCTTTTAGCATGTATATCGGGATTCAGACAATAACTCTGAAAGATATTACAGTATGAGACGATATGAAGGTGTAAATAGATATTCCAGTACCAGAGACACAAACTGTCCGACATTTCGATGAGTTCAGAAATCCTATCTGTGGAGAGTGGAGCAAAGTTGAGATTACCATTAAGTTGACCACATCATCTCGGAAGTTCCAAGTGTGGAACTTTTATTTATCCAATATTCTCTCCTCCCTCCCCGTCTCCCTCTCCAAGAAAAACTCAATAATAAAAAAGACTCCTTCTCTCAAATCCTCACCCGCCGATATCCGAAAATATTAAATTTGTTTTGGCGGGAAGCTTTGTGGGATTGTTATTTCGCCACTGACCCCAGCTTCGCCGAGATTCCTTTAAAATATAAAAAAAAATTCTTTTCTTATCCTTTTTCTTCCCAAGATTCTATATAGGTGCTAAGGGTGAGACCAGAGAGTCTCAATAAAGGCTTTGTGTGTGTGCCTGTGTATATAAGCGCCAACTATTTGGTATAGAAAATTACAATTGAATGATAATCCTATTGTAAAACAATGATAGGAAAAGAATGCAGTTTCCTCTTGGAACCTACTGGGAACCGAAAAAACTTATCTTTTTTTTAATGATTGTATGTATGTGTTTATTAGGTTTGAGAATATATAATTAAAAATACACGTTTAGAATATAAATTTGAGTGAGAATGGTATTCATGTCTTCTTTTTCCTACTTATCTCCACTCAATCATATTAGGGTATCAAGCTTATAAAGCTTGACAACCATCATGACTGGGTGAAGAAGAATGTCATTAAGACTGGGAGCACTACTCAGTAGCAGGCCGACTTAGCTTCCAAAAGAAATGGTCGCCTCTGATATGAGGAAAAGACGCCATGTACAGGCGCTCCTAACATGGAGTACAAACGCGTTATTCATGTAAATCTAATAGATGCGAATCTCCAGTATAGGAATTAAATGAGACAACAGGTTTATAGATATGCGAGTTTCTTTTGGTTTTTTATTGTAATATAAAGTTTTCAGGTATTACTTCCCGTCTACAGGAGTACAAAAGTTTCATCATTGTCCATTGTTGTACTTCTGTGGAAAGGTGGTAATGTCCGTAAGCTTGAGATAACATATTAAATGAAAGGATTTAAAAGCACGAATGTTTCTTTTATACATAATACAAACTTCTACTGTCCTTACTGCGATGAAAAAATATATATTGGGAGTGCTTGGCTCATCAGTGGTGAACCCTCCCATTTCCTGAAAACCATTTCTGAGATTCCCTCTTCAGTGCTGCGTATATAGGCAGAATCGTCTAATACAGTATTAGAAGCTCTGAGAAGCGGTCTGGTGGGTTAAATTGGCGAAAACGCTGGGAGGGTTTACCACTGATAAGCCAAGCCTTTTCCAATATTTTTTTTCATCGCAGTAAGGGCAGTAGAAGTTTGTATTATGTATAAAAGAAACATTCGTCCTTTTAAATCCTTTCATTTTATATGTATAGATGGCGCGTAATTGCTTTGTGTTTATTTATGCCTAACAAGCTTGAGATTGTAATAAAAATGAAAAAACACAATTCCAGAAACCTGTAGTCTTATTTTATGAATGGTATTCGTGCACCGAAAGTGGAAATTCTCCCTTTAAATATGCTTTAGAATGCAGTAAGTTGTCTATAGAGATAATATTTGATGATATATGGGAAAGGGAACACATTGCCAAAATTAATTATTAATGCTCCAATGGTCCCCGATTCTTGCAAAAGTCTATCCCCACCAGCGAGTGCAAGTAACCAAACTGGGATATGGCACATTTGTAAGTGCAAAAGTCAAACTGCTTTTCATATGTGTAGATATGTGGTGCACTTATAGTAAAAGCAGTCGACAAGCTCTACCTACCATGATTATCATGTCCTGTACTAGGTGTACTAGGGATAATTATAAAGAAAATTACACATTTTTCACAATAGTTGAGATACCTGTAGATTAAATAGGGAAACTATTGAAAGGGTTCATCATTGATGACCCAGACCTTTTTTCCTTCATATTGTGGCAAAGAAATAATTTATTATTTAATTTAATCATTCAATGAAAATATTTGGAAACAGATTTATTATTTATAAAATCATCATTTAGTTACCTAGCTTGCTTGCTCGATATTCTCTAGCTGTAGATAGTGTTGTTAATAATTGTCGACTGGTCGTGGTGACGTTATCAATAAATACTTTCACATCTTCAGATATACAAAGACCTGATTTTTACGCTACAATATTGCAGTAAGGCTGATTGAAATATATAGTTTAATAATATTAGTGAATTTCTTGAAAATAAAGATACTTCGGCCAGTAAATCTTTTATTACCTCGACGTTTCGACAAAAATCTTTTGTCCTCGTCAGGAGCAAACAAAAATTAAACATTTAGCAAGGCGTTAAAAATCTTTCTACGGCTTGCTAAATGTTTAATTTTTGTTTGCTCCTGACGAGAACAAAATATTTTTGTCGAAACGTCGAGGTAATAAAAAGATTTACTGGCCGAAGTATCTTTATTTTCAAGAAATATGAATGCCGGCCAGGCAGCCTCAATATTTACGATAAGATTAGTGAAGGACTTAGCAATCAAAACTACACAATATACAGAGAGTTCTTGCAGGATATATGCCCAGAGAAAGAAAAAGATAGAGACAATTAGAGTGTTGTAATGACATCAATACCATGTCAAAGTGAAAATTACTCATTAATTAATCCTAATGAATCATTTGTAATGATGAGAATGATATTGAAAATAATTATATACAGTTACAAAAACATCCTTGAAAGGATACTCCCGATAGAAGACACCTCTCGATAAAGGACGGTTTTCAATGTCAAAATTACAATTTTTACTGTTTTTACTGTTTTAAAACTCTCCAGTAAGAGGAATCCTCTATCTAGAAGAGATTTTGGTCCCGAAAATAGGTGTTGTCCTTTACAAGGTACTGTTGGTACTTCACAAGTACTGTATATGCTATCTACAATGAATATGGCGCCTTTGCTATCGCTGCAGAGTTTGAACACCTTCAAGAAAGAACACTCCCGCTAGAAGACACCTCTCGACAAAGAGAAATTTTCATCGCCGTAAATAATCGTTGTTACTATTTAGAAACTCTCCAGTAAGAGTTCTCCTTATCCCTAAAGGAGGTTTGGGCTCTGAAAATAGGTGTTGTCCTTTCAGGGAGGTTTTTCTGCTATATATGTTATATACATGGCACCTCAGCCATCGCTAAAAGGTTTGAACACTTCAATAAGAGGACACTCCCGTTAGAGGACACCTCTCGACAAAGGACAGCTTTCATCGCCTAAATTACCATTTTTACTATTTTAAAACTCTCCAGTAAGAGGACTCCTTTTCCTAAAAGACAATTTGGCTTTATAAATAGATGTTGTCCTTTACAGAGAGGTTCTACTGTATATTTTATGTACAAATGAATATGTATACGTCACCTCTACCATCGCTGCAGAGTTTGAGCCCCTTCATGAAAGGACACTCCCGCTAGAGGACACCTTTCTACAAAGACAGTCTTTTAATTGCCTAAATGACAATTTTTAACTTTTAGCAACTCTCCAGTAAGAGGACACCTCTCCCTAAAGTACACTTTGGCTCTACAAATAGGTGTTGTCCTTTACAGAGAGGTTCTACTGTATATGTTATGTACAAATGAATATGTGCATGGCGCCTCTGCCATCGCTGCAGAGTTTGAGCCCCTTCATGAAAGGACACTCCCGCTAGAGGACACTTTTCTACAAAGACAGTCTTTTAATTGCCTAAATGACAATTTTTAACTTTTAGCAACTCTCCAGTAAGAGGACACCTCTCCCTAAAGTACACTTTGGCTCTACAAATAGGTGTTGTCCTTTACAGAGAGGTTCTACTGTATATGTTATGTACAAATGAATATGTGCATGGCGCCTCTGCAATTTCTGCAGAGGTTGAGCTAGAAGAAACCTCTCGACAAAGAGCAATTTTCATTGCCTAAATTACAATTTTTACTATTAAACAACTCTCCAGTAAGAGGACACCTCTTCCTAAAAGACACTTTGACTCTGCAATTAGGTGTTGTCCTTTTCAGAGAGGTAGTTCTACTGTATATATTATGTACGATGAATATGGCGCCTCTGCCATCGCTGTAGAGTTTCGATGGAACATAGACAGAGGGTATACAATGTGACACCATACATTTAGA